>VYZV01000946.1:0-16076 GCA_013401275.1 Pandion haliaetus | reverse complement strand
TGTTACATGAAGTATCCATCACGGATTTCTGATACAATCTTGTCTTATATTTCTCAGTAAAATGAAAAAATAAGATAAAACCACACCTAGAAGATGTAAAAACATAATTTAAAGACATGGTAGTCAGTTACCCCTACAGTGGTTGTTATTTCATCTGCACACCTCCAATAATAAAACTGAGCAGCTCCTAAACAGCCTATCCTGTTCAAAACATTAGTTACCTAGCACAATATATAGCCTCACTTAAGCTTTTGGGGAAACAGTAGGGATACAGAATAAGGGTAATTTGTGAGGCATGCGTCTACTAATATGCTATACAAAAAGCTTTTACCTTTGGTACAGTAACGTTGGCCTGAAGACCTTTAATTGTCACATTATCTTGTTTAAGTGAGAGATTGGTCTGTGCTGGTCCCTGGTTTGTTGTTCCTGTAGGGGTAGTGTCTATTTTTGTTCCTCTAATATCCTGTTTCGAAGACAACTTGGAGGGGGGAAAAAATAATTTATTCTCACTGGAACTCAGAGCTGCTAAGCTAAAGAGTAACAGGATAGTTTATTAGCACTGAAGCAGCAAGAGATTCTGACTTCATTTAAAGCACAATACCATGATTTCTAGAACAAGGACTGTAGCACTTACAGATATGGTAGGTCTAGATCCATAAGGGTAGCAATGCCGTTCTGCAATAAACTTTCTAATGACCAGATTTCAGCTGAAAGCTTGAGTTCTACATATACAAGTTGTTATATAACAACTTATTATGAAGTACATAATTAGTGTCCGTTACACTGTGAAGTCTAAGAAATCATAAAATATAGATATGGTCATTAACTTGGACAGAAAGAACTCCTAATTCTGTAGAACTACCATACAATTCTTTTCAAGTTAAATTAGTTTTTTAAGGTATCAGATGAACTGCAAAAAAACCACATGCACTTTCACAGCTTAGTTTTAATTTTCTTCTACCTCACAGAGACTATCTCCCTAACTACTTTAAAACAATAAATGATGTATTGCTGATATGAATATAAGACTTAAGAATGTAAGTTATAGAAATTTCTAAGAACAGAACGTTTGTTCTCATGCAAATTACTGTAGCTACTGACTAGACCGTCCAAACTAGAAAAATTTCACTTCAATCCTACAAGAGAGATTTCTGGTCACTGAAAGACAGTATATAACAGTTGATTAGAAAAATGCACGTGTATTAGCACAAGATAAAAATAATTATGTATTCCAAATTAATAGAGCATTTAGCTACTGTATCTCAAAACACTTAATTCAATTAAAACTGTTTCTATGTAAAATATAGAAAACAATATTCTTTCAAATCTTTGTGCATTTTTCTTGTTCCCTTTCTTACATTTTCTGAGAAGCTTGTTTTGCTGTTCTGTACAGCTTCTCGAAGAACTTTGCAGTGCAGATCATCAACAATTGCTGCTGGGTGTCGAGAGCTAGCACAGTGCACCATTGCTTCTATATACCTGTGAGCGGAAACAAGCCCACAACAGACCATTTAAACTTCCAGTTTCACATGGCACACCATCAATAAAGTTTAATTAACACTACAGAGAGAAAAAACTTAAGCACTGACAGACATAAAGGGCACTTCCCGGGTCAGCATAACATTGTTCTAGCTTCTTCGTGGGAAATGCAGTTACATTCACTGGATACAAGGCCCTACTGTTCCATCAGTCACGTTATTCAATTCTTTTATCTAAAGCTTTGCTGAACAAAACAGCTTTGATTTTAGAAAATTTTAAAGCATAATCAATTATCACTGCAGTAGTAAAAGTAGAATTAATTACCTATCCAGTGCCTCTGCTACAAGAGGAGTCAGAACTACATCTACAGTTCCTTTCACTTCCACTATTGCTGTTGTCCGTGTCTGGAAGACTGGGTGATCCAATGTCCATTCTTCAGTTATTGTTTCATCATCTGTATTTTCTGCAGACTTCTTTTCCAAAGGAGTATAAGGTGTACTAAACAAGTCAAGTACATATTAATAATGTAGGTTTGTAAAAGAAATACAAAAGTGACCTGGTATCATTTTAATTCTTAAAAGAGTGCATATAATGGCAGGTTTCTTCTACCACATAGCTTAGAAAGCAGACAAACATAATCCCAGGGCAAGGCCCTTCCTTAGATTCAAGTTCAGCTTTTGGCAATGCAATGGACACTTGCCATAAGCACCTCCCAAATTAATTTAAATTAAGTTGCAATTCGCAATCTGGAAAACATACGAGTGAAAACATTTAATGCTTTCACAGTGTACTTTCTTTTTGATCAAACCCAAACATTTTGTAATAGAATACTCTGTTCTAAAATCGATCTGTACCGAAAACTACTGCTACAAATGAAATTTTGGAAGGGCTAGCAAGAGCCAAAATATTTAACAACAGTATGAGGAAAATACTACTTTTAAAAAATATGCTAATAATGTTATGCAGTATTTAACTTACTTAGATGTTGATCCTGTAAGCTGCATGCCTCTGTCCAGTAATGAATTAGCTGTGAGACCCTGTTTAACAATCTAAGATAGAAGTGCAAAAATATTTATTACATTCTTTCTATATATGAAAAAAATACCCAAGGAATCTTCAAATAAAGATTCTCCTTACAGTTCTTTTCTTAAAAGAATCCCTCGTGCAGATTCTCCAGTATAGTATATAGAAACTCCTAGGTTTATTTTTCTTAAAATGACTTGAGAGATTAGATTACTAAGTTTTTATATAGATAGTGACTAACTGCTTTAATAAAAAAAGACTTCAAATAATAATTTACAAAAGGTTTGCGTGAACACAAAGCTTTTGCTGCAAAGTGATAACAAATTAAATTCCAGAGCTTAGACACCTATTTTCTATCAAGTAATTTCTATTATTTTACAAAAATCATTCGCT
Source organism: Pandion haliaetus (assembly GCA_013401275.1). NCBI lineage: Eukaryota > Metazoa > Chordata > Aves > Accipitriformes > Pandionidae > Pandion > Pandion haliaetus. The sequence goes on along the minus strand of VYZV01000946.1, from coordinate 13,181 downwards.
AAATCTGAGTTCGAATTTTACTTCGAAATAAAGCATTTACAGCCTAGATTATACTTTATAAGTATTAAATGTACTGCTACTGAACTTCTGTGTAACACATTTTAAACAAAATTCACATAAATATCGTTCAGTTGCATATCATTCAACAAGCAGCATTTTTAAGTGCAATAATGACAATTCAGAACACACACCTTATCCACAGAACTCTAACTCCATCTTTTCTTTTCCACAACCTCCCAGCCACACAGCCCATGATCTGAAGTTAGAAATCCAAGGTATTCCTTAACTAAAAGCAAAGAAGTTCCAAGTTTCTCATAGCTTTATTTACACAAGCGTACTAAGCAATTTTAAATTGTTTTGAATTCTTATCCCTTCTCTACTCCTTCTTCCTCCATCTTCCATACCTTAAAAGTTGGGACAGAAAGTTGTTCAAAAGATGACGAACTTTCTTCACTTGTTGGCGTGTCAAGGTCTAAAGGGCGATGTAATGAGGATTTTGAAGTTCTTTTGTTAGTTGGATGCTTTACTGACCAGTTGATCACCTGGAACTGTGTAAGATAATTTTGGTAACATGCCATTACAGGCTGCTGGGAAGTTATTTGCTCGCATTCCACAGCCTTCTCAGATTCCATGACATACATGTTCTCAACATGTTCATCTTCTCCCAGAGCCGAAACAAACGAAGCCTGTGAAGGATGAGTCTTAATTGGCAATGTTTTAACATCTTGACTAATTTCTGCATGGATTGTGCTTGTTAAGGGCCCTTCTACACTGTGATAAATGGACCCTCTACTATATTCAATTTTCTGAGCTTGCTTTTTTCTCTTCTTCCTCCCTGGATAGGTTCCTGGACCTTCATCACTACTTATTGGCTCAAACTCTTCTGCTGCAGAAAAATAAGCTTCACTATCAGCCATTGACATACTGGAATCCATTGAGCGATACTGGTGAAATGAGTTTGAATCTGCAGATGGAGTATATGGAAAAGAACCAAAGCTCCTCCTCTGCTTTGGGGAGTCCAAGACATTCTCATCGCTGCGAGACACATCGCTGCTGAACTGCACACCAACTGGAACAGGCTGCTTGTCTCCATAGAAGGCTGCCGTGAGGCTCTTGGTGCTCCCGAGCCGGGTGGAGCACACGGATGCTTGCCGTTTCAGTGGAGACCTCAGGGGAGACTGACCAACAGACCTTTCCTGGTTGCCAGGGGATGCAGAGCTGCCCTCTGCACCCTCAACTGTAACACTGGAAACAAAAATTAAAGGTTCATTTGCTTATTTTATTATATAATGCTTCTCTTTTTACATTATAGAAGTTGTCAAATGCTTCAGTGATTCCATGACTTTCTATCAGCATAGCAATTATTTTCATAATGCTGATTACATACTAAATTCTGCCACTTGTTAGTCCACTTGTCTACATATAGAGGATGTAAAAACAAACATGAATGGCAAGTGCTGTTGTCTTACATGCTGGAATTTCTACCCAGATTAGGTAATCATCCCCTATTAGGGATCCAAATTTGCATTCAGACTAGGATATGCATTTCAGCAGTAGCATTAGGAAACAACCAACACTTTTTATATAAAGTGTTACATACAAGGGGTTTTTCTGTCATAACATGTTCAAGAGTCATATTATACTTCTACCTGGACAGAGTGTACTAACCTTCCATGACCATCTTCCCTTTTTGCACCAGACAAGAACTCCTTCTGTCCCAAGTGATCCTCAGTAGTTGATGATGGGCTGTCCTTCTCACCTGCAAGCAAGGGGAGTGCAGCACTAGAACTGCTCGTTTCCTCCGAAGATGATGAGGAGCTATGGGAGCGCAATGGCACTTGTAGACTTAGATGTTGTGCTTTTCTTTCTATTTCTATACCCACAGATCTGCAATCCCAATCTTTTCGTTTTACACCATTTCCTTTACCTAGGACCAGAAACAGAAAAGAAAAAAAATCAAACATCTGATAACACAACTACAATGGTATCTTCCCTACCCACTGACAAAGAACCCTTATTAAATAAAAGCCCTTGTTTTGAAATGCGTACACATACTAGCTTGTTGTACTAACGAAGATGAATAAAATCATAGCAGCAAAACATCAGATTGTCTTGGTAGACTGCTTTCTATATAAGTAGAACACATGCAAGTAAAAAAATTTCTTCTTATTCAGAAAGGAGTTGCACATTAATATAAAAATTCAGCATATGAAAGCTTACTCACAACTTTCAAGCTACTGCCTGCTCTTAGGAGGGCCCATGCCACTACAAGACCTCTTGCACAAGAGTGCAACAAGTACTACACACTAACAAGAATCGGAAAGACTATAAAAACTAACGTGTAGTTAAGAAATTACACTTTTGGGCAAATTAGAGTAAAATTACAGTACAATGCATTCTCACCATCTAAAATTTTAGGAATCTCCTTAGTAATTATCCATTCTCCTGGCTGCAGTAAAGACTGCCCATAAAACATATCAGATTCTGCACTTGTACTTGAGAAAGCAGAGCTGCTTGAAGGTGTCAGTTCCTCAAGTTTGAAGAAATCTAGGCCTGTTAATGTCCCACCGAAGAATCGACAACCACCAAGACAGCCACACTTGTTCTTACTTCTCTTGTTCCTCAAATTATCATCAGGCCACAAAAACCACAATCTATACAAAGACAGAAAAACAGAAAAAAAAACCCAAAAACATGACCACATCAGCCTTAGTACATTTAAATTCAGTGAAAACAAGATTAAAAGATATCCCCCTCTTATACGTGAGCTCCTATTTCACCCAGCATGAAATGAGTTAGTAAGATTTGTATCTGAAACACAGACATCAGACATAAAATGAAGGATTAGCTCCAGAAAGAAGCAAATCACAAATGCATATGTAGTGCTCAAGCAACTGTGCTGAGGCATATATTACGTCCACCTGCCACAATACATGTTAATAGTAACAACCCTTTCTCTCCGCACAGAGGCAAGTGCTGCAAACACACTCCACACTGGTGTACGCTGCTTATGCCAGAGGCAACTGCTCTTTGGGGAGACGCACAAATCACAGTTACACCAGGCATCTTGTTCACATCTACTCCTGAGCTTGCTCAGAACTCTAAGGCCTGTTTTCAGTCCAGCTTGAGAACAAAGGACAAAGTCAATTCCCTCCTCTCCCTGATCTTCATTTTGGGAGATAAGGGAAGGCAGAGGGAACAGGGAGTTTTGCCAAAAATCATATGATTTTGTATAGTCCAAGCACATTCAAACCACCAACCCCATAGCTAAGCATCCAACATACTTTAAAAAAAAAAATTACAAGAAATTGTAATCTATGTAAACAAAATCCTCAAAAGCAAAAAAAGTTCCATCTTTAGATGAATGTATTAACTTACACACCCCAAAAAATTCAAATGCATCTCCTTCAATTGTATCTCTTACCTCTTAGTTCGGTTATCATGCGTTTCTAAGAAATGTCTCTGCACTTCATGTTTAGAAGGATGATCGGCAGCTAAAGCGATATCAGCAGTGATGAGCCCCAAGTTGACAGAGCCAGCTTCCAGCCAATATGCCCTCCTTAATATTGGCTGAAGACCAGTTCTGCAATTGTTCACCTGCTCAACATATTGTCTCAGTTGAAAGTCTTGAATAGCAGCACTTACACCTTCTCCAACGGACTGGTTATGGAGGTTGCAGTTTGCAATACGTATAGCACCCATCTGAAAACATGATTTAAAACATGAACTCTGATTAGTCATGAGCGAAATACAGAAAGGGTAGCCTTAAACCAGTTAACACACCACCTACTACATTCCAGAAAGATCTCAGTAAACTTTTCTTGCCAAAAAAGACAGAGAACCAGTTTTATATGCAAGTATGTGCACACAAAAGAAGGCAAGCTTAGAAGTTAGTTTCAGCCAGTTTTTAAGTAACAAAAATAAATCTCTACTTAGGAGTCTCCTTTTGTAGAGGGATCAAAAAAGAAAGCTCAACTTCAGACAGATGGTGTAATGAACCTTTAAAAAAATTAAATCATTATTAAATTCTTCACTGCCATCCAAAACCCAAGAAATCTGAAAGTTTCAAAATCAGATATATGATTTGATGTGATATATATCATTCTATGTCCTTAGACTAAAACATTGATTATATACTTTGAATACGAAGGTGTATTAACTCTGCAATTAGTAAAAACCTCAGTGAGACAGCCATGTTAAACACTGCAAAACTCAGGAAATTCCAGATCCTAAACCTTAACTGAGATCCATATGAATTGTGTTACAGTAGCCCTTGCATGATCACACTTTATTTCTTGTATTGGTGTAACTCCAGTATTTTGTTGAACCAAACAGGACGCTGCCCCTCTACTATGAAAAGCACAGTACTGGCAGGAGCCAACCCTCTCCGAAGAGGAACCAGAAGTTCTTGCTTTACACCTGCACTTAGCTGTGGAAACTGGTCACTGTACAACTAACCCACTTGCCCATACAGTATCAATCCTCCCCGGCACTGGTGTACACTAATAAAAGATGACATAGCCCTGCCACACATACTTAAGTCTTCAAATTTCAAATAATCTGAAGACATTGGACCAAGTTCCCTACACAGCTTCAGTCCTCTCCAAAAAGTCACCATGAAGTACCTGAAATTTCAGATCGAGTTTTCAAACTTTTCACAGGGAAAAGAGGAAAACTGAAAAAGAACCTAGCCGTGGAAGAGCTACCCACAGGGTTAATATTGAATTATTACTTCCCATGTCTGTCACAGACTATAAAGGAGCACTGGAAACCTTTTTTTAAAATTTGAATGAAAAACATTCAGGATATAATTTTCTAGAGTGGTTCTAGGTTAAGCTGCCTTTGAAAATACTGCCATTCATATTTATGCCTGCAAACACAGTTAATATTTGTGATGGTGCTTTATAATATTGGACTGAAAAGAATTTGGAGACTCAAATGCATTTTTTTTTTTACTGCCACAAGGTAGCAAGCCATTCAAATGACAAGATACCACGTCATTAAAAAAATGCCTAAAATAATTACCACTTTCCTTCAGTTAGATTCTTGCTCATAATGTGAAGCTGTCCCCAAAACCTTACATGTTAACTCTACCTTTTAAAACTGAATTAATGGACAGCACAACTACTAGTCACTTATACCAGCATAGCACTTTTCTCCTTTTCTGTTGTTACCATAATTCAACTGTCTCTTAACTTGTATTTTGCTACGTTGAGTAAATTATTCCAGTTTTCTCTTGTATGATAGGATAATGGAGAGAATATCAGCTCTTCTCTGTGCATCTTTTTGGAACAGAGGATACACCATGCAGTATTCTAGAGCAGTCAGGCAGTGGCACTAATACTTCTCCCATCTCTACCACAGAATATCTTAATTCAAACAGCTGTATCACATAAGACAACCATGAGTTATCAAGCATTGACTTGTGCACAATCCATAACAATCATTTCCAGTTGCTGAGTTACTAACTTACAACACAAGTTCTTATTAGCTCTCACGTACAGACACTGAGATTTATATTGCCCAGTGTTTTCTTAAATTTTTTACACCAATCCTGCAGCTTCCACTCGTATTTTGGCAGACATCCACTCCTCCTTACCATTTTCTAAGATCATTAATGGAATTGCTAAGCAGAAGCCAAACTGACCTACTCCTGGCCCAGTTCAAGCCAACCTTTTATCACTTGAATTTTCAGAAAGTCTGTTTAGTCCATTGCATGTAAGCAAGCAATAAATTCAGGTAGCTATTCTATCAAAAAAATACAAATAACTCTATTGACAAAGAAGTATTTTAATTGCTGCTAAGAGAAATATTTTTACCTTTATATTGGTGGCACAGCCATGTTCTACCACATACAGATCTGCTCCATCCATGGCTAAGCGCGTCATCGTGTACTTTAAGTCATCTGATGTTGGGCATGGCCCAGGGACACAGTTCATCTGAAGAAAAAGGGAAGAAAAAGAAAAAAGATTTAAACATACATTAGGCATTTAACTTCCGCTTATCCTTTTATTTATGTTCTGCTTAACAGAGGCCTAAAACTAGAGCAGTAAGAAGTTACTTATTCTACACTATCAACATGAGTATGAGATGGGGTGCTTGTGTGCCAAGGTTCATTTTCACTAGTGCATGTTTAATTCTGCTGCACAGCAACATCAGGGGACCCAGGTGGCTCCCCTGGCTTCCACCAGCAAAAGGCAAATGAAGTCTCCTAATGGAGAATATCACAAAAACTGGGACAAAACAAGGAAGATGTCAAGAGATTAAATCCAGGATTCATACTTGATATTTGGCAAGCCTCCTTTGGTCTTCAAGTGACCGTGCACATGGATTCTAAAAGACAAGCGCCAAAAGCAGAATCCACAATTACATGATGGCTAAGTAAGAGTCCAATGTTTAAAAAAAAAAGAAAAAAAAAATTTTTTTAAAAAGGTGCGTGGAACCTATAAGCTGTCAGCTTAAGTCTCCCACCAAAGCACTGTTTCAGCAACAGGGGATACAGGGTGAAAAAGTACCATGGAAATGTGCCAGGAGCACAAGGGGAATTATGACCATTGTCTCTTAAGGGACACTGGAGTATGACCTTTGGCTCTTAACTGTCAGAGTAGAGGTGAGAAACCAGGCATGACTTCTGTGGATACCGTCTCTCAAAACAATTAAAAGAGCACAAAAACATTGTGCTTATCCACAGGAAAATCCAGAGAGAATTGCTTTTCTTTCTAAAGCATAATTAGCCATACTTTATCAAAGGGAACATCCAATCTGACTACATACTCCATGTGTCTTGATAACTTTAAGGCTGGATTTCTAAACTGTTCCAAAGAACCTGTGCAAATACAGCAAGCAATTAAGACGGATGAAAGGTTACCTTAGAGTCACAAAACCGACGATCAATTCCATGCTGGCATATTATTACAGATTTTGGCCTTTCCAGTTCAAACTCCCGGCATACCACATGAAATACAAAGGTCTGTCCCCATTCCAGAAGACATGCAAGCTGTAAGCAAATAAAAACACATTGCCTTATAGTAAGTATGCAAAGTGAATTTTCAGTATTTGACAGAGTACTGAAATAACATCACCAAAGGCTGGGAGATGAGCAGGAACAAAAACAAAAGAAGACCCCCACAGTAACATCCTGGCTTCATTACCTTGCTTACCCATAGTCTGTTTCCTGTTACCCAAGATTGATTTTTATTTTTGTGTGCACCACAACATGCAAGTCTCTTTAGTTTTTCATGGAAAACACTGTAACATTAAACAATGCCCTAAATTATTTCTTAATATACGGAAACAGCTTTTGCTATTACAGTCAACTGAGAACTTCATTGTAAAGACAGAGCGCCCCTCATTTTACCTCAAAAAAATATTTCAAAATACTCTTACCATTCATAATTTAAATGTCAGACTTCCTTGTATATAAGTAAGAGTTACATTTAGAAAGCATAGGAGGAAACTGGCTAAACAGAACACTGATAAATCTTGCTAGACCTAGTAATTCGCCTATTGTTGATTTAAGTCTTTTATATAGTTAGCTCATTCATAAAGGAAATGATTCATGACTGTCTGTATTATGAGAGGGAAATGGGTTTTCTTTGGCTAGCCAAAGGAAAGGACACTGAAAAATCAGCAGTAATTTAAATGGAATTTAATATAGCTATGACTGTCCTGCACGAAATCTCTCCTCCTCCCTTTAGTGTTGTCCCTTCACAAACTCTTGCAATACATCACTATGGGAGGAAAAAAGCCAATGACCCTGAAACAGCAAATTCAAGTTCTGCTCCATAGCAGTGCTGACAACAAAAAATAAAATAAAAATCCTGTATGAAGCATACAATTGAGAATGGCTTTGTAGGAGAAGAAAATCCTTCAGCTGCTTCAGGCATTTAGAAACATTCTCTAATCTTACAGTACTTTGAATCAGCTAAGTTCAATTCTGAAGTGTAGAGCAGTAGAGTAAATACTATAGCTTATCTAAATCAGTGGTAGCATTTGGAGAAATACTGCCACAAAAGTCTGTACACGTAGCATGACAATACATCCGGAATCTATTCTTTAGGTTTACTGAAATTGCTTGTATGCCTTCCTTTGATGTTATTTGCTGCAGAAGTCTCCTAATGAAATATGTGTTTAATCCTAGAAAAGAATGCCAATTTTCCGAGGAGTAAGAAAATGTAGAAGTGTCTTAAAAATAAATAAATAAATAAATAATAAACCAAACTAACTACTAAACAGAATTTATGTACTTCTCTCATGTCTCAGAATACACTGACAAAGCAACCTTTTTTAAAAATCTGGCAGCCCACACCAGAATTAAATCGAAGATATCTGCCTATTGTATACTTTGAGCCATTATTATATATGGAACAATAAAAGTAACATAAATGGCAAAACTAGAAGGTGTTAGTGCTAAGACTGACCTAAGAGAATCCAATACTGTGAAAGTAAACTATGTTCCAGTGGGACCAAGCATCAGAATTTATGCAGTGAGCAGCATGACTGAGCTACCAGCTACTCTCCTGCTGAGGCCTGCTCATAATGCACTCCCACAAATTATCTCATTTGTCTCCTACTTTAAAACATGGCTTTGTCCATAGCTTTCTATGGAAAGCCAGAACTTTATCTGTAAGCTAAATTCTTGCCAGATGCTCACCTTGATATCCTTATTGCTGGCCGCATCCCTTCATGCAAATGCCAACATATCTCCAAGAACCTTACATCCGAGGGTATCAAATTGCCTTTCAGACTGCAATCACAACTGAATACTTCATTTGTCCTTCCCAGAGAGTTAAGCAGCAGGGGTAACAAACCTGCATCTCCAGAAGTCAGCATTACAAAATAAAAGTAACCTCAGAGGAAGTCACAGACAACTAAGTCATCTCATACTTAAACCCTTTGAACAGATTTTCCTTTCTCCTCTTCATCACATTACCTAGTTTATAGCTGAAAGCATTCCAAAATACCTGCTCTATTTACAGAGAAGTATTATTTACTCTGCAATTAAACCACTTAAAGTGCATGCAGATACTGTGGTTGCCTTTAATAAGTATTAACGTACATCAACATACATAGATGTAACATACACGTAGTGACAACAGTATTCATTACCAATTTGTTCGTGCTCTGTTACCATCATCCTTTCAAAGTCTCATACAACACTAGCCACCCTGTTACACCTAGATTTGAGTATCAGATTCAGCTCATTTGGCATCTCCTATCCATTTATAGAATTGATTAGATTTTCAAACTATGAAATTAAGGTTACTTAAGGCACAGATGCATCCGAATTAAGCTGAGATCATGTGCTTTCCAAAAATCCATGCTATGCCAGTTTTACAAGAAAGAAGAAAGGTAATACTTCAAAGCGAATACTTTCTAGACAGTACCTGTGGTGCTGTAACTTTGGCTGTAAGACTTCCAGCCTGTATGTCTATCAGCCATGCATATTCTAAAGTATCACTTCCAAGAGGCAGACCTTCCGCTGAAAACATTGCGTGAGCACGTAACTGCAGACCTGAGAGGCTGATGTGACCCTCTCGAAGAACTTCATCTGCTGCAGGTCGCTGTTAAGGACAAGTAAGTTAAAGTTAATATTTGCAAAGAATACATCAATAGAAAGTGCAAAAAATGTGTAGCCAGAGATACTTCATTACGCATTCATCTTCACCTCTTAAATCCTGTTGACTTCTGTACAACTAGACAATCCCAAGACTTCTCAGCATTACCCACCCAACAACGTATATGCAAACCTTACAGGGGGAGAGGGAAGTTTATCTAACCCAAGTTTGTTTTAGTTTTTAGCAACCATCATCAACAACCTTCCCTTAGCGAACTCCACAGTGACATCTAGACACCATCTGTTAAATATTACTGCAATAAAATATAAAAAAAGAATTAAAAAGCATGTTTAACAATGGAAGTGATCAACAGGTTAAAAACTGTGACTTACGAAGGTTTGCTACTATCAGAAAGCTGACACATTATAAAAAAAAATTTAAAAGTAAATTTAAAAACCCCAAACAACTAACATCAAAGGCTGTCCTCTAAGTTGCACTTTTCACCGAAGTATTTCTCAGCTACCTAAAGCAAAGCTACTTGTTTGCAGATATGAAAATCCAGATGTAATACTTTTCAAAAGACTATTACTCCACCAGACAGAGAAGAAACTGAAAAGATAAAAACAGCACAGGCGTACAGTAGAAGCTTGTGACTGCATGGAGGTAAGCTGTGGATTAAAGCCAGTAAAGTCAACAGCAAAACTTCTCTTTCATTCAGTTTTTTCAACTTGTTATCTTGCCTGGTTTGTTTTCCACTGTCAGCAAACCCTTTAGAGCTGCTTAATGAGGAAGAAACATGCCCTACTCTTTTGATACCACTGGCAACCTATGTCTCGCTTCAGAAGCTATTTCAAAAGAATATGAGTGAGAAACATGAAGCAACAATACTTGCCCAGGTAGGCAGAGGGACAATTCCTGTTCTATATACACTAGTACTAAGAACTTCTCACTTTAAGGTTGAACTGGGAAGTACCAAACTGCATTTTGGAGATACATAATATGAAAAAAGGGTAACTTTTTTTTTTTTTAAAACCCAAAATATTAACATTTCCAGCATTAAATGGCAAGAGTTAATATAAAGCTTAACACTAGGTAATAGTAACACACATAACTGATCAAAACTTTCTTCACAGTGTTTTTAAAAACATGCCATGCTGCATGTTTATCATTTCAAACAACAGAAATTCCCAGGCAGAAGTCTTATTTGTCTGAGTTAATGTTTCTGCATTAAAATAAATCCAACCAAAAACATATAAAACCTAAGGCATAATACATAACTAAAGCGTTACCAAGTCTAAACAGTAAAAATACTGAAAAAAAAGTCATGCAGTAAGTCTCAGGGCTGTGAAATTAAATCATAAAAGAACCCAAAATCCCCAAAAATTAAGGTTTTGCCTGCAACCTCATTTCTGCTTCCTTGTACATATGAATTGCAATACAATAATTAAGTTATAGGTTTGAACAACATTTGAGGGTCTCAGTCAGTGCACAAAACAGTGTTCTTAAATAAGCAGCTATTCAAATGCTTGAATTCCTCATAGGATAAAGAAAAAACAAACAAAGAACCAAACCACCACAAAAAATAATATACAAAAACCTTCCGGCAGACTTGGATAACATAACTGGAAATTCATAGGATGCAATTTTTCATTACATAAAGTTTTGTATCGTCAAGCTGTAATTGTCATCAGTTTCAACTGCACCTTCTGACAACTTCATTCAATTGAAAAATAAGCCATACAATTCAGATACTTAGTTCCTGACAAAAGCTATGAGGAAAATGGTATTTTTGCCTGCCACCATGCTGTCAGTACATCCAGCTTCCCCAGCCCTCTCAAAAGACAGCTCTATTAAGCCCATATACATTATGCATCTGCAATTCCTGCAACTTCACACCATCGCCTTCTTCAGATTGCTGCTAAAGACAATTGCAGTGTTGCAAGCAAAAAACCAAGATGTTTAGATTCTACATTCTCATCGGGATTTCTTCTTTACTAATCAGAGGTCAACAGAATAACATCTCAAAAATATGAGGGCTAACATGGAACCTCCTAAGATGTAATTTAACTTTTTGTCATCAAGGAAGTTCATTATTTCCTCCAATTCTTTTACCTATTGGTCTACAGTCAGTGGTTATACTTAAGATACTTCTGTGCTTGTGGCACACCAGATCCAAATTTGGAAAGACTAAACAAGCACCAACCAACTCCTTTTATTAGCTTACTGACATAAGAGTAAAAAAATAAGGTGACACACATCTTTACCTGTATCTGTATACAGTATCCCAGTTTTCAAACACTGGAATGTGCATAAGATAAAAATAATTGAAATTTTATTTCATACAGGCCATTGGCAGCAACGTATTTCAGGACACAGGCATTGAAAACAATATAACCTGTAAGGCAAAGTCTAAGTATCATAGCGCTTTTAACGCAACTAATATGTGCATAAACAAAATACGAACTCCAACTATTCACTAACCTGCACTGAATCAGGATAACTTCTTGTGTTAACAAATTTCAGCCTGAACTCCTCACTGAGCTAAATTAATCCACACGGGCAATTTTTGCAAGTTTACTAAAATCAAAGTAGCATACACAAACAACACTTAACTTTGTCTCATTAAGTACTTTCTGAAGTACGCCTCATGACTCCCCCTCCAGAGGAAGACTGTAGGTCATAGCAATATCTTGATCATAACTTACAGATCCAGCTGTGTGATTTAGTCTAAGATGCAGTTATTCTATTTACTAACACGTGTAGTTTTAAATCTATATGCTTAAAAAAGTGAAACATATCCAGCCACTGCACAAAATTTACACGTGGCAGTATTTACAGTATGTTTTAAAACCAAATCCTTTAAAAAAAAAAAAAAAAAAAAAAAAAAAAAAAAAAAAACACCCAACCCAAACCAAAAAGACCTCCTGAAGAGACCNACAAACAAAAAAAAATCCCCATGCACAAACCAGAGATCACTCAATGGTTCTAAGACCAGTCTGAATATTACTCTCAGTTTCCTAAATGACCTTCTCCAGAAAGATTTTAAGCAAAATTAAGAAAATACAATTTTTTCTTTTGCGCATTTCACTAAAATGCAAACTGGACAGAAATAACGATTTACAAAAAATATGCATCAGATTTTTCTTTAATACCTTTTATGATTCATAAGCCTTAATAAACTTCGTATGTGTATAATAGGAAAGCTCCTACCAAAAATGAATTTAATTTTAAAACCATCACAAATTCCACAATACAAACATACACACACAAACACATAAAAAACCACCCTACTACCTGATAGTTGTCATTCAGAAACAAATTCACTGGAGACAGTACAAGCTGAAGCATTGTTTCTCTAAATCCTTTCTTCATCTCAAAACACAACCTTTCCAAGAAAGCTGTAGGGCACTCAGGACCATCTGGACTGCAATGCTAAAATAAAAATTAAACACATCTGTTTCAGAAACTGAAAATACACAACATGGTTGAAATCATAAGATTAGAAGCAAACCTGTGAGCAGGAAGTATGCTAATTTTCCTTCAAGTGGATACTCAGAAAGAAGCCTGTGCAACTTAAAAACGCTTTCAACAATTACATAAACAGCAATTCAAACCCATTTGAGT
>VYZV01000944.1:21805-34183 GCA_013401275.1 Pandion haliaetus | reverse complement strand
AGACCATCCCGATTTTAAGAGTGCAATTTTGCACTATTTTTGTAGAACAGCCAAACGCCTTCCCCTGTCCTTTATTGTTCAGCGCAACTTAAGTCCCCAGTGCATGGCTCCCATTCTCAGCAAGCAGGCACTATGTCAGTCAGCAGTTCAAGTGGGGGAGTGGGTGTTTTGTATCTCTCACAACTCCTACTCTCTCGCTGTCCAAGAGAGTAATACGCAGATTTCTATTAACCATATTACTTATTGGTGGCAAAGTTACACAAGCAGAAGTTTGAAGCCATGAGCTTCCCCAGTCCACTTATAAGACTATCAAATATGTTACCATGAAGCTCTGCTCCTGATCCTTCATTGTGTCATGCATCACATTTTCTAGTTGGCTACAGAGTTTCTGGGATTCCAGCAGCAGCTCCTCACTGAAAGGCACAATTATTACACAATTACTTTCCATGGCAGTTTTGTTTAAAGAGATGCTGCCTCTACCTTTAAGAAGAATTTCTAGCAGGTACGCTGCAGAGCACTGAAGAATATTAACCTTTACCAGTCAGCTCATACGCTAGTAATCCATACTGCAACTGGGAAAGTCAGTGGCACCCCCAGATTTACCAGGACAGGGGAAAGGAAGCATGTTCTAAGTTGGAGTTGGGTTCTTACTATGTGGAGTCACTGTTGCTAGACAAAAAGTTGCAGAACAGCCTATATACTAAACGGTACAAATAAACAGACCAAGGTCTGTCATTCCAACCGGTGACCCAGTTCATTTAAGCAAGCCAGAACTACACGTGCTTAGTTACAGCAGTGTCTCCTTTATGATACAGCTCAGCTACTATCGTAACAATGCTCCAACAACTCCTGTTGGCAGTGTACTTCAAGTGAGCCCAACCACTCCAGATAAAACAAACCCTTTATCGTCGAGGCAGGGGCAAGCGAAGCTATACATTATTCCCTGGTTTTCATAAGGAAGATTCACAAGTCCCAAGAAGTCCAGCTACGAGGGTAGGTAAGACTGCTGACAATGGAAGCTGAACACAAAGCGTAAAATGTGAGAAAGCCTGTGTGTCATTTCACAAAGCAGGAACCCCAGCTTTGTAGTGCTAGCATTAGCAGCTCCAGAATTTGCCTCACCTTTTCCTGACAGATTCTGATAAATTGTAGGTTCCAGAAGGTACCTGCAGCAGCAGCTGACCAGGGCTACCAAGACGTGACATGTTCATGCTCTCTGGACTGCCAGTAACAGGACCACGTACTTTACTCTGAAGAAAACGGAAGATTCAGATAGCAATTATTTCCACTAATTTCCAGTAGCCAGGAGTATGAGACAGCCTGGAACTTGGCTTTAATGCTAATTCAAAATAACAGAGAAAAGAACCATAGGACATACTAAATTTACTATTAATTATTTCAGTAACCTGTGCTACAAACCGTATTTTCAGGTTAAACTTAAGTTCTTATTTTACTTACACAAGCAATTTTCAGCAAGTTCCACAGTTCCTTCTGTCGTTTCTCCTGAAGCCTAACAACTGTTTCCTCATCTTCATTCATCAGATTCATCACTTTCTCCACTTTGGGGAACAATTCCAGTGCCTTCTGCTTGCAAACTACAGTTTTACTATTAAAAAAAAAAAAAAAACAAACACAACAGATCACACATGGGCAACTGCAGTAGGGAACATTTCTGAAGTTTCTTATTTCCTGTAACACTCCGAGATCTCATTAGCTGTACGCACTGGGTTTTAAACCTCTAGAACAAAACCTTGCTGAAAGAGAAAATGCTTTCTCTCAATAAAAGCTGACTCTACAAAGCTTACCTGAGCTGAGCATAAATGACTCGGACTTTTTTTTCAAAGGTCTGGATTGCCTGGAGGAGCAGTCGTACTATTTCTTGGCTGTCACCGCTTGTCCTCTGATCTGGAAGGAGAGTCAAGAGCATTACACAGAAAGGTAGGCTTATAGGACAGGGTGAGAAGATTCTTAGTGGCTTGCTTCCACTGCTTCTTCAATCCTGAAACATGCCAAGTTCAGGGCACGCAAGCTGGAGTGGAATGAATTGCACTGGATTTTAGCCACCTTCTTCAAAATGATGAGAATTGGAAAGCAGAGTTGGTAGGTTGGGTCTAATGCCTTGGGGCTGTATAGCTGCTCAAAGGAACAGCTATGTCTTTCATCCTTCCTACAGAGAAGCAGCAGCATATGCTTGCAGCAACAGCTTGCTCTGAGACGAGCTCCAGAGGAGTTTCAAGAAGAGCTCAGAAGGCACCAAGAAAGCAAGGCTGGCCTAGTTTAAAATTGACCCCCTGACTCCCCTCTCCAAAAAAGGCAAGTCCAGTAGAGTCCACGTGCAGCTAGCATACGGGCAGCCCTAGAATGCAGAGAAAGTTTTCTCAGTGCTCCTTACTGCATCTCCAAAGTTACTATCCACACCAAGCAACCTGACCTTGAGCTAAGAATGTCTTTTACCTCTTGGCTTCTCTCTCAATCTCCGGTACAGCTCTCTGGCTTGTTCTTCTCTAGAAGAAAAAGGCACAGAACACAAAGGACTTCTCTAGAACCTAAATTACAAACAAGTAGTTCAAGAACTCAAATCTTTTAAACACCAGTCTGCCATTTCAGACCTATGACAGGTAAGGAATCAAAACTGCCCTTTAAAGTCCTCCCAGTCCCGCATAATTTGGGCTGAAGAGATAGCACTTTCATTGTCCTGCAGAGAACAAGCTTAGCTAGCAATAGTCCTGCATCTGAAGGTCAAGGTAGTTCAACTCACAAATCCTCCAGTGTTCCTCCTTGTTTACGACCTAGTGGGCTTCTCTGCAGGTCCACAATGTCTGTCTGCAGGGCCATCATCCTCTTCACTAGCTGATCCACGTCATCCTCCTGAAAGCAGGGCAGAACATAAGCAATGGGATAGTTTCATACTAAGAGACACTACCACTCACACTGGCTCTTCCTTTCTCATTCACATTTCTAAACACATCGGCAAGATGCAAACCACAGTCTTGGACAAAGACAGATGAGAGAATATGAGTAATTTCAATTCAAGGAAATTAGCTTGGTGCTCTGGGATAGAACAGCTTCCAAGAATTTTTTGGTAAAAAATTCAGCCTGCGACAGAGCCATTGAAGGGTCAGACTTTGTAGTAAATGTACTGCTATTCCAGACCTCTTCTCTCAGCCTATCCATCACCACTTTTCCCCTTTTCCTTCAGCACACAACCACATCCTCTCCTGGCACCCCAAATTCTGCTTTTGACTTGAACTTGTTCACATGCAGAAGCTGCTGCTTGTTAGACAGTCATTCTGCCCTCTGCCTCCTCCCAATAGAACAGGGCCAAGTGTTGGAAAAGAGTAAGATACCGACTAGTCACCTTTCGCTCCTCAACTGGGAGCAATGGTCCTTGGCTCTACTTACAGGGGTTACACTGTCTTGTGTCAAAAGGCTGAATGCCTTACTGGGAGCAGGTGTGGAATGTGCACCAAGAATGGGAAATGGTTGCCTTTTCAAAATTCAAGACTGATGCTTAAAATTCTTGTGTTCTATCATCCAATCATTCGTCTTCCCATTCAGTTTAACCTACGCTCCATAATCTCTTTTCAGCTATTCTGGCTCCAGGACTAGGTTAGCAGGACAGCCAAGCGCAACCACTGCAAAATCTCCTCTCACATTCCCCAAGATCTCCCTTATTCCCCTAAGCCTTACAAACACAGTGAGCTTCATGAAGTACTGGCAACGGACAAAAATGGTGCAAACCAAGGCAGTGTGACATCTGGAATCAGCCCAGACATAAGAAGTTTACATTTAAGGGAGGACAATGAAGGGCGGGGGTGGGGAGCAAAGAAAAATAAGCCTCTTTTTCTTTAAGATAAGTAGTTAGATTTAGAAACATACCCGCCCACAAAGTTCCACAGCTTGCTCCATCTCTTTCCAGGCAAACAGCAGCTTCTCAGAAGCTACAGGAATGAAAGAAGAGTGATTGCTTTTCTCAGGTTCATATCGGAAAAAGGCAGATACTTTGTGGGGATAAGAGGCGTAAAAAGACCTCTGTTTGCCAGATCCTATACTCACTAATTCCAAATTCAATCTGCTCCTTATACTTCTCCAGATCAATTTGGATGCTTGTTTTAAAGAAGTCCAGCTTTGCTTTCAGCTGCTGGGAAAGGGAGGCCATAGAATTCTTCATCTTCGAGAGGGTACTATTGTAACGCAACAGATTCATCCTGCATGGACAAGAAAGGTCCTGTTACCCTCCCAAACTAAAAACACAGACTTCCACTTATATCAAAAGTAGATACTTCAGAGTGTAGCAGTGAGCACAAAAGCAGTTGTCTCGGAGGATGGAACTCTCAGCTTTTCACTAATCATTAACAGCTCCATTCATGGGCTCCCCCATTCCAACTGGTCCCATTCCTGACCTTTCCCTTTCACCAGGAAGCAAAGGCAGAGAGAAATATTCTAGAGAAACTGCCACCGTACATGGCTGCTCGCTGCCCCTGCTGAAGCCGGTTACAGTCCTCTTTCAGCATCCGGATTGTGTGCCAGATCTGACCCCACACTTTCCGCAACTGGAAAAAGTGGAGATTCTTCTTTGGATCCTGAACTGGAAACAGAGCGAGGGAGGGGAGGGAAACGTACGTATCAGCATGAAGCCTAAAAGTAGTGTTATCACATGACAAAACAGACCAAAATATCATTCCTTTGAGGGCATGTCACCTCTTGCAAAGCCTATAGTTGGCTTCCCCAGTATATCAAAAATCAAACACTTCCTTTCCTCAGTTATTTTGACAAACTGAATGAAAGCTATGCCCGTCCATTTTACTGCTTCCCAGTCAAATTACTGCTTCTTCAGTCCCAATACGCAACAGTTCTCTCTAATCTTTGCACATGAAACAGACCACAGAACACAGGCAGCCCTCTCAATGCGGACAACCTCTCACATTCATGCTAGAGAAAGTCCTTACGGATGCAGTCAACACTTTCCGGATGAGGACGCAAAGCAACCTGAGCCTCGTAGGCAACCTTCTGGTTGTCAAAGAGGAAGAGGAGGTCTGTGTCTGCAGCTGCAGTATCATTCACCTGCAGAAGACAGAAGACCCAACTCAGAAAAAGCAAGCCTCAGTAACACCGTAAACAAATGTTCCTCCTCAGCCAAACAAAGACTCAAAACCAAAGGCAACAGGGTGCCTATTCTGCAAGGGCTGTTAGGTCTGTGTGGTTACTATGACAAAAGCCTGCCAGAACAGCAGGGAGTGCTGTGCTCCCAAAATGAGAGCAGTGCCTGCTGATTCACTCAACAGTAAAGAAGGGAGTATCCAGACTCACCTTGCTATCAGCTATATGTTTAGTGGCCAACTTCTGAGAAAACAATGCAAGTCCAGCTTCCTGCAGTAGCTCCTGGTCCTGTTCTGGGATTCCTGTATCTGACTGGATCCTCGCTTTCACAGTCTGCAGAGTCTCCTCCTCTGTCACAGGGTAGGTGTGTACAGTTCCCGTAACCATGTTCAAAACATGAAGCAACTACAAAAGAAAAGTAGTGTGACACAGAAGGGCTGAAGATACATTGGTCAAGTCTCAGCAGCGATCTCAGGACTGAGACACTGGCCACCGATGAACTGTTCAAAGCACTTGCAGGGCTCAAGAAGTCACTTCACAGCTACTTCATAACATTATGCCAAAGTCCTTGTCCTCCATCAACCGGAAGTGAGGCCACATGGCAATTAAACAGCTTCAGCCACGGAATCCTCTACCGGAATATGGAACCAAGCACACACAGAAGCTATTTGCCACTCCCAACAAGCTCAGGGAGTATTTGTCCTCACATAAGCAAGAGGAAAGCACCTGTCACTGTCCGGAAACAGCTAAGTGAGATTCTGTGCTGCTCCTCCTCCTAGGTCTATGGCTCAAGCCTCTTCTCCCATGGGCTACAGGCAACTGCTCTCTGGAAAACTTTTCAGGGTAATATGGACCCATTGCTCACCTTCAAGTTCAAAATGTCATCCAAAGCTTTGAAACACCCATTGGGTCCATACGTAGGATCTGTACCTCTCTGGCGCGGGTGCCACATTAACATGAGTTGCAGCCATTTCTCCAGCCTCCCAGCCAAAACACTGAAGCACCAAAACAAAAAGGGGATCAGAAGAGGTAAAAGTGCATTTGCAGCGACCATATGGCTTGGCCTTTGCCGGAGGACTGACAAACAACTTCCCCCCACCCTGCCCCAATCACAAATGCAGTGTTTAGAAGGCAGAAACAGAGACTCACAACTACACAAGTCTGACAAGGGACACAAACATTGTCTGTGTCATGCACTCAATTTATTCACAGAATAACGTAGTAAGGCATATAATACAAATCTGGTCCTTTTGCAGAAGAAAGAGTTTATCCCAGCATAGCATAACAGATTTGTAGTCCTCACCTGTTTAGATTGTTCGGGCAGGGTAAACTGCTAGAAAATTTGACTTCTCCAGATAAGTCTTCTGAAACGACAATATCCAGCTCACTCTTCTGTCGCACTTTTGTATGCCTAATGAATTCAAGCAAGTACAACGTTGAAATTATCACCTGCCTCTCCCAGCCTGCATATTAGTAGGCTCTTAAAGCTACACTTGACAGATGTAAGACAGATGCTGCTTTGGCTTCTGCTAGCTGCCCTGCAGGAGTCAGTCCTGACCCCAAAGAGCAAGTGTCAGGAATGCTGAACTTGCTCAGGTAGGTCAAACTCCTGTGAAGGGAGTCAGTCTCCATAAGGGCAAGTAACATAGGGATATTACCCTAAGAATCAAGGGACCACACTTCTACTTCCTGTAAACACGACAGTCGCATTGCATGCACCCTTCTTATCACCTGGCCCCAGCTCACTCACCATTGCACCGGCTGCCAGTTGGGTAGGAATGGTCGGAAGCCTGTAATGCACTCAAAGGCCAGTGTGCCAAAGCTCCAGTAATCCACCGTCACCGTATACTTCTGCTGTTCCAGCAGCTCTGGAGCCTGAGACAGTTTACACACACATGAGAGAAAGCCACCCAGCTCTTAGCTCTCTCTATGCCTTAAGAGCTCATTAACGTTTGGTACAACAGATTAAAGACAGTGCCGAACGCTCTGCCTCTCAGGAGCTTCTGAGATCCTCTCAGAGTGAACAGCAGAGGTTATTGCCACTGCTGCTTCTTATTTACAACAGGCATAGCTAGCAGACACTGCGAAAACCCAGTGTCAGCAAAAAAAGTCACCTTTGCTAGCTGCAGCACCCCAAATGCACCCAATACCAGGACAAGTACTTCAGCCCAGCCCAAAGCCTGCTAACAGTTAACTCCATCCCGCTGCAAAGTGGTAGCTGCTCTTCCAGCTGAATTCCTTCCTTACCAAGTACTGTAGAGTCCCAACAAAGGATGTGCATAGGCTACCCTGATCCAACTCCTTAGCATAACCAAGGTCAATGATTTTGTGTATTAACTGAAACACACAACAAAGAATAAGAACACTAAAGAGAAGTCCTGTTAAAAGCACACCATACAGCAGAGAAAGAAAAGGTTCAGCTCTTCAGAGGTATGCAGGAAAGGTGCCACTGAAGAGATGGAAGGGGAAATGGGAGGCTCCTGTAGATTCCTAAAACTACAAAGTATGTAAAGTTGTCATTGGCTTGATAGACACAGAGCTGGAGACATTTCTCCAGCTAATTCAGATCTCTAGTCAATCGGTACAGTCTGGTTCTTTCCTTAGTAGTTGAAAGTCAAAATGTCAGGTGTTACCAGAAATCTAATACAACCTTTCATCTCAGCTGCACACAGAATACTGTTCACCTGACACACAGATCTGAGCTAGCTGTTACCCTGGGTTGAGTGCTCTTGCAGAGGGACCACTGTAACATGCACATGCATGTTCCTCTTACACTTACTTGTCTGTGCAGGCAGAGACACCTGGTTCCTGCTTACCCTTTGCTCTCCTTGCTGCAGCACAATGTTCTCTGGTTTCAAGTCTCTGTGGATGATCCTGTTCTCATGAAGGTACCTGAGAGCAGAAGCTGAGACACAGAAAAAGCCACTTTTAAGAGTATAATTAACAGTACCTAGCATGAGCTCAGTAAGGATTCATTTCTATCTGCTGTAAGCATGGCCTTGGGGTCAAACCTCGTACGATCGAACACACAATGAAACACCAAGTGCAAGAGGAAAAGTGGGTGCCAAACACTTCCAGACACAAACAGATGTTGCTCTCTGGGTCTTCCCTCACACCCTTCTTGTAAATTGGAATAACATTGCCTAGCTTTCAGTCAGCAGGGACCTCTCCAGACTCCCAAGACCTTTAGTAGATAATCAAGAGGGGTCCTGCCATAACATCCGCTAGCTCCTTCAGTACTCTGGGGTGAATCCCATCAGGCCCCGTGGACTTGTGAACGTTCAGCCGATACAGCTGGTCCCTTACATTTCAGTTGTCCACAAATGGAAAGTCACTGTTCCCACACTCACAGTCCTCCAACTCGGGGCACCAGCTAGCCCAAAGTCTATCAGTATTACTAAAGCCTGAGGCAAAAAAAAGCATTGAATGCCTCCGCTTTTTCTTCATCCCTATTTGTCAGGTGACCATCTTCAAGTGTCGATCCAGTGTTTTCTTTAGACCTCCTCTTGCTATTTATTAACAGGCTTTAAAAAGCCTTTCTTGTTGACTGACACAACCCTGGCCAGTTTCAATGCTAATTGAGCTTTGGCCTTTCATGTCTTCTCCCTGCATATATGAACCACAGCTCTGTAATGTTCCTGTGAAGCCTGACCTTGCTTCCAGAGATCATACGATTTATTTTCCCTCTTGAGCTCCATGGGGAGTTCCCTGTTCAGCCAGGTTGGTGTTCCGCCCCGCTTGCTTGACTTACAATACACTGGAATTGCCTGCTCCTATGCTTCTAAAAGGTGGTGGTTCTTAAAAACTGACCAGCACTCATGAACTCCTCCTAAGCTCTCAAAAGCAGATTCACAGGGTACTCTGCTAAATAGCTCCCTGAATAGCTTGAAGTTTGCTCTCTTGAAGTCCAGGGTGGCAATTCTGCTGTCCTTTTTTCTCATTACACTGAAAATTTTAAACTCAACCATTGCAAGATCACTATGGCCAAGACAGCTGTCACCTACCATCAACTCTCCCACAAGTCCTTCTCTATTCACAAATCGCAAGTCCAGGAGGGCATCTTTCCTAGTTGGCTGAGTACTTGTGACATGAAGTTATCTCCTACAAACTTCAAGAATTTTCAAGACCTGCTCGTCACAGTAGTATGATATTTCCAGTTGATGTCTGGGAAGCTGAAATCTCCCACAAGGACAAGGGCTACCCATCCAGAAACTTCTCCTAATTGCCTACGGAATAACTCATCAGTGCTAACATCCTGGCTGGGCAATTGAGTGCCTATACTCAGCTTTTCTTTACCTATCTGTTTCTTCAACAGTCTTAACCGAGAATCCAAAAGCTGCTCTGTCCTGTCCACAAGGTGTTCTTCTGCCCATTCCACCTGCAAAATTCTTCATAGGAAATTTCTATGCAACATACTTTCCCTGCTCAGAACCACCGAGACCCCACAACTGGCAGACTGATGAATTCTATCTATACTAGAAAGACAAAAATCTCATCTTAAGAATACACAAAGGCAGAATAAATGCCCTCTATTTTCTCACACTTGCTCAAGTTAATACCTTAATATATTTCCCCTCCTGTGGATAAAAGCAAAAAACCATGGTGCTAGGGAAAACAAAACTTGGCAGTATTTCCATTTTGTGCTTTTCGGCCATGGCTCAGGCCTGAGCCAAAAGGACTCACTTTTCTGCTCTCTGAAACTTTGTGTCCCTTCTGACAGCATTGCATTCCCAGACAGAGCTCTCGTTCAGTGCAAAATGATCCAGCTAGACTTTCAGGAGTTACACTGTTGGTAACTGTCCTTCTCCTGACGGACAGTAACCCTAGAAAGACCAACTAGGCATGCACTGTAAGTGATCAGGAGAACAAGTTATGTCAATAGTCACAAATATTTCTTATCAGCTACAGTTCAGATCATACAATCGAAAATTTGGGTCCGTCCCTCTTCCCATGCACACACAAGCATGTGAACGCAAACTTCACTCTAAACATGATCTGCCATTGCCTCCAGTCAGCACTCAGTATCATTTCCTGGTCACTAAGGAGTACAAGGATGAGGCAGCAGAATATAAATGCTCTGGGAACACAAAGGACAAGAGATAATGCCTAACAGCCACACCTGCAGTAAAAATAATGACAAATGCACATTTATTCTCTTGCCACAAGCTCACTTTCTAAGCATAGATCTGCCCCAAACACACTTCTTCAGTATCTTCTCTCTAAAGCCTTAGCACCTGTCCAGTTTTGCCTCAGCTGCAACTCAGTAAGATCACAACACAGCTTGACCAAGAAACTCCACCCTAGAAGTCTCTAGACAGCACTTGGCAATCTTTGCACCAGAACTGTCTAAAATTCCACATAGTAGTTGCCCAAATGCTAATGGAAACCCACTGATCACACACAGGCTGAGGTCCTGATGATCAGCTGTTAAGCTGAGGGTGGAGACTGATTTGCAACATAAACCAGAGACACTTGGGCAAGTGTTCAGCCATCTAGAACTTTCCAGGAAATCCTGAGTGGCATTTTTCCTGGGCAAGAAAATCTATCTCTACACTTTCAAGAACAAAAATCAAAGGTTGGTTCTCCCACAGGCAGGGTTGGCAGAGCAAGACAGGAAACAAGTATACTCTTCAAAGGTCAGTCTAAGATGGAGTCATTAGGGTCACTGCTGCATACCCTCAGAGTGGATGCAGCACTGAAAGGGCTTCAGTAGTTCAGACAACTGAAGGTACTGCTACCACTTACCAATATCAGATAACAAGATGAGAATAGCTTCTTCCCGCAAGCCACAGCAATTCTCCAGTTGATTCAGGTACTGCAAGAAAACAACACAGAATATAGTCTTTCCCTCCTGTGTCCTGAGTGAGGCTCACAGTCCCACAAACTCTCACAGATGCAAGAAGTTCCAGCAACAGCAATGAAATTCTCTAGAGGCTAAAAACTCTGTGGGATTGTGACCTCTGGTAGCAGCAATTACAGCTTCAGGCCTTGGTCTAACCACATAGGAGGAGAAAAGAGTGGGTGAAAGAAGTCAGTGTCACCCCCATTCTCTTCCTTCTACTTGCTCCATCATTCATAGCCATTTCCTCTGTGCCTGGCAGTATCAGCTCAAATCTCAGCTCTAAGCTCTGGGTTTTATCTACGAGCAGATTATAGCAAAGGTTAGAAAAACAGAAAGATTAGAATTAACGTGTTATTTTTTCCTATGACAGATAGGAGTTAATCACTTTCAGGAAGGGTATAGCCCACAGATGTACCCTGCCCTATGATGGTCTTGGCCATACTCACATCCTGTTGCACATCCCTCACATATGCCCTCATCCTCTATGTGCAAACTCCTCACAGTATCACTTGCAGCCAAACAAATATGAAAAGTTTCAGAAAGCACTCAAGTCTTCAAAAGCTGAACGTAATATCAAGGACCAACCCACCAAAACCTGTTGGTGCCATGACAAGAATTAGGAAGCATCAGGATGCGAAAACAGAGGTTTCACAGGGAAACTTCAATAGAAACCCCAGGATCAGCTGAGAAGCTGATCCAGCCCGTGGTCACCATCCCAGGGACCTCACCTTGCGGAGGTCTCCACCTTGGCAATACTCCATGGCCAGCAATGGCAAGTCATTTGGTGCAAGCTTCTGCATCCCTTCAGGAACGTCACGGGCAGCCACCACATTGGGATGGTTCAGCCTGAGGAGGGGAAACGAGGCAAGTACACACGATGAGTGGAACCAGGGTAACACCTGAAAGACGATTGTTCTGCAATAGCTATGCAGTTTCACGTGCTCGCGGTCATCGCACAAAGTCCTACGAGGACAGTAATCCTTTTAGAAACTGAACTAGTGAACGCTAAAGGTCTGCAATTCATCCATCCTTCACGAACCTAGACTCATCCCCACTCCTTGCATTTCATGTTCAACGCACAGGCACAACAGATCTGCCTCGGAGCGACAGGAAGGTGCCTCGGGAAGGAGCGTGACGCAGTCTCTTGCCACCCTCCAGAAAAGACCCAAACCACGATCAGACCACTGCATCCTACGAAATCAATCCAACGCCCCAAAGGACAACCCAGCACAGACATTAAGCTAGGCAAAAGCGCAGCTACGCGGCAGAACTGTAGTAACCCGAAGGCGGTGACAGCCGCACCAAAGGCGGCAATCGCAGTCCCACGCCTCTGACGAAACGCAACGCGAAGTCTTCCTCAGCGTGTACTTCTACGCACTCGCCCCCGTAGCGGTCCGCGGCACCCCGCCGAAGAGGCGGCAAGCGGCCGACGGCCT
>VYZV01000941.1:3043-20025 GCA_013401275.1 Pandion haliaetus | reverse complement strand
CTGGACATTTTTTTTTAAACTCTTTTATAAATACAAACAAAGTTTATATTAACTGTGGTATCTCTTCTCCAGTTCTATCAAACTAATAAACCAGGCAAAGTTTCAGGAGCAAAATCCTTCCATTTAATGTCTTATATAAATACATATCGCTAGTATGAAACTTGTGTATTGATTCTAGAAATGGAGATCCAAAGGAGATTTTTTTAAAAATCTGATTATGTGAAGATAAATATAATTATAAAATGACAGCAACAAACAACTGAAAATGCAGCAGCTTTAACAAAAATTAAGAGAGGGGAGAGATGAAGTTCTGGCATGAATTTTTGATGTATTGTGAACACCGAGCTTTCCATCTGCTCTCTACTTACTGATCCTTTACTTGCTGTGAGCACTGGGCCAGCAAGGCACCAAGAGTTGCTCATTGCAGGAGCATTTGATGTTTGCCAGACCATTAGGTTTTATTCCACAGAGAGAGATTTAACAGTCCTCTAAGTGAGGTTTCAAGTGATGTTCTCAAATGTCCCACTCAGTCTCTTTAGTGATCTGTACAGTGCAGGAAAAATGACAACAAAAACTTAAGTTATAAGATAGTGAATGTGAAACCCCCTGTAACCAAATGAAAATCGGGTGATTGTAATAGCCATGAAAAGGAGGAAGATAACATTTACATTTTGAAGCTTCAAAAGCTGGGGTTTTTTTTTATGGTGATTTGTATCCGTGGCCCTCTGCAACAAATCCTGCTGTGCCAGTGCCTTTATGATGGACTCTCAGTTTTCTCCATCTCACTGAACTCAATTCCACACTGGAGAACCAGAGGGAAGGCTTGCATCTCTCACACTCACCTTATTGCACGAATGTATATCGGGATGGTGAAAGTCTAACTCATGACAGCAGCAAAAGACAGTTCTGCTTGGCCACAAGCTCTAAATACTGCTCTAATTTAACAGTGTATAGCATCAATCAGAATTAGGAATAAGGAAGTACTCCTTATTAGTAGGGTGAAACTATGTTAGATGGATTACAAGGAGAGTTAAAAATAGAAGAAAGAAGAAAAATCCAGGAATCGGATTAAGAAGTTGAAAGAGAAATCACAGAAACACAAGATAAGCATGCAAAGAGCAGATTCAGAGAGAAGTCAGTCTTGCTAGGTCAAAGTTAAACTACTAGGAAAAAATCCTGGGCCTCAAACCTTCTGTGATAAGCATCTGAGATCAGGTTCAAATATCTCCTGTAGTTTTTGGAGTGGTCTCCTGAAGTGGTACAAACCTACATATATCTGTGGTGCCTGTTTTATTTGCTTCAGATTCAACACAGGTTCCTGTTAAATGTCCTCTTTGAAAGGGCTACTTGGAGAATGGGTTTCTGTGGTTCTTTAACAGGTATTGCACCACCTGTCCATCCTACTTTAACAATTCACTCATGTGATCATATTTTTTTATTCCTTTAAAACAAGTGATTTTGAAAAACTCTTGGAGGCATCCAAANCAAAGTGACTACAAACATCCAAAATTGCTAATAGTATTTTTATGGTCTGGTCACCTGGGTTCCTTGCCCATTTGTTATTTACAAAAGGTGTGTTCTTCACCTTTCCTTAATAAATCTACTCATAGAGGTCTGTGGTTTCTTACCTTGTGAGAATAACTGCAAAAGGGCAAGCTGTAATGCAGCAGCTGGAGAGGCGGAAAGATCTTCCTAAAGATGTTGAGGTGCCCGCGCTCAGCTCAGAGGAACACAGCTTCTCCAGACTTTTAAACAGCATGTAAGTCATGATGATGGTGGGGAGGCACAGAGAAGACTGCTTTTCTGATCGTCCTTGCCCATCATGAGGGGTCTGAGATCGTGACAATCCCTCATGCTTTCAAAAAGAGACAAGAAAATACCACTTCTTGATTATTTCCGAAACAATAACTGGTCATTGAAATGATGGACCTATGCACTTGTGTTGATATTTGCAAGGAGCAGGACTGACGTGGATGGGGTGGGTGTGAATGTTCCAGTGCATACATTCTCCATCCAACTGTCTCTTAATGGAAAGTTATGACTATAGCTCTCTGGATAACTTGTTAGTATTTACCAATCTGCTTCAACCAGAGTGATATTTTGGAGAGGTCCCCCTACTTGGATGGGCTGCTGCAAGGAATTCGTTCCCCTACAAGCATTGTGTTGTTTCATAAATACATACATTTTCAATTGCCTGTGAGTTATTCTGGGGCAGGAAAAAATAAGGTTGACTAATTGTAACTTACATTGAAAACTGAAGAAATTAAGAAGAAGAAATTAAGTCTTATGGTGCTGAAAATCATACAAGTTTATAGTAAAAGTATGACTGTTAATTCTTAAATATGATTGTACTTACCATGTTACCCCTTTACAACATCAAGCATTGTTTCATTTCAGTAAGATACTTTAGGACATGCTTGCTAAGATTAGAAATATGCAGGGGAAAGAAAATGGAAAACAGTGTTCTGCCTTTACCTAGTGATTGCCTTTGTACTGTGTTTCCTCTAGAATGAGATTTTACTACTAAAATAAATTTCAGTCATTTTCCAAACACAGTTTTAATCACCTATTTGTAGTGTAGATTTTGCCTGGTTTTCTTATAAGCCATGTTTGCAGACTTTCTGTTGTTACACATACCAGCTGAATCCCTTCATCAATGAGTTTTCGATAGTGTCACTGAATGTAGCTGAAAAATCCATGCAAAACAATAACCTAGTCCTGAGTCCCTGTGAGCTTGGACAACAGCTTGCCTGCAAATCCATCCAGTGCAAATGAATTTCAGGGATAAACAGCAAAGAAAACATAGTGGGTGGTACCAACAGTAATCATGCCTTGACCAGTTTTCCCGAGTACAAAAAAAAGTCACTTCAAGGAGAAGTTAATGATCCTTCTGCACTGACCTCCACAGACTAACAGCTGTTTGCTCACCTACTCATCAAACTACCCTGTCCCTTGATTTACATTTTAGGGGGGGATTCTCTGTCCTGGGCACCAGCTGTTATTGTCATCAACTATGTCTGTGGTGTACTTTCTGGAAAGCCAAATGAATACAATTTGGTTTCCAGAAAGTCACTGAAGCTGAATATTGAACCCTGAGCTGCACTTTTTTTTTTCTTCCTTTATGTTGGCTTAGGTTTTTTTCTTATACTGACTAGTGTATAACAAAATCCTGTGTAATTCTATAGCTGATTTGCAGTGCTTTAAGAAGTTAACTACTTGCTTACTGAACATGACAAGTCCATTGCCTCTGCGAAACTAATACAGGTTTCAGACAGATTGCTCCACTGACCACTGAATTTCAGCCCTTGTAGAGGGCAGCAGGGCCAGGGTGGAGGGAGAGAAGGGCTGAGCTGGAGGGGTGAGGGACACTACACCACCAGCCACAGCAACTCTTTACAATAGCTAAGGGATTGAAGTAGAGTTGACTTTCCTATCTTCTGGACGTCCATTCTGGGCTCCAGGCAGACTCCAAGGACAGAGTGCCACCTACTGAAACACCACGAATGAAGAGATGTAAAACCAGTGGAGGCTATGGCTTAGGTAGCAGCTGGGTGAGTTAAAAGAGCCCCAGACCTCCACAGATCTATTACTTTTAGATTTTTTTGGAGGTCTTTCTGTCTGCCTACTCTCTTTTCCCAGTATATCATTACTATTGCTGGTGTGACCAGCACTGGTCTAGCAACAGACTCGTATTTCAAAGAGCAATTCTATATAGTTCAGCTATGAAAAAGACACCATCAAAATATGCTAATGGGTCTGGAAAGGGCACTGCACTCTCAGAAGAGAGGGGCTAGCTCCTGTGGTGCCACCTCATACAGCAGATCTGCACTAACTTTTTTCAATAAATGTATTAGCCCATATTAAAAATTCAGCACTAGGTTTTCTGTAATTACAGCTGCAAATCTTGCCTTGCTTTTGTTGGGTCATGCCATTTGGGCTGCAGTGTGATGGACGCTTGTGCTAAGCTAGGCGGAGCAGGTAAGTTGAAGCACATGATGGCAGTTGTGGTGTGGCAGGGCAGGGACATCACAAGTCAAGAGATACAGCTTGCAGTAAGAACCTGCACCAAAATATGAGGATAGGCAAACAGCACTAAATTAAATAATTGGTCATTGGCAAAGGAAGTAGCTTGTGAACCTCGTAAGTTTTGCAATATTGTTCCCAGAAAATCAGAATTTGGCATGATCTGGCCAGTCCCCTTCATAATTTGAAAGGAAAAGAATAAGCTCAATTTTACTTCAAACAATCTGTGAATTGTTTTACTACGGGTTTGTTGTGTTTTCATATCACTGTACTATTACTCAAGATTCCCTTGCACCCGTCACCCTTTAATGTATCATATAAATTTGAATATATTTCATTTTATTACTGTGGTAAAGAGACTGAAATTGTCAGAAAGGGAGTTTACTAAGTGTAACAAAACAAAATAGCTAAAGCCAGTCAAAAGTTTTTGAATGGAGATACCCTCTGCCACTTTTAAAGATGGCTTGTCTACCCTTCTGTCTCCCTTACTACTAGCAGTATGAACACATTTTACTGTACCTGCAAATATCTAGCACAATTATACATATAACATCTTGCCTCTTCTTTCTGATCAGATTTTCTTTAATAATACCTCAGCTGTCTTTGCTATTGCCTTTTGGATAATGACTGGAAGATTACTTTTATGACTTGTTTTCATTATACTTGGTGCTATGCAATGAATCAAGAAAGAGTATATTTATTCAGAATGTGAGACATCCAACAAAGTAGATAAAGCAAGAGAGAAGAATGTGAAATATGGGGCAGAAAATATGTACTATAGAATACATAATGACACGGAGCTTGATGAGACTATTTAAGTTACACAGGGCTTAAAACAGAGAACAGAAATCCTAATTAAAACTTTAATCCTTGAAAGAACTGTGTTTATTATTGACACAAAATTATCTCAGGCATCAGCATGCCATATATTACTGCACTGGTAAATACTGATTAACATTTTGGAAAGACGTTAGTGAAAGTGCAGTTGTGATTATAGCAGATTGAATGTGAAGGACATAGGCCTTTAAAAGCAGTAACAGGTAATGCAGACACACACACGGAGCTTCCAGACTGAAGTTCAGTATAAATTAGAAAGTGCCCAGTCTTGAATCAATTGATGTCTCTTGAAGTCTTGCAGGATTTTCACTATCAACTGTACTGACAGCCAAACTAGGCTGCCTGGAAAGCTGTGGCACTACAAGAAATTTGCCTCTGGTGTTTGTTTTTTCTGTTGTCTATTTTATAAGAAAGGATCCTATAAAAAGCATCCTGTTAAATATATAAGATCAGTGCTATATCTTTAGCAGGACAGATCTTACCAGTTGTAGATAAAGTATCCTGCAAGCTTAATCTTTTAGGTCATTTGCAAACTATCTTTGTTTCTCCAGTTGCTCTCATAAATCACCAATATTTGATAAATAAGTTCATTCATATAGGTAGGTCATTTGCTATTGATTTTGACTACGCTTCTGTCTGGTCTCCAGGGACTGTTTGCTCACCAGTACCTTGAAATGTAGTGCTCAACTTTGTGCCTGCTTCTTGGTTGGATATCTGATACTTCCCTCGCAGGAGGCAAGGAATACTAAATGCAAATGATAAAGATGAAAAAATGACTGTGAAATCACATACATCCAGCATCAGTTTTGGAGGTGCCTCTTTTGCTTTACTATTTGTAGAAAGTCCCAAAATTTAAGAATAGTGAGGAATAGGACCTGCTTTGTCCCCTTATTAGCTGTGTTTAATAGGCTTCTCATAATGGTTACTCTGTGCCACATCAATCATTGCTGACCTTTAATCCAGCTACTCAGTATGCAGATAGATAAGTATCTCTTGAGAAGGCCAAATGCCTGGCTACTGCTGTATTAGGGCATGTTTTGCTTATCTGCTATGTCCTTTTATAAAGAATCACTACAGCGATAAGGAACCAGGTTCCCAATTGGTAGTCTTGTCTTCCAAGTAAATGAGATGAATAAACAGATGGGGTAAGCTTTCCAACATTACCACACATATAATTGTTTTTCTGTGAATCTGTGTGGTCACTATACTATTATAGTTTATCCTACAGGATTGTAAGTAGTCCTACTTCAGACAGGGGAGAGGGAATAGGATGTAGATATGTTAACCAATGCATTTTTTTTCTTAAAACATATAATTTTAGTGTTAAAATTATTTAGTTTTAGAATTATAGTTGTATTAACAAATAAATGAGAGAGTTTGTTCAGCTATCTAAGCTTCTGAGGGGGCCTCGGGAAAGCGCAGGTCTCCAGAGGATTGCAGCCCCAAGTTAGCATGGGAGGATATTGGCCCACTGGCTTCAGTGTCCTCGTCTAAACGTTTTGTTTAGTGGACATTGTACCTTTTATGGAAAACTGTGCTCTGAACAACCATCATTTGCATGTGCTAGGCTATCAGCAGCTTTCTGTTGCCTGGTTCTTACTGTCTCCAGTGGCCTCACCAGCCCAGTGCAGTAACTATGTTTTCATTCTTCCATTAATTTGGGAAGGGAAGGAGGCTCATTCCTGTACTATTTCCTCTCTTCACATCAATGTGTTCTCTCCAGAATGGCAACCAAGTTAAAACAAGCTGTTTTAAACGAAAGCTGGGCAAGAACTGAATGGGTTTATTTTGCCTTTAGTAGTGTATAAGATACAACCTCCAATAAAAATGTCTGCTTTCCACAGACATTCAGGCCATTAATTTTTAATAGCCAAGGTGCTCTTGGAAAAACAGAAATGCCAATAAATTGATCATTCAGTTGCTAGCCTACCAATACCTAGCAAGATTTTGGCTCAGGTCCTCTAAGTATATGTTATCACAAACCCGATAACTGGTTAAGCTCTGCTCATCCAGTTGAATAAGAAATGTACGTGGTGATTTTTATGACCAACTGGAGCTTGTTAATACCAACTGAACATTTTGAAATCAAGTATTTAAAATTCTTATCAAATCACACTTATTTCAAACCTTTAATATTATTTTTATGAAGCCAAATATGAACCCGTGAAAAGTCCATCTAAAGATGGACCTTGAGATTTGGCTTAATTTATAGATTATATTTGTAGGATATATGCATTGAATTCCACTTACAATGGAGCATAAAGAGAGATCACAAGTCTCCAGCAGTAAAAATAATAATACTATGGAAAAGGTAGTGAGACAAAGTTCATTAACAATATGCCTCCCAGTTTTTTGATGATGCTTTCAAAGCCCTATTTCTGTTGCCTCAATTCTTTGTGCATTTACATCCTTGCAGTTATAAGGAAAATATCTAACTATTTTTCCAGGCTTTAATAAGTCAAGTCTGTCCTCTCTGTCTCTGATCATATTTACAAATCAGTAGTACAGCTGACTAGCAACCAAGGGCAATGTTTGGGCTCTATAAGTGTAGCATTTTTTTCTGTTATCTGTGTGTTGCTCTCTGGTCTTTCTTCTATGGATGTTGTGACAGGGGTCAATCTGAGCCTTTATTCACACTGATGTTGTACGTGCCTCCCGTGGGACCAATGTCATGAAGCCTGGGAGATCTGGCTCTGCAGGCAGCCGTGGCATGGAGGGGTCCCTGCCCTCATGCAGCCCTGCAGAGGCAGAGCTGCTATCTCAGGGCTGCTGCATGCTGTCTGGCTCCATGCTTCCTTCCTGGAGGTGGCAGAGATGCCCCAGCCTCTTGCAGCTGGGAGGGGAGATACCAGCACCCACAGTCTCATCATCTTCCCATCTTCTGCCTGTATATCAGCATGGTGTATCCAGAAGAACTGTTGGGGTGAGACCTTGGTCCCTTTAAACAGACAGCTGGGAATGACTCCTTGCCCTTCTAAAATTAGTCCATAGATAGTTTGCAGTTAAAGTAGACTAATTATTTTAATGGATCTTAAATTATGTTTTCTGCACCTCAGGTTAGAAAGACTTTAAGCTAGTCTGTAGAATCAAGCCTTTGTTCCTCACTGATAACAATCAAGATCTTTCAAAGGCTATTACATACTGGGTGGGTTTTTTTGTTGTTGTTTATACTGCATTTGAATGAGGTGTTACTGTAACTGACTCACTGGGGGAGGAAAAGGAAATTGGTGTTTTCTGTGCTCTGTGTCCTATCTCTGAGGTGTTGGTGGAGGTGTCATGTTAGTACATTTGTCGGTAATGAAATGCATAAAGGTACTAGCTGTTTAAACATCTTTAACTGTCTGTTTAGCATTTCCCTCATCATTGGGCTTTCTCTAATCATAAGAGTCATATTTAAGCCTAAACATAAAAATGACCAGCCCCCCCATCCCCCAAAATGATCATATTGGAAAATTCTTGCCATGTCTGTAGATAACAATGTTGTGGCAAGCAGAGATGATGGTGTTCAACAAACAAGCAGGAGCATCCAAGTCAAGGAGTGACTTTTCTGCTGTCCTGCCTCAGAGCTATACCAGGCAAAGCCAGGTGAAATTAGGCAGCGATGGCTTCTGGGGAAATATGAAGTGAATCTGTTCTGAATTTGTAACATGGATGAACCACTAGCCAGGGACTGCTGTGCTGGTAGTGCATTGCATACATTGCTCATAGGGCATAGAAGTTACTTCCCTAGAAACGTTGAATTCTTTAGTATTGAGGCTGCACGGGAGGAGTAGTCTGTGGATGTGCATTGACAACACTCTCTTAGGCTTCTCCACAGCATGAGAAAGATTCCCTGTGGTGAACTCGAGTCAGACTGTGTGGTTTGCTTTCTCTTCCCTGGAAAACATTTTAAATTTTTTTTATACAATGTTTAATATTTCATTATTTCCAGTGGATAAAAAGAAAAGTTTGCTCTTAAAAAAATGATAATGCATAACTTCTCTCCAAGTCGGTGCTGCCAGCTTCAAAAATGAATGGCTCTGATATCTTCAGAGACCAGATTTTTGTATTTGTTTGCAGAAGAATGGAAAGTACATTTTTAATAAAGCTTCTGTGATGAATAAGTGGTTCAAAGATAGCAGGCTAAAGCTTGCTTCTGTGCTGTCAGAGCAGAGTCTGCCAAGTAATTTGCCTATATAAACAGTGTAAGAGCAAAAGGCCTATTGTAAAGCTGATCTTATTTTTAGAGGTAGAATTTATTATTCGCTCTCACTTCCTTTCCCACCAGGGGCTTGCTTTCACTGCAAAACAAGGCCACAATGGCAAATGCATGCCATCTGATTGCATAAGAGCTTCAGACAAGATACCCTGCAATTCCTAACTCTGCTTCTCTAGAATAGGGAGGGTACATGTGTGGTTTTGTGCTGAAATTTGATTTGCAAAGGCTTCAGTATTGTCCTTCTCTTGCAGTACCCCAACACTGTCACATTATTACGAAGCACAGAAACCCACAACTGGGTTCTGCCCTGGTGTTGAACTCTGTACATCCCTACTGATGCAAGAGGATTTACTTGTGTGGGAGTTAGGGCATAGTAGGAGCTTTGGTACTGAAAGCAGTGTATAGTCCTGCACATACATTTCTCCATGCACCCACTCCTCCATCACAATACCAAAGCATATCTACAGTGTTGATGTAGGAATGTGGAAAATGTCTCCTCTACACTGTCATTGAAAGCTGCAACTCAGTTTTTCACAGCTGGAATAAAGCAAACAGGGCTTCTGCTGAGCTTTTCTTTGACAAGGTTAAGCTGTCTGTCTTTCCCTATCTCCAAAGCATGAGTGCGCTCACTCAGCACCTCCATCAGATGCCCTGGCTACTTTTTGTGTCCAGACATTTCTGAGGCTTTAGGAGTTGCCTGTGGGGACTCCAGCGAAGAGACATGCTAGCTAATTTCCAACCTTGAAATCCCCTTTCATTACTGTGTTTTCCAGGATTTGGTCACTCTTTTTTCATTGGAAAGATCACTAGTTGACTTGTAATAACATGATCCCGTTCAACACCTATGGATGGGAGTTGGCTTTACTGAAAGAATTCATGATATCAAGACACGAAGAAATAACTCTTGCTCAATCTGCTTTCCTCGCACTAGCGAGGCCTCATAAGGAGAATGGCCATTGCCATGCTTTTGGTCCACTATCATCTATTTCCTGCTATTGCAATATTTCTGGTTCACGATGTTACGTATTTCCCCTGAAGGAACACACTTCTGTTTTCAGAAGACACCAGACCCTCATGTTTTGGCTGTTATGGGAAGGAGCCATTCAAATAAATTCACCAGGTCCAATTCAGAAAGAAGACAGAAATGACCTAAATCTAATGCAACATGGTAGAGCATGTAACATTTTGTGGCTTCTTTGCTGAAAAGTTCATCATTGTTCCAGCATGAACATGTCTACTGCATGCAATGACAAAGAGCATTAAGAACAATTTTCTATTTCTGTGGACAGCATTATTTTACAAGGTTCTTGTGAATACTTTTTTAGCTGTGATTGCTCTTCCATTTAGTAAACTTCTTGTACTAGTTTTGCAAAACTAGTCATTCCTACATCAAAATCAAGGTAGGTGGTAAAGTGGTTTAATCTGCATATACCTGATGTGGGACTTATATCATAGTGCATGCAATTGCTGGATTTCACACCACATGACTGTAACTGAACAAGGCGAATTCACCTCTGAAGGCTTTCTGGAAAAATCTTATGCTATTATTCCATTTACATCAGCATATTCAAATAAACATAAAATTAAAACAATGTCAAAAAAAATCCCATGGATTGCTCTTTTCAGAAAAAAAGTTTGTTTTGTTCTTTAACAAGTAATTTTGGTCCATGACATTTTCAATGTTTCCTTCTTCATTTGTTTTACTTAAAGTTGGTCTTTCTTTTGGCTTCCACCACGTGTCCTTCGATTTAAACACAATCTTTCTGAACAGTGTTTAGAAACATTTCCCTACTATTTAGAAAATGGTTTTGTCGTAGTTTTGGTTTCAGCCCAGCTGGTAACAAAGCACCACGAAGCTGCTCACTCACTCCCCACCCCCGCGCCTGGCCACATTGGGATGAGGAGAAAATCCAAAGGCAGGCTCATGGGTCGAGACAAGGACTGGGAGGGATCTCTCCCCACTTATGGTCACGGGCAAAAGACAGGCTCAACTTGGGGAAGAAACAACATCAATTTAATTGACTACAAATCAAATAAAAACCAAGGATATTAGGAAGGAAAACCAAACTTCAGAACACCTTCCCCCCACCCCTCCCTCCTTCCCGGCTCAGCTCCATTCCTGGTTCTTTCTGCCTCCTCCCCCCGGCGGCACAGGGGAACAGGGGATGGGGGTTAGGGTCAGCTCCCCACACCTTGTCTCTGCTGCTCCTTCCTCCTCAGAGGGAGGACTCCTCACTCGTCCCCTGCTCCACCGTGGGGTCCCTTCCACGGGAGACTGTCCTTCACCAACTTCTCCAACGTGAGTTCTGTCCGCGGGCTTCAGTTCTTCCCGAACTTCCCTGGCATGGGTCCTTTCCGCGGGCTTCAGTTCTTCCCAAACTTCCCTGGCACAGGTCCTTTCCACGGGCTGCTCTTCAGTCACACACTGCTCCATCTCGGGCTTTCCCATGCAGCCACGGCCATCTTCAGAGACCTCCGCTCTCCTGCTCACCTCCCTGGGCTGCAGGAGGACAACCTGCCGTCTCACCACGGGCTGCAGGGCCATCAGCCTCCTCAGGCGCCCCTCCTCCCCCTCCTTCTGCACTGACCTCAGTACNCACCATCGTGGATGGGGACAGCCTGGGCCAGAGGCGGGTCTGACTTGGAGCTGGGGGAGCTTCTAGCAGCTTCTCACAGGAGCCACCTCTGCAGCCCCCCTCCCCTGCTACCAAAGAAAACTGCACCACACAACCCCGTAACAAGTTTTGAGGCAGGTGTCTACTGAAGGTGATACTCAGAGGTCTCCCAGACGGTGCTTGGGGGACATATTTCCACTTCTGTAGAAACATTACTTGATAAGCAAACTTAAAGGTTTAAAAAGGTGAGGCAGGAGGGGAAGGACATTTTCATTAGACATGCCCTTCTACAGGGCTGTTGCATTTTTTCCTTTGAAAACTACACACCAGAGAATGTTGAACTGGACTTACTAAGTGTCCTTCAGTGGTTTCTCTAAAACAAATTATTTCTTTATACATTGAAATATCAAATATCTTTAGAAAGCTTACTATTCTGTCTTGTAAATTAAAATCTGCCTTCAGAAATGCTAAATAAGACCATTTTGAACCACCTTGGAAAATCACTAATAATATTAGAAGCAATAAACTTTCATTGTAATTGATTTTTCATTCTCTCTATTACTGGTGTGAATGATGACATCTTGCAAACCCACTGTTTGAATTATGGTTTATTTTCTATGAGGATCTGTGCTTTGTTGAACATATTTGTTAATCCTATGTGGAGGAAAGAAATCTCTCTATAAGACAGGGAATTGTGCCATAAAGTTATGCTATTCCTGGATAACTGCTGTTCATCACCCATGAAGAGCTCTGCCATGAACTAATTTTACTTAGGAACACCCTGAGGGAGTAGAAAAGCTTGTCCTGTGGTTAGGGTTATACAGGGGAAAAAGACAATGTATTTTAAAAACTTGCTAATGTGAGCAATGAAAGTGTTGGCAAACTAAATTAAAGCCACAGCCACGTGATGAATCGCATCAGTACTGCTACAGGACTGCCAAGTAGCTATGATTATGCAAATAAGAATATACACAGCGTCTGGCTTCAGAGAACCTGCTGCCAGTCCCAGCTGGTGGTTACTCTAATGATTCAGGGACAGTGGGGCTGTATTAATGTCATGCATTTATGTAAACAGATAGCTATCCTCATTGTTCTTTAGCCTGCTAGAACATCTACTCTACCTTTGAAACTTCTAGGTTCTTTCCTGACAATTATCTTGATAGTATGTCCAAAGTTTAATATCAGAAGGTTTGTCTTGTAATAATTTGTAACAGCAATAAACGAAAGTTACTTACCATTTACTTATCATAATGAGCGCTCTTGGGTTTTTATTGCTTTCTTTTTAAGCCAAATATTTGGAATAAATTGTGACTCCAGGACTGATTTATTGAGCATCTTCATTTTCAGTGTAATTTTGTGTGTCAGGTGTAACAAATACCAACATTAATAAGCCATGGTCTTCACATTCTAGAAGAAACATGTTACCTATCTGCTGAACAGCAGGGTTAGAGCATTGCACAAACAGTCTCAAAGGGGCTTAGAAGATGTGTGATAGGTTAGTTTCTTGTGAAGTGGATGAGAAGATGATGATCAAGTGAGAAATTGTGGGTTCGTGGACAAAAAAAATCCACCTGGGTATTTGCGCAGGGAAGAGCAGGTGTTTTGCAAAGGGATCTGAAGGTGATTAAGCAAGAGATCTATTTGGTCTGGAAAGGTAGCATTATTTCATCTTTAGTAAAGTACAAATAATATTGCAGGAAATAGGAGATGGCATGGGACTAAATTCTTTAGTGCCAAGGGTAGTTTCTGAAGTTGTTATGACACAAACCTCTTAGTAAGTGAAGCTGTGTTGATGACCCAGATAGCATCCGTGATTTGCGATTCTGAGTTCTTTCTGAATTAAAGCAGATGACTTTATGAAGATGCAGTGGAGTATTGGCATTTTTAGTGGAATTTCAGAAGAGAATTTGAGTGCCTACATATATGAAATCACACATTTTAAAAATGAAAATCATCAACCAGGCCATTTATGATGGCCGAGCATTGTAATGGCAAGCAGCTCAGATATAAAGATAGATAGATCTCAGTGGATTTCCTTGTAATTTTCCCTTCCAGATTCCTTTCAATAGCGATGCCTGGCCCTGTCTTAAAACTGTGAGTAAACCATCTTTCAGCACTCCTCTGGGGAGGCCATTATGTATTAAAACAGATTAGAAATAGAAGGAATTAGGGTACTGCTTTCTGAGGCAGACAGAGACAGAGGGTTGCAAGGTTATGTCGGTAGCAACTAATTGCCTTCAGCAGGCTTTGCACACAGTCTGATGTGCTTTGGTCATGCCAGTGACCCAAAGAGGGTTACTTCAGTTGGTACTGAGGTCCAAGCAGCACACCTCTGCAAGGTGTTTTCCCACTAAAGCTGGTCTACGGCAATGTTCAGTGCTTCCCACCTGCCACTTCCAGGGCATGGCTCAAGGAAACTGTTTAGGTTCAGGCTTACAAGAGCAAAAAAACCTCTGCTGACCTGCCTAGGAATAGAACATGGTCCTCTGTCAGTGCTTTACACTCTTCTGGGGACTTCCATGTGCCAATCCCATGGGAGAACCAGCTGCTATAAATGCCATCCATAACCAGTTTTCTGCAGTTTGGGGTACTTTTTAGAATTAGAGGACAGAAGTCCCTGAAACATGAGGGGGCCATCAGTATTGCCACAGCATAGTTACTTCTCTTATTTCTTTTTCTTGTGGTTAGGGAGAAAGAAAGAGGCTGAATGAAAGAGGTGAATGAAGCTGTTCTGGATGAAATAACCTTCCTGCTTACACTGATGGATTTTGCTGGAATGGTTACTCTGGGATTATTAAGTAGAATCCTCTATTTCAGTGTTTCATTTTTATTCAAATAGCAAAAGTAGCCTTCCAAGACAGGATAGAAGTTTCTGTATTGACTGATTTTGAAAGACTTCTTTGTCAAATAACAGTCTTTCCCTCTGTAACACTTCTATTAATATAACATCAACATTAAGCCTTGCTATAAGAAGTCTGCCTGGCATCAGTGATGAGCAGAGAGAGGGAGGAGAGCACAAGCATACTGCTGCTTTAGGAGTGTTCAGGTTTGGGGAAATCCAGGAAAAACTGACTCAGTGTAAGCCTCTGCCAGGAATGGGAACTTAGCCTGTGTTTGTTACCAGCAACAATGTATCTTAATGAAATTTCCTATACCTGACAAATGCAAGAAAAAATAAGTGACACTAAATTGTTTTTGGAATATCAAGTTTATGTATCTAATGTTACTTCTGGGCCACTTTCAGGTTAAGAACAGGAGATACAGTATATTGTAGCAGAGGTGGAAAAGTCATAATTTTCAAATGGTTGGTAGTGACTTTAAAAAGTGATTATGGACTAAGTCATTTCTGCATGCACTGTACCTGACTGTAATAACCCAAATTGCCTGTGACTTATGATTATATTTGGCAACAATCACCATTTCCCACTGTAGTGTGAAATTAACACCACACGCTGTAGCTGTGGCATTTATTGAACACAAGGGAGCCGATTATAGCTCCATAAACTTGAAGACAACCTCTGCTATTACTTAATTAGCATCAATATCTGTGCATAAATTAGAACAGCATTTACAATCACTTTCCTAGTTAAAGGTCTAACAGTCTTCACTGTGCCACCTATAATTTAAATAATAACTTCAGACTTGGAGAGATATATCAGTAAAAACAAGTTTGGCTTGCAACTTAGCAGAGTGCATTTCAGAATTTTTTTTCCTGTTATTAATATTAGCTTATTATACACTCATTTGAGTCTTTCCTAATATGGGTTTTCATGCAAAATAAATCCACACAGAATTCTAAATTTTCATTTGGTTGATTTATCTCTTTTATTCCTTCCCCTCACCCCCACTCGCCAAAGAAAGCCTTTGTTTACCTACTAGTGCAATAGCTTCTGTGTCCAAACACAGATTGATCTAATGCTATCAAAAGGCAACATTTTCTCTATTTGTTTCTCTTGAGAAAGCTTTTCACAAAGCATCTGGTTTTATGTTGTGAATTGGTGAATAGTATTGCAGATATGAACCTGATTTAGTTCAAATACTTGTCCATTTGCAATAGTAAGCTAGCTAGCAAACAAATGCGGGCTAAAATGGTTTAGCCTGGGTTTTGCCCAAGAATTACTTTGTTCAGGATCTACTGAGCATGGGAGGACAGTGATATCCCCCTTTCAGATGGAGGGAGAAGATACTGTGGGGTGAACCAGAAGCAAAAAAATGGCCTGAGAGGGAGTCTGGGAAGAGAGAAAAAGTAAATGGAAGTGTTTCCAAGGCATTTGCTACACATAACTTCTTATTGTTTCTCCCAATCTATTTTTTTTTTTTTTTCTCTACTGTAACTGTATCTTTCATTCTCTGTTTGACCCTCTTGGCATAGATTTAGAGACTGCAAGAGAATTATCTTCTTCAAACACAAGCTTTATAGTAAACATGCCCATATTGTACAAGTAGTATGTATTAAAAAACATGGCTTGTATTGCTCTGGCCCATATCACTTATGAATACTTCTTGATTTTTCTTTTAATTCTTAATGAGAAAAAGAAAAATGCTATATTAATGAGTTTGGGGCTTCTGCTTGTTTTAAGCAACTTTTCTTGGATCTCCTACCAGTAGAGATAATACAGCATTTCTGCTGCATCACCAGAGCAGAAGATTATGAATGAAAGATTCAATTTTTAATTCCCTTAACATTAGTTGAAAGTATTTTTGGAACATAACTTCCAGGAGGGTTTTTTATTAACTGAGAAATAAGTCCATACTCCTCAGTCTGCTCCTTAGGGGACTGTCTTCCCTAAACACAGGAAAAATATGCAATGTATTATCATGATTAGTTTACAAAAGTTTTATTAAAAAATATACTGGAAGTGCTAGGAATTAAACATCAATAAGCAGTGAGAGAATAATTGGCTAAGTGTAGTTCAGGAGAGCTGCTTAGCCAAATCTATTAGTAGTATACAGGAAAGTGTGTTCACACCTTGTGCATGTAATTTTCCTTTAAACCTATGCTTCTTCAAAAGAGTGTTTTACGTGAAAATTGTATGGTTTGCAGCAGAGAAGCAAACTACTATTGCTTTTCTCTACTCATTGCGTCTTGCCAATAACTCATGAGATTTTTGGCTACAGTTCCTGATTCTCTGCCTGTGCCTGACAGTCAGTGATTCATGCTAATACACAAGGTCAACCTGAGGTTATGTGTGCTCTCTAAGAATATCAGGCAGAGACCTTGCTCTCCTCCCAGAGCCACAGAGATTACACTTGTCCTCCTCATGAGACATTCATCAGAGTTGTCCTCCAATTCCCAAGTGGATGGAGCT
>VYZV01000940.1:2302-14122 GCA_013401275.1 Pandion haliaetus | reverse complement strand
CCTGGTGTTTTTTTCTGAAGATACTTAATGTTATGTATGCTCTCCAACAGTGTGAAAACATATTTAAATCTTTGTTTAAGGGGGGACAAACAAGCAAACACATCCTTAGCATGAACATTTTAGGTAGCTTTCATCCTATTCTGCTTTCAGGTAAAATAGACTGCCATTCATTTTCAAAATTGGAGGTTTTTCTGCATCCTCAGACACCATTTCTGTGACTATTTTGTGCCAGTATAAGTCTTGATTAAAAAAATCAAAAGAGGATGAAATGTAATACAAGTATCACTTTATACTGAGAGATTTGCCATCATTTATGGTGCTTTGTGCTGTGAATGACTTCAGTGATCTTTCACCTAATAGATTAGATCTGGGAATGACAGTATCTACTCAAGTTTAAAAAAATCAGAAAAACACCTCAAGCTTGTAACACAAACAAGTCTTTAGTATTATATCAAATAGATCCATAGGTGAACTCAATTGCAGTGGCACAACGGAACAAGTAAATACCTGTAATATCTTTTGAATGTCAAACAGCACCAGAATGGAGAATATTAAGAAATGGTGACAGAAGACTGTAATTGAAGATGTTCTACATCATAGACACTTCCTGTATCTTGATTTTTCTGATGTCTTTAACTCCAATCTGTCATCATTAATATACGTACTACATTGTATTTTGAGGACTAGTTCTTCAATGTAAAGTCATATGAAACATACCAAAGCCAATAGACTAGTGTATCAGGGCAGGTGAAAAATTTTTGAGGTCCCACAAAACATTTTTAGTTACATTACTTACAAGATTCATGAATGTCCTTGGCTTCTACTATGCACAAGGGTCAACATGTGGCTTCCCTCAGTAATTCTCCAGATGCTCCTAGCATTCAGAATTTATTAAATCTTCATCTCTGGGGTTGGTAGGTTTCTTTTTTTGTATTAATTACAGAGACTCCAGCAATACTAATTTGACCATTTTTCTGTTTCTGCCATGATACCTTATTTCCTTTTGAAGCTACAGAAAGAAAGAAAAAAGCCAAATTTATTTGAGTTTTTTTTGAGAAGCCTAATCTTTTTTATTACAGATACAACTTTAAAATAAGTTTCTCTGTCTCTTTTTTTCTCATGCATAGTGATAATACACCTTAGCAGTTTAGGTGTTCTTTTGGCCACAAGTATCTTCCTGTTCTTCAGTTCCAAACAGAACACTTTGCTTTATATACCTGATATGTTATTTACATCAGAAACTAGCTGTGAGATGGTGCTGTCAATCTGAACCTGCCTTTAGAAGTCATGGGATTCAGTCAAATATCCATGATTAGCAACTGACTCTCTTTTTAAGTACTTGCCCTAATTACTATTTACAGTTGATATAGATTACAGATAACAATGAACTCTTAGATCATTATTTAATTATTGTTGATCTTTCTAA
This sequence comes from Pandion haliaetus, assembly GCA_013401275.1. Taxonomy (NCBI): domain Eukaryota; kingdom Metazoa; phylum Chordata; class Aves; order Accipitriformes; family Pandionidae; genus Pandion; species Pandion haliaetus. The sequence goes on along the minus strand of VYZV01000940.1, from coordinate 12,696 downwards.
TGATAATGGACTATACAATAAAGGGATTTTAAGGCATGGCAGATTAATACTACTGATAATAACTAGAATAATCATTTCAGGTAATTTAAAACAGGCTTGACAATTGTAAATAGTATTTGTGATGTTGCTTTTTATATTAAAGTTGATTATAATTAATTTTACATGATGTGTTTAGAAGCACTGCTTTAAGCTAGAGTTTTAGGAACTGTAGCTTAAAGATACAAATCAGAACTCCCCCTCTTCCAGTATTTAAAAATTAAGGTTCTAATCCAGCAAAGCTATAAACTGAGCAGTAACTATTACTTTTCTGAGTAATCCCACTCGTTTCAACAGGATGTTTCTTATAAATAAGCATATGCATTTATAATAAGCCCATATATAAGGCATGTGTTCCTATATGGCATATGGGGTAAAGTAATATTTGAATCATTCTCAGTGATAAACTCTACTAATGTTAATCGTAAGACATTATTTGGAATTCTGTAAAGCATGAACAGAACTGTGTCTGTATACAAAGTATTTAAAAAAATAGTATCACTGTTTGGTTTCTGAGTGATGCAGGAGCTCACATGCCATAAATCTTAATTTTGATAAATTCTTCTACTTAGGATGCTAGAAGATTTTTTACTTTGGTGGGGGGGGAAGTTAATCTGTTCAGTAAGGCAGAATGTGGTAATGGTTTATACTCTTCATACTGTGCTTGAAAGGCATATTTTTATTCCTGAAGTAAATTCTCACGCAAACACCGAAGAGTGTGACTGGTTTTGATTGATTCAGGCTTGGCACAGTCAGGGAAGCGGTAAAATGTCGTATGAAATATACCTTCTTCTTCACAGAGTTGTTGACTGCATTCTGTGGTGCAAATTATAAAACTGTGGAAAGCAGTGACATACTTTATTCATTTAGGACATGACATTATCAGATGCTGTTGATGAAAAGTAGCAGCCCTGATATCCTTCTTTTCACAATACTGTAATTGACTATCAACTTGCCAAAACATGGGTAAGGCTGCTCTGAATAAATAAAATATCACTATCTTCTGAATATAATATTTAAAAATTGAAATCCCCTTTTTGTAGCTTCAGTAAGGACACCCAGACCTGGAACAGCTATGATTTTTTTTCTTTGAAAGTGAATTACTGATTCTTGTGTCACTTTTTGAGTTGATCTGCTTATGTGGCCCTTTATATTAAGAACATGCCTTTCAGCTTGTAGATATTATCCTATTAGTCTATTCAAGAAAAAAGGGTAATAAACTGTAACTCTCAAAAATGCTAAGGAGCAGTCATAATTAAAGTTACAGAAGCTTAGGAAAATCCTCCCAAGAAACAGGAGGGTGGTGTTTGTTTTGTTTTGTTTTGTTTTGTTTTTTTCTTTCAAATCTGTAGTTTCTTGTCTTGACTGGAAGAGCTCTGTTCAAACTTACTATGAAGAATGCCATGCCATCAAATCTTCGGTTTCTCTGGAACATGATATGAAGTGTGTACATTTCCCTGTATCTTTTAATGAATGCATGTTGAGTCAATCACTTTGTCATTTCCTCTACTATAAAAGTATCATTGTAATTCATAATGAAGATTATACTGGTAGAGCTATGATATTACTGTTTGTACAGTTCTTGTACCTCTGAATTTCACATCTTTAAAAACATTAATTCACATAAAACTTCAAGTCAAGTTTATGAAACTGATCAACATTTGTGGAAGAAAAAATATTTCTAATTCAGAAGAGGGTTTGATTGAAAAAAATAGATTCTCAAAATCAAACTTCTTTGCTGTGTTTTGTAAAATAGGATTTTATTGGTGCCTTAGCACTCCTACTACTTATATCTGTAGAAACATTCTTCATGAGAGTATCACCAAAAAAGGCCAGTTTATGCACTAGAAAATTGTCCGTCTTTTAATGGAAAAAAAATGCATTGTGCATCCATATTTTTATTTCATATTTGACATGTAGTTAATATTTCTATTGTTATTAATGCTTGGTATGTAGTTTGCCAATGAAATAAAAGTGTTCCTTTTACTCTTGTGATAACATCAAAAACTTAAAAAGCTTTTCAAATTTGAAAGCACATGATTTGCTTTAGTTTGGTGCCCTGAATTTTGTATTCTGCTGGTTAAGCAACAGACGTACAATTACCTGACAGAGGCTGCCTTCTTGACATTTTCTAGCTTATTTTTTATCCTCAAGTAGGGCTGTGTATTTTGCATAAGCTTTAGATAATCATGTAAACTAGTTGCATCACTGAAGTATTTTTATTTCAAATTCAAATACATTGAGGGTTGCATACATGAGCTTAAAATAGTTTTTGCACATCTTCTCATCTAGTGTCTATCTTCATCTGATTTAAATTGTTCTTGAATCTCTTTGCCTCATCTTCCCTATCAAGGCAAAATTTATTTAAATTTAAATATACAAAAGTATGTGAGCCACTTAGAATACATCTGCAGGAATTTAAGTATTGACATAGTGTATGATATTTAACCATACTTTCTTTTCTTACCTTTACCATACATACTGCAACCTCAATCCCATGTTACGTTCAGTGTTAGTTGGAAATACTGTGAACAGTTCTGCTAGGGCAAAGCAATGGGGCTCTTCCAAACAGTTACTTATTTCTACAAGTTTTGAGAGGTTTGATGTCCTTGGTGATTAAAGCTTCTGGTACAGTTTTCTATGAAAATGACAAGTGCACTCTAAAATGACTTGCAGTCCTTCCTAAGGGTTAATGTTAACCACTAGTGAATAACCCCTTTTCTTGAGGTCCTGGTGAACAGCAAAACTGCTCTCAGTTTTCTTATAGGACCGAAATACAGATTTACTGAACTGTCAGGTACAATAAATGCTAGCTGTAGATCATACTTAATTCGTTTCAGGCCAAAGCATTTGACGTATAATATAGTGCCATAGGTTGTGCATGCACAGAACATTTTACAGACGGGTATTTGTCTCTCTCCTTCAGCTGTCAGCCCAGATACATCATCATATATCATTATCACTTCTAGCAATGGCACTGGAACATCTTGAGCAGTAGTATACTTACCGTGCACATATAAATATAATACATGGTAGTTACCTCCCTATGGAGTGTTCCAAAGGCATAGCCACCTCATTTAAGGATTAAAATAGTTTGCTCCCTTCTTATATCATAGATAAGCCAAGTTTGTATTGGTGCTTAGCTTGTTCAACCCATGTACTCTCCCTGTTGTGAGAGGAGAGTACAAAGGTGTCCTTACACTGCATTGAGAGTTTAAGGTATCCTTGGCATGTAAATATCCTTTAGAACACGCTGTGCTAAATTAGCAACGGGGGAAACTTACCCAGGGAATTTAAATTCTCAGATTAGGTCAATTTCATATCTCACAAGTTGAGGAAAAGAAAAATAAAACCAGTTTTCTAGATTGCACACTTAATTTTCTGAAAGAGTACCAGGCACTGAATCCCAGGTTTTGGAAGGTATTTGGATGCCCAAAGTTCCAAATAGCTACCTTTGGGTTACAAAGGACACCTAGCTGCTTTAACAGGTACAGAAGAAGGAGTTACCTTTCAGTTTCTATTAGGCATCTAACTTAGCTCCTTTTGTAAATTACGCAACGCATTTATCTGCATTTTGGAGCACGTATTAAAATTAAAATGCAATTTTAAAATTTTGCTTTTAATCTCCCAATATGAAACCCCTGTCTGACCTGCTAATACATCCAAAAATCCGGTCCCTGTTACAGTCATTGAACTTTCAGGAAAATTATATTCCATTTGCTGCAGACTCTTAAGTGTACTCTATCATACTCCGGGTGTGATGTTCTCTGCACTCAAACTGTTTTTGTGCATATGGAGGTTTGAATGAGTTTTATGATTTTGAAGCGATCAGTGCTAATTGTTGATACTGCAGGAGGAACATTTTTGTAGAGCAGGTAAAGCTGTCACTAGAGGTGTGAACTATTCAGAACTTATCGCTTAATTGTTCCCAGTTACTGCTAGCTACAGTGGGTTGTTTGATTTGGTTTAGAGATAACGTGGTTGCTTGTCCAATGGATACCTAAGTAAAAACCATCAAATTAATTTCTTATGAAATACTGAGCAGTGGTTAAATAGCAAAACTTTGTAATGCTAATAGTCTGTCCAACAGACTACTGTAATAGTAATTGTCATTAGTAACAAAATTACATGTAAAAATTGTCATGCAAAATGCATGTATGTTATTTGTAGCTATTCCAGTATTGATAAATGGCTGTAATCTTAATTCCTAGTTTTTTCCATGTCTGAATAAAACTTAAGTTGACAATCTGTAAAAATTTTGGAAACCAGAAATTTTATAATTTATAGTAAAAGATATGCTTATTTTTCCATAATATGCTTTATTATCCATATTGATGTTCCTAAGATCTACAAGATCAGCTGAACAGGAGAGAATGAAGAGAGAATTGCATCTTATTGGTGTGAAAATGTAGTTCCTTAGGTTTTTGTCTTGTGTTTGTTCAAAGAATAAAGAATGGGAGTAGTAAATTAGCTTTGCAAGTGTAGTTGGAAATAAAAGAAGAAAGAAGGTAAGGAAGAAATATTTGGCTTTTAAGGTAGCATAGACATTACATATATTTTATATGCTTATATGTAAGTATAGTAACTCTTAAAATATAATTTATTAGAAATCTAATTTCTCAGGGATTTTATAAAAACTTTCATTGACCTTCTGAAAACTCAGAAGGATGAAATCTTCTCCCTGCTATGGTGGTGGATTTTCACACCTGCATTAAATAATGCAAAGTAATTGTGCAGACTCAGGAAAAAAATGTGTCAATTCTTTCAGTTGTTCTCCTAAAATTATTTTTCTGATGTTGTAATGCTCAGGCTGACAAACTGATATAAATCCTGTTCTTCATCTGTTGATGTTCCTGGGGGACAGTATGCCACATCTTTGTAAACAGAAGGGGGGGAAAAAAAACCTTCATAGAACTAAGTGAAGGGAAGAGCACCAGAACACATCTTACCCACAATAAACTGAAGATTTAGATAATTTATTTGTTTTTACCATTGAAAATTCATCTACTTGCCTTAAAGACTGAGTAAAGCTTGAAAATTTAGGGAAAACCAGTTTATTTGATGGAGCCTTGAAACAGAATCAGTAAAAATGAAGATCAAAGAAAATGCTGAGCCAGTGTTTTAACAATAACATCTATTTGTGAGGTTCTCTTCCCATAGATCTATTTCAGATCCAAGGAAGACGGGAAAGGAAAATAAATATAAGTTTTGGAAAAGGAAGCTGAACAACTCCATCTTTTCATTGAAATAACTTGAAACCCCAGCTCTGCAAAGACAGATAGGACTGTTGACCAGGTGTCAAGTCAAGCAGGCACCAGGAACTGTTGCACTTGCAAAGCGAAAGCAGTTAATCAGCTGTTATATGGAGATCTCTGCCCTCAGTTAGCTATTGAGTTGCAAATTTGATTGATTGAAATAATTTTATTATAAATAAGTAATTTTAATTATAAATCCAAATCTGAATTGGCTAACCTTTCTGTGGAAGATAGCATCCTTGGAAGAAGGGTATGTTTTCTGTACTATTTAACAGATATAAAGGTCAGAGATTAAAGCTCAGCTGAATGACATCCATGTGTCCTTTTTTGAAAATACAATTCAACTTTTTGTTTGAAATCCCTGGCTCTCTCCTAATTCAAGTTTTTAAGCAGTATTAAAGGGGGACTAAAACTAAGATTAAATGTTTTAAATGGTTGAAATAATACTCATGTTGGCGTACTTTGAAAGGCATTTTGGTGGCTTTACTTCATTTGGTCTTTGCCTCAATAAATGCAACAGGGTAAACTGGTAAATAACAATCTAGTACAAACAATATCCAGCTGATCTCAGAATGCTAAGTAATGCTCCAAAGCAGCTGTACTGCAAATTGCAAGGAAATTAATCAAGAGTAGGATGGGTAGCTTTATTTACTTTTCTGTGTGAGTTCTTGCTTATGGCTTGTATACCTGACTTTACTGTTATATTGCCAAGGCCACCTTTTATTTCACTGAATCCTAATGTTTAGAGACAGAAAGTGTACTCGTTTTAAGCTGTGAGAATTTCAGGACAGATGGATGAATAGAGAACATCACTGCCTTGCATTCTTTGAGTACATCTGGTTAGCAAATGCTAGCAGGATAGAAGGAACATGTGTTGCTTAGCTGGCCCTGTGTCTTGCCAGGAAACACATGAGACCGGCGTGGTCCAAGGATACATACATCCAGTGTTGCAGGAACAGTGAAGATCTCCATAGGTGTGAGATTCTCACTGATCATGAAGGCAGCTATAGGAAGATTTAACAGTCCTGCTGAAATCCCAAGTACTTGTTGATCTCTGAAGCTGATATATGTGGGACATGCAGAGGATGACTTCTGAATTCATCTTGCGAACACTAAGTGCATCCAGACTCTTGTTTAACTAACTTAAGGTCAATTATTTTTCTGGATTTGAAGTAGGAAGAAGGCTTTGTCTGGATTGGCAGAAGAAAAAACATGGGTTAGACAGTGTAAGGCAAACTTTGTTCTAGGCTACTGCTGCCCTCCGCATCAGGGAGTCTGGTTCCCTGACAAATTGCAACTGAAAATAAACAGAAAAACATGTCCCTGCAGGGAGGTGAAGGATGAAGCCGGTGCTCCTGCTGCCCAGTTCATTCCCTGCTTTTCCCCATCCTCTTAAACCTTTTTCCAAGGGTCAAACCAGCGCAGACACGTTGCAGCCCCTGTGCAGCTGGGTGCCAGCGGATGCTCAGCCTCCTGCCGCAGCACAGGCATGACCCACTGACCTGCACTAATGGCACCAAAGTGGTGAAATTGCCCCCTCTCTACCCACTCACCCGTACATTCATGCCCAAAGGTGAACAAGTCTTAGCTAGGGTGTACACAGAGTGTTAGCGAGAGACGAATACCAACCTTCACTAGGCACATTAGATTACAAAGGAAAGAAATGTGAGGTCAGCTCAAGCCAGCTATTTCATAAGAGTGTGATTTGATTAAGGCCAGGCTATGGCCTAGCTAGATGGGGCAAGAGATGGTTTGGACAGTTTTGCCATTAATTTAAGCGGGAGCACAATCTTCTGCCAGCCTGTAATCTTTATCATTTATAGTTTGTGATTTCATTATTAAAGTGAGCTGCTTGCTGAAGCTCAGAGGCAGAAATTCTATCGATTATTACACAGCTAGTACTTTATCTTCACTTCTTGTTTAAATATAAGCTTGTTTATTAGCTGTCAAGCAGCCATGCACTCAAGTATATAAATAGCATTAGGAAAAAATGCAATTTAACTTCTAAAACTCTAAATTCACTTCCTATATGAAAATAAATTTGCTTTGAAGCTTGTTAGTATTCAACAGATTAAGCTGTTTCATTTTTGTCAGGCTTTACTACCTTTTTAACAGCAAGATAAAATATCCATTGAAAGTACAATCATAATGAAATGGCACAATATAAATAGATGACTTTCATCATAATGCACTGTTTTTAGAAACGTTCATAATTTAAACAATTATGTTCCTTTACTTCTCGCCAATTAAGTTTAGTCATCTAGGGACTGTGAATTTTAATGAGAAAGCTGAATGGTCTTTTGCAGATATGATCTGTTGGCAGGAACACAATCAAATAAGGAAAGGTTTAATGTCTTCTTTTCCCCTTATTTCTTTAAGTATCATAAAAAAGATAAAACATTTAAGTGGCAGAAGAAACAAAACTGCTGTACAGAAAATGCTTTATAGCTTTATGTAGATTGAATATATTAAAAAAATCTTTGCTTACTACTCCTTGAAATCAGTGGGATGGGCTTAAAAGATTCAAAAGATGTTGAACATACCCATGAGAAAATTAAAATTAGAAGCAAACTGTAGCCAATAGCTGTTACACTCTGGTTATTCAGACAGTTCTAATGAATGTTTCCACAAAAATTTTGGATCCGGAACAATTTAAAAAAAAAAAATGAAGTAACAGTGACATAAGATACTTCAGATGGTAAACTGTGGTCCATGCATCTACCTTTCCATGGACAAACCAGAACTCCCCTGGGGATTAGAATTAGTTTAGCTAAATGCCTAACAGCTGTCTCACAGGCATGAGACTAGATAAAGCAACCAAGCTGTAAATCTGTGCAAACTGCATGAAAGGCTACATAATGCAAATTGATTAGTTTAGGACTTGCGTTAATGTGGTTGTGAATAAAAATAACTCACCAACAAATCCTCTCCTAATTTTAGCAGCTACTGAAGAGAAAAACCTAACAGATGGGTCTTATAAGGTATGAGTCTACAATGAATTTACATTGTCATCAAAGAAAAAACCTGAATTACTAATTCCCATGAAGTAAGAGTTCTAATCTCTGTGCAGAAAGGCAAATATTTGAGGTTTTAACTTGGACTGATAGGCGGCTTTCATGGAATACCAATGCCCTTTGCATTTTTTTAAAATTAAAAATATGAACACCTATTGATTTACATTCAAGTTGGAATATGTGATGTGGGACACACCTAAGTAGATAGATCATAAATTATTGAAATGTAACCTATGGTAACTATTAGGACTGATTAGTTTTCTTCAGTTTCAAGATTATAACATTTGAAAAAGAATGGTAGGAGCATTGACTTAATTATTTTAATTTCTTAAATGTACAGAACCTGGTGTTAAATCTATTTCATAATATTTCTCGTCTACTCAAAATTGCATGTCTTTTATGCAGCTGAATTTTATCACACAAAAATAAACACCATTTAATGAGCGCTCAATTTGTAAGACATTTGTGAGCTGTAAAATTTTATATCATAACTAGTCAAGAGATAATAACCATGACATGATAAAAACACAGCAAGATCAGTGACCTATATTCTTTCTTTAAATGCTATCCCTTCATATCATCTTACTCTTTATTTATGGACTGCTACATTAATATTCATGTGGATTTGTTCCGTGCCATATACTGAAAGAAAGTGAAGTTTCATCAGATTGTCAGGCTCTTGCCTGCAGTGAGACTAAAAGCAACCTCCTTGTATGAAGTGCTGAGTTCTCAAAGCTCTGGGCACTGAGTAGTATGCCTCTGTGATGTTTCTGAACGCAGAGAGAGAGAAAATTGTTCCGCCTGTTTTCAGAGTCCGCCAGAAGACACATTGCCATAGTTTGCATAAAAGTAAAGCCCAAGGTAATAAGCGAGATGTACTGAATCAGGTGCTAATGTGGCTACATACCTTCTGGCTAGGTAGAACACAAGCAGAATAAATTAATGTACATGGATTCTCTACACTGTTCCCTAAGGGCCCACAGCCGCAGAGCACGTAGATACCTATCTCACCTACATGCACTGAGAATTCACCATCTAAGAATTTCTCTTTTACCCCTGCGAGGCCTGATACAATGTTTTATGTCTTTTTAATAAAGGGCACTATTGTAATAGAGCACCTGTAATCCCACTTCTAAAGCCAATCCACCATGTGTATGATACTTAAATGCTCGTTTGACTCGAATCAGATTTCCCTCAGTGATAACAGTAATCACTGGTCTATAGAGAGTCCTGGTCCCTCTGATCCAGCAGGCACTGTATTAATACAGTATTTCAGTTGTTTTAATGCGAAGAAAGAAGTACAAAATTGTATTTCAACTTTCAAAATTTTACTTGCACAACCAAAGATCAATACAGTTTGCAGTACTTTGGATTTCTTTCAGTGCTTCTGTGTCATAGGAGTAAGTTGTTAATTTCGTATTGTAACTCATGAATGAAAAACGTTAAAATCTCAGTAATCCTTATTGAGGATGACAGTTAACATTGCTGTACACCAAACCATATTCTAACCTGTTGCTTTGAGTATTTGTGTGCTGTACTGCTGTTGAGGAGAAAATGTAGTCTTCTGCTTCTTAGAGGAGTGCTTAAGCCATCAGTATGCCAGGTAAGAGCTGGAAATCTGAGTTCTTGTTCACTGTATTTTGGGGAGTAACTGAAGCAATTCAAGAATTCAGTACAAGCTAATGAACATACTTCATACAGGTAAAAGTGGATTTTGGCACAGTGTTCATCCAGGTTGGCATTCATTGCAAAAAAACCCCAAACTCAAAGAAGAAAAAACCAAAATAATAGAGGATTTGTGCAAATGAAGTAATGTATTTTGTTCTGAAGCATGGACTGTGCATTTATTACGTTATTTTGGCACATACAGCAAATAATGTTAGAGGCCATAAAGTGCTGTAGCCTTTAGAATTTTACATTACGCGACTCACTGGTTTTCTGTAGCAGTGAATTACACAGGTAGATACATCTCATAGACTATTTTTTCCCCACCTGTCCTAAGAATCAGTGGTGGGTTTTTTTTTTCTGGTCTGAAGAACTCGGTGTCTGCTACAGCTGTATATCATCACTGTTTTCTTCCTGGTTAAGC
>VYZV01000939.1:0-10031 GCA_013401275.1 Pandion haliaetus | reverse complement strand
AGAGACAATGGTTTTAAAGTTGACAAGACTCTCTTTTTCAAAATTCTGAACCAATTAACTGCATAATGTTACGTACTAAGAGTCTGCTTAACATCTGATTCAGAGGCCCATATATTCCACCATTTAATACATTTCATTACATAGACTTCACCATTTAATATGCATGCTGTATTTGGCCTTTCCATTACAAACATACAGCACCTAGCACAGTAGGAGCATGTTGGGATTACTGAAATAAGAACAGTAAGTCATCATACTTTTCAGCTTCTAAAATTATTCTTGGTAACAAGTCTCAGACAAAAAAAAAAAATATTCCTTGATGATTGGCAACTCTTATTCTCTCAGGTCACAGAGAAAAGGATACTCTGTTAAAAAAATCAAAGAGCTCGAATACTGAAATGAACAAAAATCACCAGGTATCACATTGCATTTTAATACTCTGGCACTGACATAATAAAACCTGGATAAAATAAGGTATTTCTATTGTAAGTAAAGATTATCTTGCTTGTCATCTGCAGTTCTTCTGTTAATATCATTTTCATAATGATGCCTCAGAGGACAAACCAAAAAAGATAAAACACATCACAAAACAAAAGCAAGATTCACCTGTCAGACTAATTCTTAATACTAATACGTACAGACTATTTTAAGAGAAATAAGTGGAAGCAGGAGGTGTACTGTATTTCTTCCACGCCTTCAATTCTTCTTTTAACTCATAATAGCTTATTTTATTTATTGCCTTGTTTTTTAAAGTCTTTTATCCCATTTTTTTTCTTATTGCTCACTAAGCGAGATAGAAGTAGGCTTATTTATTTCCACTCCCTCAAGTAGGACTGCATTACAGCTAATGGCAATTTATTTAATTAACTAATCAGTGTATTTAGACATAAGGAGAAAATAATTTAGACCCAAGATTCTTGCTTTTTACTAGTTAATGCCTCAGGATTATTTTTTTCCAAGTAACATTAAAATGAAATCTAGATTTCCAAAAAGCAGGTGACCCTTTGACACACAGATGGTTCTACAATTTCTTTCATTTTTTTTTCCCTACATTTTCTCACATTCTCTTTCATTTCTAAATTCCTGCAATAAAATCAAACAATTATTCTAGTTCCATAACAGGTATTATGATACTTATTCTAAAATGACCTAAAAGAAACATAATACAACTAGTCTCCCTTTTATCCGAGAAAAAATGATCGTTATTATTTCTAAATATAAATCAGCATACACACCCTTAGTGTTGACTGTTTTCGCTGTGACCTCTAGCTTCTCCAGTGGTTCTGTTCCAATGTTTTCTAACTTAATGATAAGCTGTTGGGTCTCTCCATTGTAAAGCTGGACAGACACATTAGTGGAGACTTCATCCCCTGAAGAAGGCTGAAGCGTATGAGCAGACCTACAAAATGTGACATGCAGACAAACAAAATATTATGATAAAAATGTTAAAAGCTTGTTCAAATTATATTGGACAAGCCTGTCCAATATATTCTATTAACTATTCTTTATTCTTCTATTAACTATTCTGTTCTTAAGACTCAGAAACTACTGCTCCGCAATCTTGAGGATAGTAGCTATCATTTTCCATTCTCATTTTAGCCAGGGTCATTTTTTATAACCATTAAGGACAAACGTTAATATTTAATGCATAAGACAAGTCAGATTTCAAATAATATAAAATATGTATTCCTAACTGTGAAAGCTTGTTAAAAATTTCTGCAAAAAACATAAAAAAGGGAAAAGAGAAAAAAAGCAAGAGCAGGTCATTAGAATGAGCAAACTTGAAAAAAGTGATATCTGATCTACCACATGTTTGAACACTAGGGTTGAGTAACAACCAGTATCAAGAGCTGAATGTAAAAAGAAAAATAAAATTTAGGTGAATAAGAAGTTGAGCGCTACATAGGAGAAACCAGGGTGAGAGTCCTCTGCAAGATCCTGAAGTCCATACCGTACCCTGATCAGCCTCTAAAAATTACAAAAGTGAGAATAAAGACAAGTGGTGGAAGAAACCTCAGAAGAGATGAAATCTTTGCACTCACAAGTGAGGATACATTATCTTACATTACTAAGCATTCCTAAACTCCAGCAACATATGATATATGCAGAATGAAGACAGAAACACCTTTAATGACAAATAAGCAGCACTAACTGTTTTACGCAGCTGTTCACCCAGAAACTGTTTTCTTAAGGGACCATAAATAGTACCTGAAATATGAGGTAAGATATACTTAGTAGAGCAATATATTGCAAAAATAACTTACAAGATTAAACAAAAATTATTCTACATTATACATGCTAGAGAAAATGCATGGTGTATCTAAAGCATCAGAAACATGAGAATTTATTTAAATTAGCACCAAGCATTTTATTTTAAAGTAACAAATGTGTCAAACCAGTCAATTACTGAAATAGCAGATATGCACAGTGCTACAACAACACATCATTGATAAAGCAGAATTGAACAGTATTATATATATAAATATCTTGGGAGAATGCAGTTCTAGTGGACAGCAGAGAGCGTAAAACTCATGGGAGTGGATCCTAGAAGAAATTCACTGTGTGAAAGGTGAATAGTGAATATAAATGAACCCTTTAGAACATGAATGAGAAATGAGGATTGCAGAACAAGACAGACTGGCAGAGGTTCAATTTCTGACTGTATTTTTCATGCTAATGCAAAGTGGTCAGAAGGGATCAAGGATACAAGGGCAAAAGCTACTGAGATTAATGACCGATAAATCCATTGGTAAACCCAGGTTCAGTACTTCTTTTGGCGGGTACTTCTGCTGTCCTTCCCTTCTATCCTATCCTTCCTTAGCACAAGATAAGCAGCCTCCACAAACAGGAGCAGATTTTAGTCTTTCAGAATGCATCTATTACAACAAGTACTTAAAGCATATTTTTTGATAATTTAAAATTTACTGTCATGTACTGTTATCATTGCAGTACTCTGAAGTTTTGGCATTTGGAGTGACAGGGAAGAAAGAATTTCTTGTCTCCCCTCATACTTAGACAAAAGTATCAAGGGATTGCATACTAACAACTCAAACAAACGGTACTTTCAATGACTGTATCAATGTACATCTGAAACCTGAGCCCAAGCTAATCAGCTTACACATCCTTTTCTGTAATACAGCTTCTTAAATTAAAAACCATCTCAATTCTTAAGTACTGTATAGCCAACAGCTTTGTTCTGGACTTGCAAGACCTCAGGGCTGTGAGGCGTGCCATGGGGATATTGGTAGAAGGATAATTAGGTATGAGCTGGCAATGTGTGCATTCAGCCATGAAACCCAATTGTACCCTGGTCTGCATCAAAAAAATCATGTCCAGCAGGTCAAGGGAGGCGATTCTCCCCCTCTACTCCACTCTCGTGAGACCCCACCTGCAGTACTGTGTCCAGCTCTGGGGATCCCCAGCACAAGAAAAACACGGATCTGTTAGAGTGGATACAGAGGAGGCCATGAAAGTGGTCAGAGGGCTGAACATCTCTGCTATGAAGAAAGGCTGAGACAGTTGGGGTTCTTCAGCCTAGAAAAGAGAAGGCTCCAGGGAGACCTTATCGCGGCCTTTCAGTACCTAAAGGGGGCTTGTAAGAAAGATGGAGAGACTGTAGTGACAGGACAAGGGGCAACAGTTTTAAACTGAAAGAGCATAAGTTTAGGTTGGACATAGGAAGAAATTTTTTACACTGAGGGTGGTGAGACACTGGAACCAGTTGCCAAGAGCAGCTGTGTATGGCCCATCATTGGAAGTGTTCAAGGTCAGGTTGGATAGGGCTTTTAGCAACCTATCTAGTGAAAGATGTTCCTGCCCATGGCAGGGGCGTTGGACTACATAACCTTTAAAGGTCCCTTCCAACCCAGACCATTCTATGATTCCGTGCCTGCTCTGAACTTGTTCAGACCTGCCTGCAACTTTGGTTTGAATTACTGTAGCAGCAATTCTTCTTCTGACCTGTTGGCTACACCTAATTTGCTTTATTTCTCTTACCTCTGTTCAGTACAACCATAGTTTTATATAGATAGTAGGGGAAAGTAGTTGTTCTAGGTAGAATGAGATATTTATGACTAACACAGGTCTGATATAATAGCAGAGGCATTGCAAAGTGGAGACACAGGATGCAGCAAAGAGCAGTACTGGCGTGGGATGGTAACAGATGGGGCACATGTTTACACTGGAGACCTCACAGCTATAAACAATTCACTAACAGTCAGAGAAATGCACACATGGAGCTGGGCAGAAAGAGCTTTCAGGAGTAACAAAGAAAAAAGGATCTAATACACAAAAAAAGCACCACATATTAAATTTGGATGCAACATGGAGCTTGAGTGAAGAAAGAGCGAGGTGTAAAAATGTGTTAGCAAACAAAAATGGCTTCAAGTGTTTTCTAGCATGGAAAAAAAAAAAAAAAAACAACATCAATATCATACTCCTCTTACTGAAGGTCTCCAGATGCTGGCAACTCGCTGTGCCACCAGACTGAAAAGGCCAACCTTAGGACCCAGAGGAGTAGTGGGAGGGCAAGCACAACACCAGAAAAACAGGTAGAAAACAGGAAGTGTGCGTATAGCAATTTTAAGTGTATTATTAATAGCGATTCTTCTTCTGTATAGAGTATTTTTCTCTCTCTTTTTCTTTCTTCTGTGATAATTGCATCTGGACTAATAACAGTCTAATACAGGAATCATTAAAATACACATAGTAAATTCTTGGCTTCATACATAAAGTGTGTTCCCTCTTTGCCCGTAAACATGATTTTGAGCATTAGAGTATTGCACAAGTACTTCAGCATATTAGAAAGTACTCATCAAGAAAGCAACCTATAATGCCTGGCGCACTGGCATGCAGCTTCAAAAATTTCTGGTTTTCATAGAAATTACTGGTATTTTTCCATATAAAAAATCTTCCCCAATTTTATTTACAAATTTGCCATTTTCTTCCCTCAACTTTCTTACTTTATAGGCTTTTCTATTAGGATTGTTTTACTCAGTAGTGTAATATTTTTATATACATGATACATATATATTTATGTACAAAAATATATATAAATACATATAATGATGAAAATATATACTAACAAAGTAATTCTCAACCCACAGCAAGCTTCATGAGTGCACCTCAGTAAGTCTGCACAAGATACCACGTTGGGCAGAAGTGCTGATCTACTTGAGGGTAGGAAGGCTCTGCAGAGTGATCTGGACAGGGTGCATCGATGGGCCAAGGCCAGCTGTATGAGGTTCAACAAGGCCAAGGGCCAGGTCCTGCACTTGGGTCACCAACCCCATGCAACGTGNTCCTGGCCTGTAACAGAAACAGCGTGGCCAGCAGGAGCAGGGAAGTGATCGTCCCCCTGTACTCGGCACTGGTGAGGCCGCACCTCCAATACTGTGTGCAGTATGGGGCCCCTCACTACGGGAAAGCCATTGAGGTGCTGGAGCATGTCCAGAGAAGGGCAATGAAGCTGGTGAGGATTGTGCTGTGCTGGACCACAAGTCTTCTGAGGAGCAGCTGAGGGAACTGGGGTTGTTTTGCCTAGAGAAAAGGAGGCTGAGGGGAGACCTTATCGCCCTCTGCAACTCCTTGAAAGGAGGTTGCGGCAAGGTGGGGGTCAGTCACTTTTCCCAGGTAACAAGTGATAGGATAAGAGGAAACGGCCTCAAGTTGTGCCAGGGGAGGTTTAGATTGGATATTGAGACAAATTTTTTCTCTGAAAGGGTTTTCAAGCACTGGAACAGGTTTCCAAGGGAAGTGGTTGAGTGACCATCCCTGGAGGTATTTAAAAGGTGTGTAGACATGGAGCTTAGGGACATCGTTTCATGGTGAACTTGGCAGTGTTACGTTAATGGTTAGACTTTATGATCTTAAAGGTCTTCTCCCATCTAAATGATTCTATGATTCTATTACAGCTTCTGCTAAATTGAGCTTACTAAATTGACCTTTCATAACACAGATCAATAAAAACTTTTTTACAGTTCTAAAAAGACACTATGGTATGCCAGACAGGCCAGGAATTATTCTTGGCAATACGACTATCACCCCAAAATTACTATTAAAGCGATCAACTTTTGAAGAAATGATGAAGAGCTATGACTTCTCAAACAAACCTTGTCCTACAGTTTCACCTACAAAGAAAGCAATAAATACAGTATAAGATTATCTCAAGTACTTCACAAATAAATTTGGTGAAAAAATCAAGAAATGTCATCTCAGCTCTAGTAGAAGGAGCTATAAAACCTAACGTGCTGATGGTTGTCAGAGGAAATGTAAATGTAAAGTAAGTCAGCAAGATGCAAGGAGAAAAATTGGATTCAGATCTTATCCTGCTGTCTGTAAATTAACAGTGTTCTTTATTTCAGTTCTTTACCATGTATTTTGAAATTACATCACCCTCCAGAGAACCCAAAGGATAAAGCATTGTTGACAGGAGTCACATGAGGCAATTTGCTGGCATCATAGAGGCTGGGAGAAAGAGTAAGTGATGGGAAGCAGGGACCTCTCTGGCATTCTGCAAAGTAGCCAGAAGTGTATCTGAATTCCCAGGGTGTTACAGGAACTGAGTACTGAAAGTAAAGCATCTGAAAAAACTAAAAGTAAATTTAACACCAATGAAAAAGTAGAAACACACCAATATACAAAGAAAATCTTGTTAATGTTCCACATTATCAGCTGAACATATATCCAAAAAGTGCAGATATTATGCTGATTTAAGAATATTTACAATTCTTTCAAAGTGTTTCAAACCCATCATGTTCTTTAATTTATTCACAACTTTGGCTAGCCACTATTAATTTTGATTACAGCTAAACCATACAGATTCCATATCTAGCAGAATTTTTATAGGGAATTTACCAACACATAACTCAATTGCGGTGTTTTATTATTTTGCTGTCCTCATCAGGATATTACTTTTATATCTTTGTAATACACTGCCACCAACACAGCCCATTCCACACTAGAAAAGTGGAATTCCGTATGGAAAAATCCGAACCAAAATGGTTCCTTTACTAAGTAAACCATACTGAAGAATGCAAGCAAAAAAAATTACATATATACACACACATATATATCTCTTTGTGTCATACAATACTGATGATCATCCTACTAAGGATGATAACTGGAGCCGAGATCTTCCAATCAATACAACAATCTCTGTGGTACTTGAGCTATCAAGGCAGTAAGTAACAAAAGGCTGTTTCCTGATCCATAGCTAGAAGTAATATTTAAAAAAAAAAAGAAAGGAAAATGCAAACTCCGTAGTTTTACAAATTTTTGCAAAACAGTAGATGGATGGCAAGTCTCTGAGATATAGCGATCAACATGCTGCTTAGTAGGTGAATGCTCTTAAACTTGAAAAGTTCAAAAAAACTGAATTGAATCAGTGTCTTACCAGCTCTCTCTAAAAGGATGGAATTAGTCAGCCACACTCTTCACAAAAAAAGCTCAGAAAAACCCAAAACCTCCACAAAAAACCCACACTACTACTGTGTCCTTTTTGGTGAGTGTATAAGGAAGTTACTTTCGTTGATTCTTCCTGTACCCTTAAACATACTGTTTCTGTAGTATGGTATCAAGTTTGGGCCCCTCTTGAACAATGGAAATACTGATATATTGGAGCAAGTCCAGAAGAGGGTTATCAAAAAGCACATGATATATGAGGACAGGTTCAAAGAGCTGGGGTTGTTCAGTTTGAAAAAAAGAAGAGGGGATTATTTTTACTCTTGTGAGTGTGGTCAGACATTGGAACTGATATTCCACAGAGGTAATGGAAACACCACCCATGGAGATAATTAAAACTTAACTAGATCATGCCCTGAGCACCCTGATCTACAATTTAAGTCGTATCACTTGCCAAAGATGGTCCTGCTTTGAGCAAGATCCTGGACCAGATGACTGACAATGGCACCTTTTCCAACCTACACTACTCCACGGATTACCTCTTTATAAACATTTAGCCTTTAAAGGATTCAGTCCTTTAAAAGTATGAAATTAATAATGAATAACCATTACAACTCCCTCAGTTAATTAAATAGCAAAGTATTTTCTGTGAAATTCCAAGGTTTCATGCAGTAAAACAAAAAAGTTAGATTGATATTCTAAAGTAAATAGTACAGATATAGTTTATGTCTTACTTTACTAAAGCACTTATTATATACTCAGATGAAGGAGTTTTTATTCAGCATGTGACTAACACTTAAATACGACCAAGTAAGAACAACATTTAATTCAGTTTCTCACCTTGGAAGAGAGGTACTGATCTGCAGCCTTGGCAAAGCTGGAATGACTTCAACAGTACAGCCATTGGTCTTCACTCCTGGAAGGTTGTCCAGAAGGCAATCACTGAAGACTCCAAAAACTGAAGTATGGTAACCTGATTTTTAGAAGAAAACACCAGTATATTGTGAATTTTTCTGTCTTCTGAAAGGTGTAAAAGTACTAAGCTTACTAGTCAGATCTTGCCAACTTTTCTGCTACCCAAGCCACCATCTTCTCTACAGGTGAATCTTATCAGGACACAAAATATGTAAAATGTTTTCAAACCCGCTAAATAACATTTATAATTACATGACAACATACAAACAACACACATGTACACCTTTGTATCTGTGACATATAAAATAAATTAAAAAATTTTTAAAAGAGCCCATGGTTTCTACCACGCATTGTGGTTTAGTTCTGCAGAATCCTTTACAAGATCAACATCACAAGTCATAGTATAGAGACCACTATTTTATACTGCATCACCCAATCCACTGGTGCACATAAAACTTGTTACCCTTCAACATACATTAACAGTTCCCTATTTCCTCAAAAAAATTATCATAGGGAAGAGTCTCAACTGTATTCAGAAGGTAAGGAAAAAAGGATCCTAAAGGAAATTAATTAGGAAAAAAAAAAGTATATATGCACACACACACAGACCCTTGCCATAAAATACCACAGCTTATCCGCTGGAAGTTTAATTTAATAGGAAAGTACCTCTACACCAATTGCTTACCAGGCAATATATATAAGCTGTATCTCAAGGAAAATTTGATACATTGACACACAAACAGCTGCCAAGTGCAGAAATCAACTCCTCTACTTGCAATACATTTTTAGTATGTGAAACTAAAAGCAGACAACTACTGCACAAATGTTCTGAATGCTTTAATGCTATTCTGTATTTACTGAAATAGTTTCTGTGAAAAAAAAAAAATCAAATGAAGAATCATTTTATGAGCAGACAGAAAAGCACTTAAGAAAAATTCAGTGAGAACGGAGTTTCTTGAAGTTCAAAGCCATCTTTTTTTGCTGTTTAGCTTTACTGAAATGGTTCTTTTCCTGTAACTATGTATTCCAGGAACACATACCTAAAATTGTGTGTTGGTAAGACGATTCAGTCTTATGAGCTGAATCTATCATCTTCACATATACCTCCATTTCTAGGAGACTGATCTGTTTGTCTTCTACAAAAGCTCTTTAACTCTCTTTACTTACTACAAACACAATTCAATTTAGGCCTATTAATGAAATGATATCTCGACTGCAACAGACTACACATGTTGGCTAAATTGTTTCTACAGAAGCAATCCGCAAAAATTTCTGTAATCTTACATGAACACAACTAATTAAGAAAAACGAACTGCGAGATTATCTTCTGCATTCTCATGAAAAAGTTCAAGTAATCCTCCTCAGCAGCTTTCGAAATGAAAGTGTTAATAAAGGGGAGTTTGAGTTCATTATCCTTTTCCTCTCATACATAAGATAGTGCAAATATGTGTTCATTACTGCTGTTGCAACCAAGTGATTTATCAGGCTATGTTTTTAATGAAGTCTAGTATAGAAAACAAATTACTTTTTTTGGTTTTTCTTTTACTTACTGAGGAGAATTCAGAGTGGCAAATATATACGTGGCATACAAACTTAGGTAATCCACAAAGATATAAAACACATGGTTGCTTTGCTAGGAAGAGAATGACTAAAGATACCCCTTACCATTGACAGTGATCTGTCCAGTAGTTTGAGGAACACCAACAAGAGTTACC
>VYZV01000932.1:3628-55268 GCA_013401275.1 Pandion haliaetus | reverse complement strand
AGCGTGGCGGCTGCAGCAGCCGGGGCTGCTGTGGGCGCGGGGCTGCCGCCGGGCCGGGCCGGGCCGGAGCCGAACCGCCGCTCCCGCTTCTGCTTCTGCTCTTGCTTCTGCCTCTGCTCCCGCTTCTGCCTCTGCTCCGGCGTCCGCGCTGGCGGGGGAAGGGGAAAAGGAGGCGGCGGCGGCCGGGTGGCTGCACCGAGCAGCCTGCGGGGCGCAGAAGGAGAGCACGGCGGGAGAGCCAGCGAGCGACCCCCTGCTAGTGGAAACACCTCTGTGTTCTTCAGAAACGGGGGGGGGGGGGAACAAACCCAAAACATATAAAAAGGAAGGGACCGAGCTAGGAGGAAAAAGAAATCCATAGCTTTGATTTTCACGTGGCCTGTGTATTTATTTACTGCATTTAATGGCAGTTGCTCCTCTGGGTTGAACACGGAGAGCACAGCCAAAGGGCTGAGCCCGAAGTGCGCTGCTCTTAGGGATGCAGTTTAGGAAGGAGCGAGGGAAGGGTTGGCTCACCTGAGGGAACAACGGCCGAAGATGTCCCCTTCCGTATTCACGATCTTCAGTGAATACTCCAATATTATCTGTTCCATGCGTGTTTCTGCACTGTTCACTAGTCTCCTACAATGACGTTGGGCGCCCAGGCCCCAAATGGGGAGAGACGGGGTTAGCTGAAGCAGAAAAGGTTTGGGCTTTTCGGAATCAGAAAACGTGGGCCGTGTTCCCACTGTTTCGCCAAAGCTTGTAGTAGCCATGCTGCACAGCATATGGATGTCCTGAGTAATCACAGATTTGTTGCAGTACTTTGGCATGGGGAGATAGCAAAATGATGCTGAAGAATAAGAAAGCAGACATCTGCGAGCATTAGCTACGTTATAGTTTTTTAAAAAACGCTACATTAAGAAATATGCCAATGTCAAAATTAAGTTTTTACATTTAAACCAAAATTCTTCTTGAACATCTTGTATTATAATAGCCTTCCATTGTGTCACTACATCATTTTCCACAACCTTATACGTGTTTTTCTCCTTGTAGTTTCTCCATCCATTTTTATACCATTTCCCTTCTCAGAAGGGTCCGGTATTACTGTCTTAGTTACACATTAGCTCTCATAACCCTTAGGAAAGATGAAAAGGCTTTATTCTGCGTCACAGAAGTTAGGGGGAAAATCATGACTGAGTACAACAGGGTCAGAATTGCCACACATGCACACGTATCCAGGACTGTGTCAATAATTCAATAATAATAAGTCAAAGCACGGGTGCATGTCCATTTGGGTGGTAGCACAACTCTCGAGATTCAGTGCAGGAGAATCAGGCATTTCCGTATGAAACTGTGCTGGACTGCCATGCATGTGTCTACCACAGACTTTATCAACTGCACGCAGGCTTTCAAGGCGTCAGTTAAATTGGACCAGAAAGATCTTTGTGGCCAATAAATTTTTACTGTTGCTCCTTTCAGCTGTGCCTATACTAGTGCCGGATACTGAGCAGAACAAGTGTCCTTTCTGTGCGTATTGTGGCATTGATGCAGCATAAATTGTAATGTGTCATTTACAAATTAATGTATTGTTGTGTAAAAACAGAGCTGAAGTGGGAACTGGGCGTCTATCATTTATCATTCTGCTGTCATAAAGAACTTTTATTATTGTAAAATAGCCTTTCTTTGATTACTTTGACAAATAGGGTAAGTCATGGACAAGCATGTTGTACTGCGTGCCGTACAAGCAGAGAACAAAAAGATGTGCTGTGCCCCCAAAGAGCTTACGGTCTCATATAAACACAGTCCTATAGGTGTCATAAGAGTTTGTTCCTGGAATCTGTCAGATTCTTTCAAAAGTAGAAAAAAAAAAAAGATTATAATAACAGCACAGTGTTGAACTGGAGGCGTTCGCAGTGCTTTCCATCCTCCCAAGCTGCCAATGTGAAATTCATAATTTGGAATTATTTGGCTGGATTCCACCAGGATATCTTTACCTTTTATGCTATGGAGGTACATGGGAAGAAGCCCTTTTTCTGTGAATGCTGAGGTGCCCACAGCCCTGTACTCTTAAGAAGTTAAGAGGAGAGCTGTGCCCAGCATTCAGCTTTCCTTACCCTTTCACGTGTTCGGCAGCTTTCAGCGCCAGCCATGCACATAGACATGCTCAGCTTCAGTGCACACTTTAATCAGATTCAGCTCCTGTATGTTGGCATCTCTCTCCAAGATTGGTCCTGTTATTTTCAGTGGAAATACTTAAGTCGGGATTTTTCAGTGTGTACAACCACAGCATGGTCCTATCTTTGATGGTGAAAACCTCAGGCAAACTGTACTACATGCACCATGTGCAAAATTAGAGAGTTATTATTTGGACAAATTAATTTTCATGGTAATGTGCAAAGGTGCTTCATGATGAAATCTGTTTCCCTGTCAACAATGTTTGCCTCTGTTTTTGTCTATAGACCTGTGCAAAAGAGGTTGATATGACTGGTGAGAAGTTTTTATTTACTGGGAACCCAGATCTGGCATCCTACAGCTGAACACCATTCAGATCCTAAAAGCAGTTTGAATAGCTTCAGCCTTTCTTTGGATCGAGAAGTGATTTAAAACGTTTTGCTGGAACTTCATCACAAGATAGTAAAACTGACTGGATATAAAAATACCCAGCCCAAAAGTGAAAAGTTTCAGCCAATGGATTAAATGAGGTGGTCAAAATGCAAAATTCCTATAGATCATAGTCTCCCCAAGTCCATCTGAATACATTAAGAGTGTGTTAGGAGAAGGTTTCCCAAGTTGTGGCCATTTGCAATCTTTGGTGAGATTTGGTGAAACCATCCCTCCATTTTTAACTAACCTGTTTATTTTGTCAGTCATTCTCCTGACTTAGGCATAATTTCCCTTTTTCTGCTTGCTGCATCTTGCCCAACAGCTCAGCTATAAACTGTAGCAGTCACTGTTCTTTTGTTATAGCCTAGTAATTCACTGGGGTCCTGATCCTTGGCAATGTCTCCTACATGGGGCCACTAATAATAAATAAAACATTTTAAAAATAAGGTATACACTGTTCAATGCATATTGTGCGTCTGGATTTGTACAAAGTTTTTCCCTCCTTTCTTTTTGGACATAAAGTCTAAACTATAATTTTCATTAGTGTAAGAAATCATTTTGTCATAACTCGATCTTCCCTGATGGTAGAAAATGACTTTCTTCTCTGTCCCATTGGTTCTACAATCATTCCTCCTCTCTGTTTGCACTGGGCTTCATGCCTCCCCTTTTCCACTGCTAGTTTATGGTCCTTGAGATAGACAGATGGACAGAAAGAAACACACGAATACACACAGACACACATTTTACCCTCTAGAGTGTAATGCCGAATGCCACCAGCATACCTGCGTCCTGTTTAAAATGCCGCTTAAGTGGTGAATTCGGGAAGTGTGGCAGTTGGGATGAAACAACGCGGTTAAAGCAGCCACTGACCCCGGTCTCTCAAAACATATATCTGCCCAAGGCAAATATCCTAATACTCAGCCATATTTTAATTTTAACAGCAGCCTTACCACTGCTTTCTGGGGCTACCACTGGGGAGAAAGAGGCCTCACTTTTTTCCCTGCCTCAGTGCTCATACTCTGCATAGGCTTGACTAGACTTTATTTTGGCTTCTGCAACACTTTCAGGGCAGTCTGACCTCTTTACCAGACGCTAGCTTGTCATAACCTTTAAGCATCTGAACATTTTGTATTACCAGCGTAAGGGAGTAGTTGAAATTTATTCTCTTGCCTCCTCCAACTGTGTCAGCTCCTCAGGACGAAGGTCAGCTGCTGCGGAGCATTGCCTGTGTCTGCCTCTTCGAAGGTTTCTGCAGCTCCTTGCACGGCCTTTGCCACGCTCCCGGCGGCAGAGAGCACCCACCACAGCCACCTCCTCTTCCTCAGGGGCTCCTAAAGTTGCCAGCTCACCTTGTTCGGGCTCCATTTCAGGCTGAACGTTTTTGTTGTAGGTAGGTGCGGGTAGGTAAGTGTGCTGGGTAGGAATTAACGTCTGGGCGAGTGATACATCTTTTACACAACTTGGGTGAGTGTGATTTGTACACCTGAAGGACACATACAAATCCTTGGACGTCATTCCTTTTCCTTCAAAATCTCCACTTACAAACTGTGTTTTGTAGGCTTATAACAAGCTCTTCAATGTTAGGCAAAATGTGGGTTTCCCATTTTTAGCACGTTTGCCACTTTTTGCTCTGGTGTGAATTGCATCACGTACCAATGACCTTCATGGACTCCCGACTGCAGGAAAATGTTCAGTCTCCTCTTGGCAAGGGGACAGGAGCACAGCACACACTCGGATGGACGTTGGGTGGTTGCCGTTAACATCTCTGCCACGGTCGAGGTGTCTGTAGAGCCTCCCCATCCACCGGCCGTCTTTTCTTTCCCAGATCTGCAGCGTTGGGCAGGATTTGGGTAGAAGTAGCCATCTCGCCGTAACAGCGAGAGGGCTGAGCAGAATCCCTGCAGCTGCCAGAGACCAACCTCTTAGGGCAAATGGAAGAAAAAAAAAAGATTGGACATGTTTGATGTGTGCAAGACTTAAATACCAGAGTACTAATCAGATAGACCCAAATGAGGTACACTTCTTTGGCTCTCAGTGGTTTCTAATTCTCCTGGCCCTAATACTACTGCAAAAAGTGGCTCAAGATTGGTCGCTTCTGGAGCAAATAAAAAGCAGAAGGAAAGAAAGGGTATTGTTTACTACTTCTTTCCCATACACGTCCCTCCTTCAAACGAAGTATGCAGTTACATGGACGATTTAGGGGCAGCAGCTGAGCAGGAATAACTATAAAATTCATGTTTTAATAACAACAACAATAATAAGCACACAACAGCATTTATAACCCTAGTTACGGGCCTGAGATATCATATCCATAGCAACTGCAGCAAGCGGTGAATGCCATATATTTAGAGTTCCCGTGCACCTGCCTAAAATAGCCACCAATAAATTATGCTGATGTTTGTGCCTTTCTGACAGCATTTTAAAAGGCTGTCGATGCACTCTGCAATCACGCCAAGCCTTCGCGGCGTGGCACAGCAATGGCAATCTCGCTTCCCTACCAAACCTCCGCATTCTCGTGTTTGTCTCCCCTTTTGTGTTTCTGAATGTGACAAATTAGTCAAAAAAGACACCTCGAAGGTGAGCGTGGCGGTGCGACTGAGCGATAGGTGCAGGGGAACAGCTGCCGCTTGCTTCCAGCGTCTGTCGGCTTCCCCGCTCCGGCACCGTGGCTGTCAAAACGTGCCCACCGTTAATGTATTGAATTAATAAACTGTTGCAAGTAATTAGGGCTCTATCCTGCTCCTGCTGCAGACGGTGGCAACGTGATCACGCTGTATATTAATGGCATGTGCGTAAATAGTTTACAAAGAGTTAATGAATGACTGAGAGGTGTTTGAATACATGGCTAGTCAGTTGTGGAGATTGTTACAGAGTCCAACAGGTCAATCGCGTGCTTGTAACCGTGGCTTATAAGCATCTACCAGACCATCTGTTGATGTGCTTATTACATTTTATAACACAAACTCCTGATGTCTGCAACGTGCTTTTAACAGCTATTAATCTTGCATAATTAACTCTTTCGAAGCAACATATATTTTAACTTTGATATGTAATATTACCAGCAAGAATTCCACCAACCTAACTGGGAGAGGGATCAGACTTTTACCCCATGTAGTGGGCAGAAAGGATCTGTCCCTGCTATATTATATGATTTTTGCATTGAGCATTTTGGGTTTTCACCTCTTAAACTTTCGATGTACATGAATCCTATTGAACATAAACCGGGCCCACCCGCGTGCCCTCTGGGGCGACGTGATGCTGACCCACGGCAGTGAGAGGTGAATGCTGTAATCGTATCAATACCTGGAAGAAACTTGCTGCATTTTCCAATTGAATAGTAACATCCATCCCCAGATCTTAAAACATGTTTATAGGCAGTTAAATGTCACCGTTCGTTCGTAAGGAGGATAATTATTGCTACCCGGAAGAAAGAAACACAGGTGCAGATTGCCTCCAGTGACTTTAAGCTCACCCCTTTTACCAGCACAAGAATTAAAAGGACCATGAATGCTTCTAGGTTTTTTTGTTCTGTTTTTTTTTAAACCTTGGGCATACAATCACTTATTTAAAACAGATTTCAAAATAAACTTCTTGTTTCTCTATTTGCAGTTGTCTCCAGATGGAGCTGGATATATGAAAATTACGATTATTTGTTCTAGTCTGGCAGAACATATAAATGGAACCAAAAAATAAAGTCAATAGTGGGTTAAATTATGGACAGTAGGTATTCATTTATACCAAATCTTTGGTAGAGTTCTATACAGAATAAAAAGACCTAAACACAACATATGCACGATACATACAAGAATATATATGTTTTCATTTATTCATGTTTCCATCAGTTGGATAACATGCTAGCATCAAAACTCCTTCAAACCTAATGAAATCCAAACTATCTTACATTTGCAAGAAGAAAGAAAAATGTTTATTCAAGAAGATTATGGAAAAGCACAGCCTTAAAACTAATAATTTGGATCTCCAGCATAAAAAGCAAAAAAAAAATGTTTCTGAAAATTGTTGAAGAAAAAAAAAACCTGACGACTTCTTGGTTGAAATAGGATTTTTTACTTCCTATGTAAGCCAGGATTGGGCCAGGTGTTTTTTCAAAGAGATGAAATTATTGTTAGATTTTAGGGTAAATTAACGCACAACTGTGAATGGCTGCATATACATTTAAATTATATTGAAAATGTTTTAAAGCAGTTGGAACATATTTCCAGGTTGTTCGGGAATGTGTAAATATTAGCACATTCTGAAGGTTGGTTTAAAAAGGCCCTTCATACTCGATAGGTCTTGACATCAATTTTCCCCTAATTTACTCTGTGTGTGTGCATGTTAGTGTACTGTATGACCACCACATATTTTAAAATGGATGACTCATAGAGGTTCAGTGGCAGCAGAAGGAATATTGGTGTAGAGATTGGAGGACGTGGAAAGAAGGTTGTTAATCATAAGCAGCTTGGAAAAGAAATTTCTGAACAGTCTTTTCCAGGGCATACCAAATACAAGAAATTACAATGTTCCTTTGAAAGATGGCTTTCCATCAGTACCTGGGTACTCACTGCCTTTACCCCATTCCTCTGCCCTTATTCTTTATACCACATATGAGTGTTCAGAGTGGCCTCAATGCCCATGCTATAAAGTTAATATGTCCTTCTTGATAGTTGTTTACAAAACTACTGCATTTAAACAAATAAGTCAAAGGTATAGAAGGCTCCTGTTTTGTGTATTAATGAAATGAACTGGAACCAGAAATACCAACTTCAAATATTTTCAAACTTTAGGTAAAATCAGAATACAGGATATGGATCTAACGCTGGTTTTGTTTAGAATTTAAAAAGAACTAAAACTGTCTTCTCTTTCTTTTTTTTAATGTGGGGGCTCCAAGATTATTTCTTGTATTGCAGTCTCGATTTTCTCTTTCTGTACTTCCACTACCTACAGACAACTTGCCAAGAATACATGTCCTATGTGAGAAGACTGGTTCCATAATAGATAAATTACTCAAAAAACAGACTTTGAATCTCAGTTGTTTAAATCCCAGTTACCAGCCAATTATAAACCCAACAGAGACAAACTGTCTCCTTTACATAATGCTTTTGTTAACTCCTCCGTATTCAATGCCACGTGGATACATTCAAGCTACTGCTTTTTTCTGGATGGACTCCTCTAGCCCTGTCTGTGCTTTTATTCTGCCCCTGGAGACAGTCAGAGCTAAAATTCAGTCCAAATTGGGAAGATGTAGCGTAGCCATGAAATAACGTGTATACATACAGTATACCTTCCTTAGTGACTTAGGATCGCTATTCCTGCAAGTTGACAAATATCTGGGATAAGTAAAATATTTATCCAAATGATTTGGACAAATCAATCAAAGCATTTCCCCTCATATCTCTCCCAGCCACACGCTCCCCATTTTCTTGTCTCAGAGCATTTCTGAAACTGGTATTCATGCAAATGAACTGGGGGAACACTGAGAATTTGTCCTTCAGCATCGTGTGAGCTTCTGGATTTGTTTTGTGCGAGAGAGTTGTCATTTGCCTGGAAGTTCCCATAGTGAATTTATTGGTCTTCTGACGTTCCTGGCGCCAGGTCTGCATTCCCATAAAACTAGCCAGAAGAAACTTTGGAAACAGAACCTTTATAGTATCCACATATTGGGCCATATTCAACTCCAAAGTTAGCAGGTGCA
The DNA here is from genome assembly GCA_013401275.1 of Pandion haliaetus. NCBI lineage: Eukaryota > Metazoa > Chordata > Aves > Accipitriformes > Pandionidae > Pandion > Pandion haliaetus. Next base: position 46,990 of record VYZV01000932.1, on the reverse strand, counting down.
GCTCCCATTGATTTCAGTGGGAATTCTGTCTGCTTACGCTGGAGCTGAACTTAGTCCATAGTGTCTGGGCATCTTTCCCAAAACTCTCTTCACTGAATGCAGGGAATGAACCAAAGCTTAATACACTCCTCTGCTGTCCCTAGGAAAGGAATCAGTCTGTCTTTTCAAGAGATTGCGGGGAAAAAAAATACCTGCTAGCCTTGCAAAGCTGCTTGTTGTACCCCAGTGTGAATATCTGAAATGCTCTCATGAACTCACACTTCCCCTTGTTTAAAGATTGTCTGTCCAAGATCATCTCTTTTTTTGATACTTAAAAGGAAGAATTAATTTAGTATCCTTTTTTTTCATGGCACGGTATTTGTTATGCAATGATTTTTAAACATCCCTGAAAAAAACTTCTAATGCAAGTAATTTAAGAAAGAATCTCTCCTGAAAAGGAACATGATTTTGTCTGAAGAAATGCTCTTTCTGCTAAGTCATCTTACAGAGAAAAATGCCCAGTTGCATTAGATAATATTTTACGTAAATCCCTGAGAGGGGAAGGAAAACTCTCAGGTACATTTTTAAGACCCTCACTCTTTAGGATGTGTCGTTGAAACTGAACATATGCTTAAGTGCATTCTTAAATAAGACACTTTCAAATAAGGTCTTGCATAACTGTATATTCATACCAGAGGATTCGCATTTTGTAGTATTTGCTACAGTAAGTGTAGAAAAATTAAAATAGCATTATAATCTCCAGGCAAAAATTATGTGTGGGTTAAGGCATGACATGCCAATTCGTCAGCAAAATCTGGTGAGAGCAGATTTTTCAGGGGGACGTCCATCATCGTAGGGGCAGGATCTTAGCAGAGAAGGCTGCTCTCTCAAGAGTTTGGCATAGATTAGTTTACGTAAATTCAAGATAAACTACTGGATGAGATAGGAGGATGTCTGGCCACCTTCTCCACCCTCACGATCCAGATGGAAATAACTGAGATGAGGCCACATTGTTACCTGCTCAAGTCAAGTTGTCAAAATGTTCCTCCAACCATTTAGTCGCACCATATTCATTATCAAATACGCCTTTGAAAAATCCCCTTGTAGGCTTCTAGTTAGCATAAATCTGCCCCTGTATGTTTACGAAATGTTTTTTTCACTTTCCAACACACAAAATTGCAGGAATTTTCCTGAGGAGGCAGCAGGGGCAGTTCCATCAGAGAGAGCTGACCTGGTGAGAAAGCAAGCTGTGCGGCAGGGGTCCCCACAAGATTCCAGCTATTTTCTCCCTGTCTTTCTTTCTAGGTGGTAGCTTTTCCTTTGCTCCACTCCAGATACTCATAGTAGCAGCTATTACTCACAAATTAAACAAAACCATGCCATGATTGTGGGATCTTTTAAATTGCTCTTAATCCAGATTATTGTCTTTTGAAGGTAGACTCCTCAGAGCAGATTTCTGGTATAACACATTAGCTCTACAGTCTCAAGGATCAAGAACAAGTGCATAGAAGATGCACCCCTGTCCAGTGTGTTCAGAGGAAACCATGGCAGAGGACTGCCTTCAGCAGGACAGAGGATTTCTACAAAGTTCCTTCCTACGAGGAGCCAGACAGCAGGACCGTGTCATTCAGCAGTGCCACTCAGTGCATCATGCACCTTATATATACCATTTAACTGATAAACTATATTAAAGAACTATCAGCTTCTTAGAGAAAGCCAGAAGAACCACGAACGCAATGCCCAGGAGAAAAATTCGTAAGTTTTCTGAGTCAGAAGATGCAGCGGGCAGTGCTAGAAGATGTGGTCCATAAAGGATCCCTTTTCTCTTCAAACTTTTTCCTGCTGGTAGCCCTAAACACCATTCGGCATCAGTTCAAGCCAAAGATTTTCCTCACTGGAAATATTTGTGCAGAGCCTGGCATGGGGAGAAAAATATTTTATAAATCACTGTGAGAGGAATCTTCTGATTTTACCAGGTCTGAAGTACCTCAAGAAGAGGCTTTGAAAAATATTAGCTTTCCGGAGGGTGTCGTTGCTCCTGAAGAACAAGAAGAATGGACCCGATTAGTCACTTTTTTTTCCTGGATCCATGCATTAATCCTGGCATTTAAACACTGAAGCCTCCTGGCTTCCCCACATGGCTGTGTCCCCGTGGAGCACAGCACGAGCCATGCTGGCTGTAGTGATGATACAGTAGCTTTATCACATGTACTGTAATATTGTCCCTTGTAAAGCATAACACTCTTGAGTAGGCATAGTAAACTGAAGACAATCAAGATCTTAAAGGGCAATACGTTTTTATGTGTTTAGTAGCTTATGGTGCTATATAACTTCAGAGTCCAAATGCAGCAGTGGTCTCTCCAAATCACGCTATTAATATTGTATAATGAGCAGTGCTGCTACTCTTGGATTCTGGCACACCAGAGACTGATTTCCAGCATTTCTAGTCCCTAGTAAAAATGTTATCCTCTCTACTGTGTATGTGCTTGGCTTATGCTGGGCAATGCTGCTTGGGATTGCAGTGGCATTACTGGGATTAAAGGAGAGTTTTCCACATCAACGCTGGTGTAACCAAAGATGGGAATTTTGCTTTTTGCTACCTAGGGATTACCTAAATTGCAGTAGAAGTGAGATTTTCAACTGCAGAATAAGTTTTGTTTGCTCATGGGACCCCTGTGGGATTTTTTTTCTCTAAGAACTGGCTCTCCTCCCCATTTGAACACCAAGTCAGCACACGAAGCATCTCCAGCATTGCACAGTGTGAGCACATTCCCACAGTGTGAGCGAGGCTAAGGGCATTGTACCCAACTCCCCAGATAGAATCAATATTTTTGAAAACTTCTTTCCCTTCTGCCCCAGTGACAGTGCTTGTCCACGTTCACACAGGGGATAATCAAGAAAAGATGGGAGCTGTATTGCAGTGTAGCCAACAGCCCTTTCCCCATTGAACGTAGATGTGGATCATGCTCCTCTCGGCTCTGGCACTCAGCACTTCTGCAGCCTCTGGATTTTTGTGATGGTCCGGAGAACAAAACATGTCTCCATCTTCCCATCTGCTCTCTCTGAATAGCTGGAAGTTACTGTTAAAAACTGCTTTGCCTTTGGGCTTTACTTTCCTCTGCCTCTCTGTAAGAGTCACAGGAGCATCATGCCTAGAGCAGCCTCCTGGCACTACAGAAGCTTCAGCAGCTGATCGCAGGTTTGTGTGCCCTGAAATCTTCTCTGAGATTCCACGTGAAGATGCCTGTAGAAGGACTTACAAAAAACCAAAAAAACCAAACCCCAAAACCCCAACCAAGAAACACCGAAAACCAAACACCACCAAAAAACCTGCTGGAGAAGGTTTCCAAGATCACTACCAAAGGGCAGGACTAAGTTCAGCTTGAATTACTCATGCAGTTTTATAGGGCACTACTATACTTAGGAAAAGTGGGTTTGAAATTACTCTTTTTTGGAAGGATGGCTGAGCAAGAAGCAGCATTGTGACTGCGATGCATCCCTTATTTGCCATCAGCAAGAGGTATGTGAACAGCAGTGGAAAACGACAGTAGCAGTGTGTGTACAATGCACTGCCAATTTAGAAAATTCAGTTTCTTGTAATAAACTGTCACATATGCCAGGCTAACACAAATTAAGTCTGTGATACACCAAACATCATCACATTTTCAAATTGAGAGCATCTTGCTCAGAAAAGCTCTTTCATTTTGAGTTCCCAATGCTATAAAACAACTCTCCTGCAGCAAACACATCCCAACACCTGGGCAATGAGCACAGGACAGAATGGAATAGCAGAGAATAGTTTTTTTCCCCATTAGTGGCATTTTGCTCGTTCCCACAGTAATTGGAATTCAGATAATGTTAACGTTCCCATTCTTATGTTAAAATTAATAGTAGACTGCAGGTATTTCAGCTAGACATTAATTGTATAATATTCATACGACAAATGCTATTAGTTTTAGAAATCTTCCAGATAAATTTATATAAATTTGTCACCACAAACCCATGAAAAAAAAAAAAACCCCAAAACTTTCATGCATATTGATTAGGGCTTTTCTATAGTAATGCCAGAATCCTGAATAGTCCAATGGTAGCTGCCTGCTTCTAAATAAAGGAGAACATCCAGCTGTATCACTCCATTCTTTCAGTCTTTTTTTCTTTTAATTTTAAGCCTGCCATTTCTCACCAGTATGTAACACTGAAGAAATTACCTTCGTACCAGGAGTTACTTCCACAGAACATGTTGTATAACAGGTTAATATTTTCCAGCTATTATGTGAAAATTGTTTGAATTTGAGTAATTAGAAAAGGAGAATACGTACAGGTCTTCTGTAGAGATTTGGTGAGTGGCTAGCATACGCTTTCCAAAAACAGCTCTGTAGCAGAAGCTTTTGAGGCCTTTTCAGCCACAGGCAGCTCCACGAGCCCAGTTCACCCCTGATGAAACCTTACTGGTACCAGCATAACAGCAGTTTTCCAGGGCCTCATGTGGGAAGGAAAACAAAATAATTGCAGACATGCACCAAGAAGAAAGGTACAGCTTTACTTTACATACCAGTCCCGTCCCACCAGTTGCATCCTAGCCCATCCTTGTCAGCCTGTGTCTCCTCTGTACCCTCAGCTACTGTTCACATTCACTATCAACCAAGAATTGTCACCTTAGACGTCCAATGTACTCCTCATATTTTAGTCCTAGAGAGAAATACCAACTGCTGCTTTCCTTTACCATATACACACAGGTATACTCTTATTTCCCCCTGCTCATCCCTCTAGTTGGGTTTTCTCCACATCATCCACACCTGCATGTTATCTTCATAAACCCCCTCCTGTGTTGCAAATAAAAGGAGATCCCCAGCTGGCATAAACTACCAGAGATCCATTGAAGTCACCTGTCTGATGATCTTCCTGGATATTCTATCGTAAAAACTTAATAGCATGTTTTATTGTTACGCTATTTCATTAGAGTTACAAACCAGATGTTAGGATCATTATTCTGTTGTTCCTTTGAGACTGTATCAGTTATTCTTTTCTTCCAGTCTTCCACTATCTCCTCAGTTCATCCATGATTTACCCAAACGAGTGTTTGAAGGGTCGACTCCTTTTCAAGACAAGCATGCAGTTTTAATTCAATTCAACCCTCTTCTCCTGTAAAAGGATGCACCAGCCTGACTACAAAGTGCAAACTGACTTAGTGGAAAACACACTTAAGAAAATGTTTGTTTTTTTTTTAAAAAAGGAAAGGTGAAACTATTTATCTTAGTAACTGAATTGTTGGATATTAAGGCAAATACACACTTAGCAGTGTACAAAATCCCAGAAACTGATAGACCTTGACTCTTTACACATGACTGTTAGGAAATTACTTTCACAAATACTCTGCAGTGCTTTGTGTAACCTGAGTTTTCCCATTTCCCTTCATTGTGTTCCTTTGTGCAATCCAGATTTGTAAATCATTCCAGGAAACTTTTTATTAACTCACAAGAGCCCTCCGAGACAATATCCTGTAATTTCCACTGGTCTGAGTCAGACCTAGTCATATAAGCTGAGAAATATCCATGACCTTTTTGTGCCATTTTTCTTCTGGTGATCACAGAAAACCAAAGTAACTTCTGGATAAAGTTCTGATTCATGATTTTGAAGGTGAAGGTTTTGCCCATTCTTGCAGCCCAGCTGAATTCACACTGAATAATTTCATTATGCCTCTGTAAATTCCCCTTACAGCTTAAAAGCCACCGAGTATTTTTCTTTCATTGATTACAGCTGAGTAGTCTAACCCAGCTGCGTTTCGATGGAAGTGAAGTGATTCCTTTATATTATAGCTATTTTGCCAAGAGCATATGGTGTGAGGTGGATAAAAAGGACAATATTGCAGACAGCCACAGCAGAACTTCATCAATTGTGCTCTGAACCTCCCATAGCACAACTTGTACGTCGCTCCATCACTAGGGGAAACAATGAGGGTGGCTGCATCTTCCCATCCTCTGCTTATGTTGTATTACAACCAAGCAAGCCAAGCTACCCCACGGGGGAGCAGCTGTTGGTATTGGAAGGAACTGGTGGCATAGGGATTTGGGGACTTCTGTCCCACCAGCAGCACTTCTGTCCCACCAGAGCCACAGGCTATCAGATGAATTTTTGCTGTGAGTATGTCCTGGGCAATGAACTACAGGCTTCAGGGCAGCCTTTTGCACAGTGGGCTCGTGTTTCTTTCTGGCAACCCCTACTGCTGCAGAATGTTCACTAATGCATCCAAAACCTTCTGCTTCCCAAGAAAGACAGAAACTCATCCTCTTTTGTTTTCATCCGTTTTCACAGTGTACTTCTGTTGAGCCGACTGACATTTGAATAAGCCCCAGGAGAATTATACCTAGGACGTTTCTACTAAATATTGCCGTTGTAGTAGGAGGGTGCAAACGCAAGGGAGGCATTTGGAAGAGACTTGTAAACAGTTGCCTTGGTGCTACCTAATTACATTGTCTGGTGGGATCCACTCCCAGGAATGTGCATAGCCTGCATTAACTTTTCCAGAGCCAGGGTGGTAGGCTGTGAGCAGTCAAGATCAGGAAATCATTTATAAAAGGAGTTGGGTCACTTTTGAATCTCTTTTCCTGGGGGCTTTTTTACTGGTGAGCAGAAAAGAAGTTGTTTCACCTGGTACTATGGCAGCTGTGCCTGCATAATTGAGGGGTCCAGGTTCTTTAATAAGAAAAATTGTCATTTATCCTCTGTCTCTGGGGTTGCTGATGTGGAAAGCAGTGTGGTCTAAGGAACCATCTCCAGAGGAGGATTTCAAATTCCTGGGTTTTACTGCTAAGCTTGCTTTTGACCTGTTTGGCAACCTTGGCCAAGACACTTCTTCTGCTTTGCTCATACTCTCTAAATTTTATTTTCCTGATCCTGGGGCTCCACAGGTGTACTTATCAGTGCAGGAGCCAAGGCACACCAAGGCGCTGCTGCAGCTCAAGGTAATACACACAAATGGTAACACGTCTAAGGAGATTTCAGGACCATATCATCTGGGTACCATTTGAAGCATCCTTCTCTCGACTCTGCTATGAATTCTTGCACAAACCTTATCTATGGTCAAAATAAGCTCGTGCTTTCCAGCTCCTTTTTTATGTCCTTTTATTCACCTAATCTATCACACTTGCTTATGTCAGCACCTGTTATTCCTCCAGATTTTCCTACATATGGCTATGGAAGAGCCATCAGGTGAGTACTTTCTGAGCTGCTTCTTTCTTCAGTACTGGTCAATGGCTTGATACTTGAATGCAGAAATCACGTGCCCACCAGCTATACTATCAGGGAACATGGTAGTGCTTCACCCCCAAATACTCTAAGGGAAAAAGGATCCTGCTTTTCTCCTCAGCCAGAATTCCTGGGAACTTTCTGGAAGTCTTTGATCAGCAAAGGACTGCTGAGAATGCAAATGCTGGTACTTGAGGGTGGATAGAAGATGTTGTGCATGTAGGAGATATCCTGGAAAAGGAAGGGAAGTGTTCTCATCCCTCAACAGAGAATGAACAACACTAGGTGATCTTTTCTGTGCAAAGGATCAGACCCAACTTAGGATGTATGAGAGATTTCATTAACACAGTCTAGCCATTTATTGCACACACTAATTACTTACTTAATGGTATTGCTATTTGATTATTTAATAGCTGTAGCATCCCTTTCGATCGTTCTTTTGTACATGCTTAAGTGTAACAATTTCCAATTAATTAAAATGGCTTTGGATTTCATATTACTTTTTTAAATAAAAAGAAGAGAGGTTAAAGATAGCTATTTGAATAAACTCTGGGATTCCTGAGATTTTTTTTTAAGTCTGTTTGCTCAGTTACAGAGAAGTATTTCCAGGTTCTGAATTCTGAATGTACAGAGGGAAAAGTGCTGGGAACCAGCTCAGCCCAGAAAACTGAGAGCAATGTTTCTATGGGGCTCCTGATGATAACCGTCTTTGTGAAAAATTCTGGATGATGTAGTTTCAGCAACTTTCCCTGCCATGATTTTTTTCCTCTGTAATGCCAGCTGAGTTGATGCTCAATGTATTTAAAGTGATTTAAAAATTTTAAAACTCCCCCAAAAAAACAAAATGCAAACTAAATGTCATGCAAACTTGACACCACAGATCTGTGAGCTCATCTAGCATGATGCCCATTGGAAATTTAATCAATTCCACAATAAATTCTTCTTTTATTAATGAGTAGGTGATTGGATTTGGTTTCTGTGAATTGACATGTGTGAGTCCACCTGCCAGTTTTTGTGGCTTTAACCATCATATTTTAAAAGGTTTTTCCTCTCGCTCTCTTTACATCATAATGAAAAAAAAACACATGAAGAACAAAAGGAAACTACCTAAGTGACCGCACAGTGGAAACACTGAAACCAAATACCCTGTCCGCAAAGTGATATCGAATGAACCAAGTAAACAACTTGGAAAGAAAGAGATAAAACCATTCTTCTTACGTCTTTCAATTTTAGTAATCTTAGACATTATTTTTGACCACAGCAAAAATCAGACCGAAAGGCAATTTTAGGAAGCTTTTAAAAAAATGTGACAAGACTTTTGCGGTAGAGCCGGCCCCAATTCACCCCAGCGAAAGCCGAGTCGGGCTCAGCCAGGTCAGGCTGCATCCCTCAACCCTTGGAGCCTGAGATGGCAAAATTCAGGTTGTTTGCTCGCTTGGTCTGAAACGATTTCTTTATATTGGTGTTGAGTGAGTCACTAGCCAGGAACTGCATATCATGCGGACCATATGCAGGGAGCTGCAAAGATCTGACTCAGAGATGTAAATCTGTGTCGTGGTGGGGTTTAGCGACACTTTATTCTTTCCGCCTTTTTTGCTGTTGCGGGGGCGGCAAAAAAACCCTTTTTGTCATTGTGGGGATGTTTACATTGGGAGAAATCAATTTCTTCTTTGCGGTTGTGACCAGAGGTGTGTGGAAAACGGAGCTCGGATGCTCCCTGGGTCAATCGCTTACAGAAAAATCCCCGGAGGTCTCCAGCGCTGCGCTGAGTGGCAGCGAGATGATACGTGAATCCGATCGCTCGCATTCCTCTCGCCGGGACCACCCGCATCCGATGGGAGCCGTGGAGGCACGGAAATCATTTTGCTTGCGTGTGTGTGCATGCGTGTGTGTGTCTGAGCGTGTAACCTCAGAGCTACGAGAGCCAGGCTCAATTTTGGGGTACTAAAAGCTTAGGCCAAGCCACCGACCTGCGGCTGGTCCTTGGCCGGTCGGGGACGGCTGGGGGGGCTGCCGAGGGGCCCCCGGTGCTGCCCAGCTGCCATGGGGCGCCAGGGGCTTGGTGGTGGGAACCACCTGGGTGGCTTTCCCCACCTCCTTGCTCTAGGGCTGCCCTTGATGCCCAGCACCCATGGGTCTCCCTCCAGGTCCCGATCCCACCCGGGCAAGAGATTCCACTCCGGTTTTTAGGGCGCCGCATATTTTGCTCATGACATATGGACTGTCTGGGGGTTCGTGCCAAAAGGCGGGGTGGACTTTGTTTCGAGAAACCTGGATCCTCATTGAAAAACCCTCATTCATTCAGAGCAAAGAGAGGAAAAAAAACCCCAGCTGCAATGCCTGCAGGCAGGCTCTGCTCCACTATAAATAGACGCTGTTTATTTTACACCAATTTACTGCGCCGTACCACCGAATCGTGAAACAGATTTCTCCGGGTGCAGGCTATCTCCACCTCGGCTACCTGTGCTGATGCCAGCGGGCTTTGCCTTGGCTCCTTTGTTTTGCTTTGGTATGTGGAATTATTGTCTGATAAGATCTTCCAAGCTGGGATGCTGAGGGAGGAGGAAATGAAAGGTGTAGGGTGTTAATGGGGATCACTCAGAAAGAGTGGCTTCTTCACATTATTTGGAGTTCTAAAGTCTTGAGACTGCTGACAAAGTCTTCCTTAGCATGAGTGGAGAATTTCGTTCAGTGCCTTTCTCGTACAAAATTGCCCTTGTGATCAGCTAGAGAAGCTGCCGCAGGCTTCAGCTGCACAGAAAAAACCTAAAGTAAAGAATTATTTGGCCTTTCAAACCTAAACAGTTAAAATCGGACTTAAGGAGCAAAGAAATTCTAAAAGAAAAACAGCATTTCTAATGCCTTTTGTCTTATTTCTGAGGGCTGGCAGGGCTGCCTGAGGCCCCCTTACCTCGCTTAAGGTTGGGTCCTTGGTATTGCAACTACTACAAAAACCTGTGCAAGAGCTGCTTGAGGCTGGACCATTGCATCATGCCTGTAAACTGCAGATGGATTTTGCATAACCCTCCAGTTTTAATTCTGTTGTTACGGCACACTCTGGGTGTCTGCAATGGCTCCTCCGAGGAGTGCGTGTTCAGAAGCTTTCCAGAGGCTGGAGCAGACAGAAGATCCTAATCTCGGTGGTGCTGTTCCTGCTGGAACAGAAGCGGCTGTGCTCTGGGGCTGTGCAGAAACTTGCTCGGGGCCTGCTGTAAGCTCGGAGCATTTCAGGACCGTCCTAATCGATTTTCTGCTTCCCCATAGCCCTCAAAAGCTGAGCAGACCCTAACAGAGTGAATGCAGGCTGCACATCCGTCTTCTCTGCCAGGGAAGCCCGTTAGTGGGGAATACACTCAAGCGGCCACATCTTTCCAGAAATCATGGCAAGGAGGTATTAGCGCAAAGCTGAAAATCAGATGGTGGCTGCCATGTCCGGAGGGATGCACAAGAGCGGGTACAGCAGCCACGCCACGTGCAGGGCAAGAGGAGCTTGCGATGCCCGTGCGCCTCCTTCTTCCCATCTCCTGCAGCCGGTCCTGCTAGAGAGACTTGGATTTCATTTTGCCGCTCTTGAGACAAGCGACTGGAGGCTGGGGGTGCTTTCTGGCAGACAGGGCACAGGACGGGTTGGGTAACGCAGAAACGAAGTGCAATGGCAGAAAGAAAGAGGATGGGGGGAAGAGCAGGAGCTACAGGTCTGGGCACAGTCATGCCTTCGGTAGGAATTTTGCAAGTCCCTGTCTGCATAGTGTTGTTGTTGATTTTGCCATCTTTGATCCAGGTAAACAGGACTTGTGTGCACAATGAAAACAAACAAGCCAGGCTGGAAAATATCATGAGTCAATAAGGCTCTTTCGGTGCCTCCACCTTTCTTAACCCCGAGTCAGCAAATGCTTAAGTGCTTGGCAAATTAAGGGAAGAGCCCAGGACTCAAAGCCTGGGGCAGCCCAGCCTCCACACTGGGCTCCAGCCACCTTCTGCTGGTTAATTAAAAGACCATCAATGAAATGTTTAAATACTGGGCAATCAGCGTTGTGTTATGAATAATTGTACTGACACTACTGGAAAGCAGGTTCCCTCTGCATCTGAGCCTTACACTGACTGCGAAGGATCCTCCCAAATTAATTTGTGGATCAGCAATACACTATTTTTCACTTGCTGCCGAGTAGCAGCTCACTCCCTGTACTCCTTCTCACCTCTTTCATATAGATACCATCAGCCAGAACTTACACTTTGTTAGAGCGCACATCTTTTCTTTCATCTGGAGCCATCTCTTGGGATGATGCAAAGTTTGGTTGTTTCCTAAAGTTTTCTGCATTAGGCTGACGAAAACAAAATAATTGGAAATCTAAAAACCATTCTCTCTTTTTCTATTTTACTTTGGCTGGATCACTTCCTGCATTATTTTTATGACGAAGCACTTGCGCTTTTTGACATCAAGACGAATGCTGGCAACTTTCCAGGAGCCGAGGAAGTGCAGTGCATGTTAAAAGCTGCTCTGGCTGTCTTCTGGCGTGAATGGAAGTTAGTTGGGGTGGAAAGAGTTTTTCCTGAGCACCAACTCTATGCCCTCTAACATGCTCTCTCAACTCTGCCCCTCAATACATCACTCAACTCTGCAGCCTGGGATGCTCGGAAAATTAAATGTGTATTATTAACACAGTGCAGACCAGTTGCACACCATGTGGGTGCTTTAAATTTAGTCCTTGCAATCTTTATTCCCTTCTCAAAACACGCTCACCCTCTCCTTGGTTAAGCCAGAAGGGCCTGGCATCTCTGAGCAGCCTTTAATTGCTCGTAAACCTCTTTTTTTACTTTTTAATTATTTTTTTTTTTTAGCTCTGAAGACAGTAAGAGCCAAACACATGCTTCTCATCATTAACCCTTTTCTGGTTTACCTGTAGGTGAAAACCGTGACGCTCTTCCCCACTCACTGGAGAGACAACGGTGACTTCTTGATCCTGCTGAACCTGCGCAGCACCGTAGCCGATGGTCCAGGGGATCCAGGACGGCAACTCCCGACACATCCCCGACACAGAATAGTTGCTCCCTTGTGAGCACCCAGAGTGTGTGGGACAACTCTTTGCCTGGCATCATCCTTCCCCGTGGGGATCCCATGTCCCAGCTTTTCAAAAAGCAAAGCCGAACGCCGCTGGGAGCAGTTTGTTCTTTCCAGCGTGGTCTTCGTGACTCTCTCCATCCTCCTAATTCACGCCCATTTTCTCTCCCTCCTAGTAAGCTTGGTTATTTTGCCCTTACAGGCAATGGCTCAGCAACATGCCCCACTCATGGCTTATCAGCCCTATTCCTTAACAAGCTTTTTGTAATACCCTGATACATCAATGATGGCCTCTTTAGAAAGAGCGCAACACCTGCACCTCCCACGTGGCAATATGGGACTATTGCGATGAAGATTCAAGATGCCAGGAGGAAAAAGACATTGGAGACTACCCCAAGAAACTGGGGTGGGTGTCACCTCAACAGACTGCTCCCCTCCCCATGATGCCCCATAGGCACTTAAATTAATTCACTCATAGGGAGATGCTGGTAGCTAAATGGCTTAATGGCAACTTTTTTTTTTTTTTACTTACTTTGAAGTAATCATGAGTATTGGGTATTTGGGAACCTGCAAAGAGAATTCAGCCCCCGCATGTGCACTGAATGCTTTCTCATTCCTGGGTGGTTTTGAATAGACAATAAAAAACCCCAAGATTCTAGATAACATTTTATTGCAGAATATAAATTAATCTCTGTTTAGCTAAGCAGAGAATGTACCACTCAAAAATTAAATGCTGGACTCCTAAAAAGTAATAAAATTATTAAACAACATAACTAATAATAAAGATGCCCCACAGAATTATCTCTGTTTTCATCATATGTAGCTCTTTTAGATGCACTTGTGATTATTCATCTATTTTATTTTCTTGTTTGAAAAAAAATACCCAGAATTTTATTTAGTTATTTCCATATTAAAAAACTTTGCCCACATATGAAATTAAAGTTTTTTACTGCATTACTGAAATTAAGTAGCACTTATTTCTACCCCAAAAGTATCGTATGTAAAAGTATGAAAACTCTAATGGAAAGAGAACGGTAGAACAGGTTTTCTATTTGCAGTATTTTATTTATTCTTCAGAGCAGTTTTGCCATTTTCAATAGAAGTTGTTGTCTGTCCATTTCATGAAGGACCATTAATCGTAACCAGTTGCTCAGCAACTATTTTAATCTTTTCTTTTTAAAATTAAATTATTTTTGAGCAGAGATTTAATGTGAAACTTATCTAGACCTCCATCAATTGTTATAGTTAAACCTCTTTGCAAATGACACACCAGTCAACTGTCCAGAGAACTGTACAGATAATTCTTTTTTTTCCAGACTAACAAAATATTTTGGTGTTTTCTCTGCTTCCTCTAGAAGAAGAATGGGGTTTTTCCAATTCAGGATTTTTAAGGGAATAGCCAGAAAGTGGAATTAATCATATTACATTTTCCAACAGTCTTCTGCAGAGGCTTTCTGAAAAACGGTCTCGTACCTGGACTGTTCACAAAGTACATTTTCCATTGAGTGTAACAGGAATTTATCTGAAAATGGGCATCAGGCTTTGCTGATAGTTCTGTTTTGAGACAGATCTGATTTCCACCTCAGTACTACAAGAGTAAATCAGGTGTAACTCTGCTGCACCCAGTGGAGTTGTATTTGTGTAAAATCTCTGAGAGGAAAGCTAGAGGGTGAGTGCTCTAGAAATGTAGCTATTTTCTTAACAGAAATCCAACTTGTAAAACGGATCTTCTCTGATAATCTTTAACTCCCTTCAACTTGTACCCCTTTATATTTAAAGCCTGGAGCTTCCCACTGTGTTCAGCCTCCAAATTTCCAACCAGCATCCACTCCTGATGCGTTTTCACCCTCCGCAGTGGTGGTGGGGACGTGGCTAATATTCACCCTGATGCTGCGTGGGCTGTTGGAGGTGGGAGGGTGGAGGCTGAGGGGTTAACACAGTTTAAACCTCCTTTTTGGGAACTTGTTCAGATTTCAGTATGTATAAAATACTTTCTTGGGGTTGGACTTCTCATTCCTATTCTGCACCCGAGTTTTCATTTGCAAGAAAAGATGCCCCGGTTACTTGCTTTTAAAGATATCCAATGCCAGTCAATTCAGTGACAGCGAACAGTTTTTAAAAGGAACAAATTCTGGCCCTCTGTATCCAGCACATGGGTAGCCAGTAACCAGGGCCACGATAAAAAAATCTGAGTAATTTTGAACACATGTTACAAGGAGTAACCAAAATACCAGTTGTTAAAGAGCAGTCATGGCTCTCGTGGCGGCAGGGGTCTGCCCTACCCCCAGAGAAGTCGATCCTATGGCAAAGCGTATGCCTGTTGTACTTCAAAAAACAACGGAAGTCGTGGCAGACACAGTCTGAATAGTTTTATTAGCATATTTTTTTTTTAATTGCAAAAATTGTGTTGTTCATGTAAGCGAGGAATCTTAAAAACCTCCCTTCCGATCACTGTGTACTGTCTTTACATGGCATTAACAGCCATCATTAGGATTATTAGAATAATGTCTGGAAAACCCAGCTATGAAATGTGATGCCAGTGTCCCAGAAGCTGCGGAGACTCAGAGCCAAAAAGATAATCCTTGAATTCCCCAACCTAAATAAATCACAGTGGTTTTCAGGAACTGTTTGCAAGATTGGTAAGATTTGCTTAACTATTATGTTGATTTTAAATTTTTAATGGCAAAACTACTGGCTTAAATGAAATTAAAAGAAAATTATACCTTTCTGTAGAATCAGTCAAAATTTTCCCATCATAGTTTTATTATCTGTATTTTATATATATTATATATATTCTGTTTAATATATTATATTTATTGTATATTATTTAGGCTTGCATCAAGACTGGAAATATGAATACTAACATTCTGCATTACAGACATTTTTAATAACCTGAAAAAAATGCAAATAAAAGTGTAAAACTAATGGGGTTTTCTTCACCTTTTTTTGCAAGGAAATTAGTAACTTTTTACTCTGATATGCATTTTTCCCATTGGCTCCCATGTTTCCTGATTGCAGCCATGACCAGGGTCAGAAACAATAAAATTCAATGAGAAAGGACAATTCCCAGAGCTTTCTGAGCCAATATTATCTGCCTCAGAGGTTGGGATCATTCAAATAAAGATCAGCACAATATCAGAACTTTTGGTTCTTTATCCAAACAGCTGAGTTTTTTCCAGCTGGCCCATCACAGCTCAATAATCATATAGAGTTATATCAGTGATGCTCATTCATATTTCACAGGCTATAATAAACACAGCAAAAATTAGATGAGGTTCCATTTGAGGTTAAATATTTCCATGAGATAATAATTTCTGTTTATAACAAGAAAAAAAAAAAAAAAAGACCACTGGTCTATTTTTAAAACCTAATTTAGACGTGGTATCCAAAATATCAGTTCACAACAGACCATGAATGAGACAGGATTATGCTCTCTTCTTCATAGTTTTAAATGTAAATGAGGGTGTCGGGAACGCTGCCATGCAGAGGCTGAGCGAGAGGGAACCCCAAGCCTTTGTCTCGCCCACGTTGCAGGTGGTTTTCAGTGTATCATCCCCAATGATTCTCACAATAACAGAATTTCCTGCCTTGTCCAGGGCAGAGCCTTTACATCCTTGTGCCATACTCTGGTTTGTCCGTAAAACTTGAAATCATCCCAAGGAAAAAGCACCGTGGCCCTTTCCGCTCCCTCACAGCCACTTAGGGGTTTTGCGGTCCAGCCCCAGGGACCTCCTGCCAGCACCACGGGGAGGGTGGGACGTCACCGGCTGGGACGTCGCCGTCGCACACAAGCACGGAAAGAAAAAGAGCGGGGGGACCGATAACACAAAGCTCACGCTGGGAGGGATGCAGCCTCCGCTGCAACGGAGCTCACCCAGGGCTGTAGGCACTTGGGAGGGGGCAACATCTGCCCAAGGGTGAAGCCCCAAAATCCAGGCCTGTCTAGGTCCACAGCAAATTTTGCTATTTGTCAGTGGGAGTCTTCAAACAGGCACTTAGAAACATACCCCCATTGATTACACCAAAACATGTGGCTATTTGGAGCTGTAGGTAAGCAGGAACGTAACAGTGAGAGTAATGCTGCTGTCCGGCTAAAGGAAAGCAGGACCAATGAATTATCATTAATTGTACCTTATCAGTGTGTTCGAGGCTCAGCTGAAGTTTGAGCTGTGCTGTGCTGGGTGCTGAGCAAACGCACCAGCAAAACAGGATCCCTTGCTGTGAAGAGCTTCCCAGTGAGATCAAAGGGTGAGAGGTAAATGCATTAGTCTTGTTTTGCAGTTTGGAAACAGCGGCAGCAGAACATTTGCAGGTGATTTTCCCCAAGGTCCTACTAAAAGTCCAGGATAAAGGTTGAGCAGACCTCTGAGGCTGTGGTCAGCACCGTAATCACCTGGCTCTTCTCCCTACGTTGAGCTTGTGGCTGGCTGCGTTTCCTGCCCTCTCCTTGACTTCAATAGATTTTTAGGGTACACAGAGAGTAAAACTTCCATAATTACAGGCACTGATGTGTTAAAGAACATTGCAAATGCATTTCTCTGGTTTTGCATCGGAGCAAGAAGGCATAGTTTCTTTCTCCCTGAATCACGCGGTTATTTGGACTTTAGGTATTCCTGCCTACGGAGCTGTACATTCTGGTTTTATACGATGTTTGTAAGCCATAGGCTGCAGTCTCTTTTCAATGAGAAAACAATAAAATGACTTGCTTTTGTGTCTTTTCAGACACAGAACATTATACTAGCTAAAAAGTGCCTTTTGGAAACAGCCTTGCTTGTGGAAGAGGGCTATTAACATGTTACCCCATCCTCCAGCAACTATAATTCATTGTGCCATTAAGACGGTGTCACAGGCTGATAGCAAAATAAATAGCTATGAGAAAATGTTCAGTAAATTATTTTGCAACTTGAGTTTATTAAAAGTGTGTCCTTTAGCCTGCCTGCCTTAGAAAATTTAGGCAAGGCAACTGAGGCTGATCCTACTCTCCCTGGGGTGGACAGAAAGACATCCTGGAAAACCCAGCAGGTCCCACCACGAGGAAGGAGATCAGCTGCTGCCAACCCACCGATGGGATGGAGCCCAGGCCATGGCACAGGTTCCCTCATTGCTCTGCAGGCAGCTCAGGCACAAGGCTTAAATTCATGCTCTACAGGTAAAACCTACATTAGTGCAGGTGGAAACCACCTTTCCATCACGGGAGTGAAGAAATCTCAGATAACTCCAGCAACGTGACCCTGCAAAAAACTCCAGCGAGGGGTCCCGGAGGGGAAGGTGGAGAGGGGGCACCGTCCCTCAAGCTGTTGCTCTCAGGCACATGTGGTTTTGCCGATTGCTTTTTGGAAAACTGCAGAGCTGTTTATCGAGTGTTCACATGAAAATCTCTAATTCCAGAGGTTTTGTTGTTGTAGAGTCAGATAACCTAAGAAACGTGAAGCCGAGGTTTCAAATTCAGACAGCCAGTAAGCGCTTTTTGAGAGTTTGCAATCTGGAAGCCCTTTCTCTAGAGACAAACGACAGAGCTCCTTTCCACTGAGGAGGATCAGAAGCAATGGGCTGGTGCTTAGCTAAGGGCACGCAGTGCACAAGCTAAGGGAGTAGGTAACTCGGAAGTTTTCAGCCTGTAGGTAGCACTACCAGGAAAATTAATAAAATTAATAACCCCTGCGGCGTGTTTTCATTCCTCCTTCCAGTGAGATGTAGCTAAAGAGACCATCTTATGTCAAAACCTGAAAAAAATCAAGAATCACGGGAGTCAAGGCTTCCTTCCAGAAAAATAAAGCCCGTTTGGCAGAAGGAAGGTTTCCATGCAGGACATAGCCACCCATCCAAACAGGCAGTGAGCTGAGGGAGGCAGGGAGGGATTTTGGACACCTAAGCAGCATTTAAATCTCATTAGAAGCGGCTTTGTTTCAAAGCAGACAGGTAACTGAGAAGTTACACACGGCCCAGTTTGAGACTGGAGATACCCCATATGTTTTGCACAGTACTCTCATGCTAACTGTGCTCGCTGAGGGCTAGCTCAGCCCCCCAAAATCCCTCCCCTCCAGAAAAAAACCCAGACACAAGCCCTTTCCTGCAGCCAGCCCATCTCACCTGGGCTCCGGGATGGGTTCCCACCAGGCCTGGCAGAATGGAAATCTCCCAGGGGCAGATTTTACACTTCCAGGTGAAAAGGCTTGATGAGCTGGAAAACGGAAAAATCCTCAGCAATTTCCTCAGTTTAACGACTTTTAAATTGGATGGCATTGATTATTTTAGCGATGAAGTGTGTTTGGAACATGGAGACAACACAAAAGCATGAATGAAGATTAACTCTTTTTTCCAACCCTAGAAAATGTTAAAAGGAGTTACCAGAGTATTTGAAAATATCTTTAATAGTTTGGAACAACTAAATTTAGCTAAGCTGCAGATAGGCCTCTCTTTATTACAGCTAGAGTTACTATGGCAACATGCTACAATTATTTATCGCCATGACGATCCACTGTAGATTTTTTAAATGCATTATCTATTTTTGTTTGCATTGTCATTCCTGCCAGGGGAGGGAATACACCAATTTGGTGCGCTGTGAAATGGTCAACATTTCATCCAGGCGATTGCAGGGTGGAGGCTGGGGCAGATTTTAAAATGAGCAGCAGTAAAAACCAAGGAACAAGCACTCTCAGGATTATTATTTTTTTTTCTTTTTTAGTCTAAAATAGGTTACTGTTTCTAGCCGACAAGCGAATAGGAGCTTGTTCTTTGCCAGTCTTCCTCCTGACTGCTCTTTGGTAATCCGAGATACCAGAAACAAATGTGAATGAATGAAGTTCTGCAACACCCGTGAACAGTTATTATCTCTGCCATGGAGAAAGAGAAATGCGAACAAGCTATATTAGGCAACTTCTCTAAGGTCACATCACCAGGCAGCGATAAGGACACGATTAGGACCTGCTTCCTTAGCCACATTTTCCGGTGTGGCGGCAACATCGCGATTACAGTGCCACTGTCACAAGTGCTCTGCATCTATATTGTCTGTACCAGGTCAGGGGAAATTGGAAAAGCCTGTCCATCCCCAGTTTGCAAGGGAAAGAGAAGGATATTTGCTATGTGCTGCAGCTTCGGTTGTTTAGCTGTGATAGTACAGGCGCTCCACCAGCTCACTGATGCTTGTGGGACTTTTTTTGGGTGCAGAGTGGGTTTCCACTGACCTTGCTCGACCCATGTCAGCGTTTCAGGGCGGTGGGTAGCTGGCTGCTCCAACGTGGAGATGTCTTGCCCTGGCAGAGGCGCAGCAGACCTCCCTCCATCCCAGGGCACGGTGCGTGGGCAACACTGTCTCGTGCAGGAAACACACCACCCATCTCCCTGTACCCCCCTGTGGGAAGACGCTTGAGTGGAGCAGACTTGCTTGAGGAAAGGATGGTGGATATTGTTCTGACACGTCCAAATAATGCTCTGCTGGTCTTGTCCGGAGTGATGGTTAAGTAATCCTAAGGAGGACTTGGAAAGAGCTCCCTTTGTGGCTCTCTGACTAATAAAAAGCCCTTTATATAATCCTGCAATCAACTGCATGGGGCTGCTGGGATGGGTAATTGGGCTACAAACGGGCTCCATTTACGGGAGATTATGTAATCTACCATTCTGTCATCGTCCACTCCCGAAACTGTGATTCTTTCTCCAAGGCTTACATTCCCAGAGATGCAAATAATGATAAAGACTTGTCTCTTCACATCTTAGATCACGAACAGGATCTTTACAGATGCGGCTAGTTTGGATTAAACCTGACTCCCTGGTGTGCTAAGGAGCAGCCAGAGGCAGCTCCTGGTGGAAGATTCCAGATTTTTGCTCCTGTACAGCGTGTGTAGATGCAAAAGCGATGGGCACTCAAGAAATTAATAGACAGGCAAGCTAGATAGAGAAACAGGGGGGACATTGTAGCTTGGACTGTATCCTGGCCTCTTTCTTATCACTGGGCGTCCCCTCAGGGCTTTGTACAGCAGGTAAAATAAGAAAGGTATTTGAGGTGAAAGAAGTACCTCAATAAAAAAGGACATAGCATGCAGAGATAGAAAATACTACAGTACACATCCAAATATTGCACTGGCAAAGAATTTGCAGAGCTGATTGAATTAACAAAACATTAAAGAACACATAAGTGTTACTTTTAGTAGACAAAATGTCCAGGGCCTAGAGACAATCCATGACCGCCCACTAACAAATGCCAATGACAACTAGTGAAACTGGGGAGGAAAGCTCACTGGCATTACACGTTGACAAAGACGTCCTGGAGAAGCAAGAACCATTTTGAAACACCTCTGTACTTCTCTGAACCAAACCCACCTCATTTTAATGCTTGAGAACATGGCTACATGGAAAAAAACCCAAAACCCACTTATACAACAGTTTTGAAATTATAATCCAGCAAGGACACCCTCCTACTAAGGGATCTCTTTGGGTCACACATCTCCTGCTCCTCAGTTTAATAGAGCAGATAGTGCTGGTGCTCACCCCTGGTGTCTCCTGGTACTTTGTACTGCAAAGCAACCTCGTATGGGCTGCTTGTGAGGGTGTTGGAACCAGGTCTTTACTCATTAGCAAAAAGGCAGGACACAGCGCTTCCCGCTCCTCTGTTGCCAAACACGCACCCAGCACCATAAAGTGGAGAAGAGTTTTTACAACAGCCCCAGCAGTGACTCACCCGTTGGCTTCCTGGTCCTTATCAGGGGAGATCCACTTGGCAGAACAAGCACAGTGCTGTTCTGCATCCTTGGGCCTGGGCAGCTTCATCCTCACCATTGC
The DNA here is from genome assembly GCA_013401275.1 of Pandion haliaetus. NCBI lineage: Eukaryota > Metazoa > Chordata > Aves > Accipitriformes > Pandionidae > Pandion > Pandion haliaetus. The sequence goes on along the minus strand of VYZV01000932.1, from coordinate 25,932 downwards.
CCCTATCTACGGGTACCAAACGACTGCAAACCTGGCAGCATTCCCCAGAGCTGGCGCCCACAATTTGCAAACTCAAACCGGCACGTGAAAGGTGGAGGGAGAGAGCAAAGGGAGCGGAATGAGAGGGGGTCGCAATAATCCCAGTGGGTTTTCACATGGATTTGGTAGGTGTCCAGCTTGCAGGGTGGCAACCTGGTGCTCTCAGGTGTGTGTGGATTTATGTGGAACAAAAAAAAAGCCTGACCACCTCCAAGGCACAGTTTAGTGTTGGGCTGAGGTATTGGGACTAGCTATAAGCAGGCTTGTGCGATGCTTTGCCATGGGTAATTCATCCCGATTCTCAGAAAAGGCTGTTGGTCCAAGCAACACATCCTGTGGAAGTGGCCGTGGGACTTGCTGTACCTGAGCAGAGCCAGACGGCCATTCCAAGAGGGTCACACTCTATTTACAAGAGTATTTCCAATAGTCTTCAAGGGGGGGGTCTTGCTGTAGGTCAGTGCTGCAAGACCAATAACCAGACTGAAAAATACCAAAACAAGTATAGGAGATGCTTGCTTTCCAGGCCTGTCTCTGAGGTGACGGTTCCCTACCTTGAGCACATGCTGTGGCACAGATGCTGCTTCAGAGCGGTACGTGGTCCTGCCTGCAAAGCCCCATGCCACGTCCTGTGGCAAATCAACGGAGGTGCATGGCTGTAGCGAGCCCCAGAGCACTCCTGCTGTCATGTCGATAGTCCCTGGGCAGAAAGAGTTTAGGAAATGCTGGTTTAGACCAGAGAAGTTAACAGTCATTGATTTAATACTTTTCGTGCACCTTCCACAGTTGAGCCATTGCTGAGTAGATGCACTCTCTTGTTTTTTTCGCCTGACTATATGAACCACAGGTCTGAGCACAGAATCCACTGGTGACTGCTAACAAAAGCCTAAGAAGAGTTTGCAGAAAGCCTGAGCACAACCAGGCTCTGTGGCAGGAGTGTTTGGTGGGTAATAGTTGGGTTACACTGAAAATCAATCTCTTTTCCATCTGGCAATGGACATATCACTTGAAGGAAAAGAAAGAGGCAGGACCAAAACTGCTAAGACCTCCAGAGTTCATTGCTGCTGCAAGGGGCCACAAACAGAGAGAACGGGATTATTTCTGTCATCATGGTTTGAGACCCTGAGGACATGGAAGGTGAGTTGGAGCAAATGGGATTTGACTGATTTTTCAGGTTTGATGCCAGGATGAGGACAGGGCGAGTGTACCCCTGATGTCGATGCCCAGGGTGACATGGGGCCACTTTTGCAGCAGATGCCATGAGATGACAGCTGCAGCACAAACCCATGCAAACGGGAACTCTGCAACTCACTTTGTCCCCCAAGTTACTCTGCTCCTGTATGGGAAGCTGCGGAGGCAAGTGGATTATATTTTATCAGTTTTGCAGGACAAGAGAAAAGCTATGAGGAATTAGGCCCTTTTACTAACCACTGCAAATATGCAAAGTAAAGGACAATATCTCTCTCCATCTGCTTGTGATCTGTACAAAGAAAGGGCGGGATTTCAACAGAAAATTGGAAACACGGGTATATTTGGTGATTTTTCACAGGTGAGACACACTACAGAGTGTTTTCTTTGCTCAGACTATTTACTGATGTAAAAAACAAAATCCTGCTTGTAAAATCAGAGACACACTGTTTGGAAAGATGCTTTCTAAGAAATAATCTGGTTAAAGTCTTGAGCCAGTCTTTGCAGAGACTGTTGCATTGGATCAGGAGGACAGATTTAGTTCTAGGACAGGTCTGTGGGATTACAATGAGCCCTCTGATGTTTCTCAAGTGATGAATTATTTCAAGGCACAACCTGGGCTATAGCAGTCCCTGTGTCATGGTGGCAGGGTGAGAGAGGAAGACTTTTAAATGTTAATTAGTAGGGAAGAGCTGTCTTGCACGCTAACCACAAAGATCTCCGGTGGTGGCAGGAGGCAAAGAAGAGCAATAGAGCATTTCATTTGTAATGCATGGTTTTATTTCACCTTGGAGATCCACTCATTGATGGATTTGGCATGCAGATAATGAAACTGCATTGCTGTAGGGTTCCTGACTGCTAGGTGCTTAAGCACAAAAGGAAATCCCTAAGAAACCTCCTGGCAGGGGGCAGGAAGCCTGGCACTTGGCAGGGATTATGGGAAGAGGTAGCAGGAAGGAGCTGTACCTGTAAGCAGGTGAGAAACAGGAGAGGCTGATGATGCACGGCCCCCAGCTGGGCAAGGGGAGGGTGAAATGGCAGAGGGAGGAGGAAGCAATCTTACACAAGTAAGACAAAAAGGATGAGCTGGGTGATGGGGCCAGTCCGAGCTCGCCTGCTCCTTTCCGGTGCTTCCTTTTTCATGTTGAGGTCTCCTAAGCAAATCCCACTCAGGCACCACTGCCATCAAGCTGGCAGCAGTTTCCAGGCCTCCAGCTCCACTTCCCATCACACACATCTTTTTCATTAAGCGGGCAGAAGAGCCATGGTTCTACCATGTGCAGTTTTTGAAACGTGGCCAAACTGGGGGCATGGTTCTCCTCTGCCCTGCCCTGTGTCGTACTTTGCACTGGGGAGAAATAGGTGAGGAACGCTGCTGCATCGGAGCAGTTACGGCTCTTGAGCTACACGTGGTTTTTGCTGGAGTGGTGATGTGCCAAACGCCACGCCAATGGCCATCTGCTCAGAGCAGACCTCTGTCCTGCCGCTCTCCTTTGGTTTCCTCCACTGGGGTCAAACTCATGCTGCCACGAGGGTCACCTCTGCCCCAGGCTGCCCCGCTGTCCCATGAAGAACTACGGCGGGGTAATGCCACCCTCCCCCCCTGGGCCAGAGGGCACATCTCTGCCATTTCTTGGGTTGCAACAAAAAACACCTACAGGCCCTCCTAAACTGGTGTAAGTCAGGAATGACTTCACTGGCGTTAGAAGGGCCCAATACAGCGTCAGACAAGAATGATGCCTGAATCCTTCTCTCTAATTAAACTTAAATTTTAAAAAAAAATTAAAAATGGGCAGAGGAACCAGCTGATAATGTGTGCTGGGCTGGTACAACCAGCGGCTGCATCTCACCTCAGGGGCAGTTGACTTCAGTGGCTGCATTTTGCTCAGAGTTTTTAAAGTGCTTTTTGATCCCAGGATGAAAAGTGCTGTATAAATGTAACATTCCCTAGTACAGCTGTCTGTCTGTCAATCCCCAGAGCACGGTCTGCAGCTTGCTTATTTTCTGCGGTTAAGGGCAACCGCAGTTACAGCACTCCTGCATGTTTAACACTATTTCAAAGTCCCTCTTGACTTCCCTTTTCATCCTTCTTCAGAGCTATGTTTAGACTCTGATTTCCAATCTCCTGGACTGAGATTGTTATTAAAATGCAGCACTGGTAATGCTCCATGCATCTCAGCCATAACAAACCACTGCAGGCGAGCACAGCACTGGGGAGAAGGGGGGCTCTGAGTAACCATGTAGTGTTTAGGCTTTAAAACCAGCCATGTTTGCTTTGTTTATACAGATCTAAAGACTATTCCCATCTACTATATACAAATATGGCAACGGGGAAAGGGGGGGAGAAAGGGGGGATAAGAGTGTAATCTGCCCAACCAAATGTAAGGGCTATAATTAATCAGGTAATTGCAGTATTTGCGTGGAGTGTCTGTAAATATTACCTCTATTTCTAAGTATAGTACTTTGGACCACGTATCTTATCATGAAACAAACCGTCAAATAGAAAACACATCCACTTGACTGGAATATAATGACTATTAGGTCAGCCAAAATGCAAACTGACTAAATTAATTTGTAGTTGTGTACCAACTGATGTTGGTGCGATAATTTAATGAAACCCTTCAAATAAATATCCGCTGGGGGGAAAACGCAGAGGAGCAAACGGAGTGTGCAGTGAGGGATTAGGAGGGTTTTGTGTGATTACAGACGGAGGTCCCAGAGAGCGAACAGAAACGAGGGGTGATCTTGTGAAGCACAGGGGAGGATGCAAGGGCTGAGCAGGGGACCCCGGTGGTGCTTTGCAGAGAGCCTTGGACCTCAGAGCTGCCCCTGAAGGACCTCAGCTGGGACACCCGCGGCTGGACGCAGCCCTCCGGAGCGAGCGTGACGCAGGCAGAGGCTCTGTGGGTGGCCCTCAGCTCACGTGGGGTTCCGGCTGCCCTGATGCTGCGTCGTGCCGCTCTCAGGGAAAGCCATCGGTTGACGTGCCGGCAATTTGGAGCGGTTTGAGAAACTCTGTCTCGGTCCTGTGAGAAATGCAGAGCAAAGTGAACGGGTTTGAATCCTGCTTTAAATACTTTGGTTCCTCAGTCAGATGATTTGGGGATTCTGAAAACTGAAATGCTCTCTATTTCTGCCTTTTTCATATCCCTTTTTGCTTCCTTTTTTTGTTTGGGCAAGGTCAAAATAATCACTGAAACAGTTCATTTGGGGAGCCGCAATGTGTTGTCCCCAATGGGAATCTGGGGGCAGAATGAGCCTTTTTCGAAGGCCAAGCATGTCCAATCTCTCCCATGGGAAGGATGCTGCCCATTGCCCCAGCACACACTGGATCGGATGCTATTTCCACAGAAAAGCACAGCTGAGAAATAGGGTGCTCAGGCAAGACCTTGAGCAGTGCAGTGGGACTCGGGGCCACCCTCTCGCAGCAGCCCTACAGCCCCCCCCAGTGCAGAGCACAGGCCACCCAGGGAACCTCCCAGAGCACTTCTGGTCACGGGGGGTCTCACGCCGCCCCGGTCGCAGCATAGGAGCCGTGCAGATCGAAGCCTCTCGGCACCAAGGATGAATGACCCATGAGAAATGCTGGTCTTGATGGCGCCATTCCCCCCCGAGCGCCTCGTTGGCAGGTGGGGTGTCCCACGTGCTGCTGGGGTCCCAGCCCAGCAATGCAGCACACTTACCCTGCAAGAACCAGACCCCTGCCTCTGAGCTGCCAAATCTTCCAATGCAAACCTGACTCCTGCAGTGCCATGGCCAGGCCAAGAGGAGCTACAAGGTATGAGCTGCCTCCTCCCAGGGGAGTCAGTTTTCCACACTCCCCACAGGGAATGTATTTTGCTCTAAGTCCCGAAACTCCGTTTCAATCTGGATGGCTCAAAGAAAGGAGTGAGTTAAAGCATGAGAAATGGCTAAGGAACAATTTGTGCTATTCTAGTAGTTGGTGAGTGGAAAGTTCCCCCTAAGAGCTCAACACACATCTTATCTCCAGCTCAGCACGAGCTTGTCGCAGTGGTCGGAGCTGCTGCCCCATGGGTCGCAGCAGCGAGAGGGAAATCCCTCTGACCCGAAAAGTTCCGGTGCTGTGTTCCCAGGAGAGCACAGTAGCTAACTGAGTGATGTTGACATAAGAGATGCCCTTGAAGTGGGATTATAGGACACACACTGAACTTATTGGGGTGTCTATTAAATTTGCCCACATGACGTGTCTTATGACTGTCTGCTAAGTTTACATCAGCCATTGGCAGTAATATCAGGTGCACTTTATCAGATTCAGCATTAGTCACCTCGGAGTGAAACAGCAGAGGACCAACTGTTAAGGGCTAATAAGGTAACAGCTACAATGATAATGGGTAGCTGTAAATGAGAGTCATGTTTGGGGTGTTTGATGTCAGCTCAAATCTGGGCAGAGTGGAGTCAGACAAACAAGCTGTGGATAGCTCAGGAAGGGTCACGCCAGCACAGACCGAGCAGGAGCTGCTTGGAGGTTGCAGCTGGCCACACTGATGACCCAGCACGTGTCCCACCAGGAAAGCCTGGAGCAGAGGCCACGGAGGGTCCTTGCTCCCACCGCGGAGGCTCGAAGTTACCTCTGCTCCTCCGGGATGCAGAGGATGTTTGTGCAGACCGATGCCGGAGGGGTTGTGTGGGGTCCTTCCTGCCGCTCCAGGACTCATTGCTAAAACAGCCAACAGGTGGGAAAGCAGATGGCTGCAGGCAGAAGAGGGGAGATGGGCTGAAGGTTGAGGAACAAACAGGCTCGATCCAGATTGGGGGGGGCCTGGCAGGATGGGCTGCAGCAGGGGAGAAGGGCTGTGGGGGAAGGCAAAAGCAGCGACAGACAAAGCTGCGAGGCTGCACTAAATGCGCCTTCTGCCACAAACCAGAGGACCCAATATTAACCCTCAAACTCATTACGATGAGAAATATACCCTCCCATATCACCGTGGGGCGAGATAAACACCAGCACAGGCTAAAAAAAAGATTAAGCACATAAAGATAGAGAGAGAAGGAACTGAGGGACTTTCTCAGCATGAATGCATTTCCCTCATGCCATGTAGGTGTTGCTGTCCCCATGCAACCCAAGGCACCACCATCTCCCAGTGCTGCTGCATTTTGGCTGGTGGCTGTGAATATCCTTGACAGCTCCAACCTCTACATTTATCCCATTTGGCACGCGGGATTTGTTGGGTAAGCGCTGTAGCTGCGTTCCCAAGGTGGCCCTGGGTGTGGGCCGTGGGCTCTCCCTTCCCCCAGGCGGTCCGGGTGCTGCCCAGCGAGGTCCTGGGGAGTTTCTCTCCCGCCAGCAGGCTCTGCTGGCTGCTCCGGCATCAGCATTGCCATAACTTGAAGAGCAGGAGAATGAAGGAAGCTCGCTCTCCTCCTCGCCTTGCTGCTCGGCTGTGGGGGCAGGGAGGGGAGGATGCTGTGGAAGGGCTCTCCAAAAAATGCCTTGGAGGCAGAGAGAACCACCTCTGTGCAGAAGCCTGCCTGTGCCAGTCCGGGCAGAACATCTCATGACATCAGCTCGCAACCTGCTTCACAACAACGCGCCGGAGGAGACCCTGCCATACGCCATGGAGGGAACCCACTCCCGGCCACGGCAGAGGCGTGCTGCAAACCAAAGGTGGCCTGGCCATGGTGAAGCTGGGAGGGAATCTCTGCTCTGTCCCTGGAGCCTACTGGACTTTGTCTGCCACCCAAATCCCTGCTAGGGGCATAGGGGATGCTCCTGTGAGTACGGAGGTGAGCTTCATCTCAAGCAGTACTGCCCTAACATATGCCCAAAGCACCCTGGGATTGCCCTTTTGATAATTGGGAATTTTATACCAGTTTAACCACTCCCTCACACACCCCGTCCCGGTGAAACTGCCCCTTTTACTTGCACCCGACTTACACAGCAGCAACCAAGGCCAGCGCTGGCCCTCACCCTGGGAACCAGGATAGTACTGATGCTGATCTGGGGGAGCCCCAAAGAGCCTGAGGAGCATTGCTGGGGGTTCACAGCTGTGATGTTCCCTGGGCTCACTCAGGCAGAAGCAATCCCAGGAAAGCTGTTTTCAAGCTCTTGCTTCTCCAAGTCCTCCCAGCCTCACGTTCAAGCCGGTCATCAAGTTGCCTGTAAAATGGCATCAAATTAACCTGATTGTGAGCACCTGCTTGTAAACGTGACGGCTCTGAATCTGCTTCAGGGTTGTTTCCTAAATGCACCTGGGAGAATTCAGACTCCCACCCCATAATCCTTGCCAGGCAGGAGGTTTGCTGGGAGCGGTCAGCCCGCCCGGGCCCCGGCTGCCTGCCAGGGAATGAGCCCTGCCTGACTGCGGGCAAGGGCCTGCAAGCCCACAGGAGCCCGGGACAGGTGTTTTTGCTGCTCTCGCTTGTGGAGGCATTGCAAAGTGTGGGAGGGTGCCGGAGACTCTGTAATTATAGCCTGTGAATTTAAATCCCACAGTTTGCAGGAGTTCTGGGAGATTTCATGCAGCGTAAGCTCAGCAACACCTTCGTGACAACATGAAGACTCATAAGTTTTTGCCTCGCTGTAGCAAGGTGGAAGCTTTCACTCATTAACCCTTGCACGACCAGTGACTCCTCTTCGCCTTCTGTAAATGATGGGGAAAAGGACAGAAAAGAAAGAGGAAGAGGTGAAAGAAAACACCCAGAGATGCCTTTAGTAAGTGCAGAGTTCAGTGGAGGCCTTGGCTGTTCCTGGTTGCCTGGTTGGGTTTGTTTCTGTCGCTGAGCATAGAACAGTAAATAAGGTGAGAGGTTCACGTATTCACTTTGAGTTTTCTTCACCTGAATTAATCCCTGCTGTGTATACAGAGACACAGTTGCTATCGCTCTGCGTTAACCCCCCACCCCCCTTCTCATCTCCTTTATTCAGACCATTCCCTTTAGTTTAGAGGGGTTCATACTGGGCTCCCAAATTCAGGGAAGTCATCTGGAAACGGGATCCTTCACTCTCTGCATCTCCGTCTGCCTCCTGCGGGGGAGAGCAGCAGGGCTCCACGGGTTACTTGCTGATATGTGTAAAGCGCTTGGCGAGGTTAATGATTTTCAAGCAACGCGTGTTAGTTATGAACATTGTTTCAGCATTGCCTGTTACCTTAGCATAGTTATTTAATAAATACATCTGTTTCCTCTGCTTCAGAGGTGACACTGCCTTGTTTGTCACCTGCAGCCTCAGCAATGCTTTCGTTCCCCCTTCTGCCACGGCACTTCACCTGCTCTCCTTATTTATGCAGACTTTCCCCCTAACATGCATGCCTTCACACCCCAGGTTTGTACATGCAAATTGGGGATGAGGTGTGCTGAGAGCAGCTGCGTGCGGTGCAGGCACCCTGGGCAGGTTTCCCACACCTCCTTGGCACCCTGCGCTCAGCCAGGAGCTCTGGGGTCAAAGGCACGATCTCACCGCCCCACCAAACCCCTCGGTGATACTAATCGCCACCAATGTTCCCGTGCTTTTTAGAATGTATTTAGCTTTGCAGAAAAATCTAAAAGCCCTTGCCATCTGCTGCTTAGTGTGGCGTAAGGGATGGAGCCTGTTGGTCACTTCTCTAGGAGGGCAGCTCGCCCTGCGGCTATTGCCCAGCTCCCCAACAGTCTCCGGTGGTCTCTCGGCTTGGCTCCTGTGCAGCCTTCCCCCAGGAGCTATGGGAGCTTCCCTGAAGTTAATTCCCACAGACTTGTGACAACAGTATTGAATTATACCTTTAGCTACCTGAGTTTTCCTTGCTGAACCTGAAATATGCAGAGGCGCCAGCTGCCCCGAGTTTGAAAGTCCATCATTCACCCTCTTATCATAACTCACGGAGCCAACGGGCTGTTTCCTCCGGAATAATAAATATACCTTGAAACAGAGGTTAAAATAGGGCCAGGGAGCGCTGGGAGCACCAGGGCAGGCAGTGACACGTTCGTGTTGCTCCTTCTCTCTCTGTATCAGCAGCAGCTCTTCCTGCTCAAGTGCTGCCCCAGGCCTCGGATGGGGATGTGGGGACAGATGGTTTTGGCCCCTCCTGGGTGAGGGGAGCACGAGGTGGCAGCAGGGCAGGAGCTATGGTAAGAAGGTCTTCCATGACCTGGTAAGGAAACCAGAGATGGGTTACAGCTAACTAATGCCATTGCACAAAGCTTTGCCTTAAGCATTTTTCTCTCTCTGTCCTAAACAGATGGGGGTGACCAGCAGATGCAAAGTCTAACTGAGGTGGGAATCTTCCCCATTCCCAAAACTGCTTCTAATTTGGGTTTTTACATTCCTAAGTACCATTGGAAAATGTTTGTGAATAAGATACCTAAGTGACAGGTGATAACTCACATGTGCTGGAGCATCAGCTTTTCATACAGCTGTGGGTTTTCTAAAACTTGGAGAAATTTAGTGGCTTCACATCTCTGCTCCTCTGTCAAAAGTGATTGTGAAGTTCAAAAATGACTGTACGGAGAGAGGGGTGCTGGTAGACGGACCGAGAAACTTTCCATGTATGACCACAGAAAGAAGTAACAGCCTGCAACAGGCAGGTGAAAATATTGGGCGAGCAATGGTGAATTCTGCCTTTGTGTGTGCATGTCCTTCAGTGCAGCTTTTTAATACACCCAGCAGATGCAAAAAAAAACCAAATCTGAGCTTTAACTTCCCCACAATCCAGGTGTGAGCACTTCAGACTGGTTAGTCGTAAGAAATAGCAGGAAAGTTGGGAGACATTGGGAGGTTTTTTTAGTGTAGCATGATTGTACCCAGCACTTCAGCAAGGTCAAGGTCATGTCATAGATAAATAGATATTTTTCCCCATCATAGCTGGCTTTGGCTTTCATTGCATTTGTGAGAGCAGCTCTGAACCTCCTGCCTGGGTGTAACTCCATTGGCATGAGTTGTGAGACTCCCACGAGTGAGAGCAGAGTTTGACCTCTGGCTTTGAAGTATCCTTGTCCCAACAGATTTATCACCAGGGCCACACGAAGGCCTTGAAAGAAAGGAAGCGGTTCTGTTTTGCAGCCCTCTCTTCCCACAAGTTTGTTTGCAGTTGTCCTTTTATTATTATTTTAGCTCCAGTGATTACAGATGTGGGGCCCTTCATGCTTTGAGATCTTTTTTCTTTGTCAGAATCTCAGGGCTGTTAGTGAAAAGATTATTTAAAAATAAAAATAATTTGTTAAGCGGGTTTAGCTCATTGTGGACCTGGTATCAGATTTTACTTGGCGAGTCATAATCAGTCAATGCATAAAGACTGGGGAGTGGGAGGCAAAGGGTTAAGAGCAAACGCTGGAGAAAGGAAAGATACGTATCATTAAATAAAAATGTGACCACCCATGATTACAAGTGTTGTAGTCCTCCTTTTAACAAGCACACACCGTACTTTCATTAACCCGGGCTTGCCTGAATAGCAGCCTGTCTGGCCGAGCGGGCAGTGATTTTGCAAAAGCTGTCCCTAATGACAAAGACAGGCCACCTACCCTGAACTTTTCTCTATGACTTTATTCTTCAGCAGTGCTCATGTGTAAATAAACTTGTTTACTCCCATCAGGATGGTAATGATAATGAAGCCTTATTTGTTTCACCACAATGACAAAGTAATTTGTGCATAGCCCAAGTGGAGAAAGAGGGGGGGGCGAGAGTGCAGTTCTGCTTTAGGGTTTCTCCATAGGCAAAGTTGCTGCAGTCAGTGTTTTCCTTTGCTCTTCATTGTGTGCGACGGGTCAGCGAGGGAGAACTTTGCATCCCGAAGCTCTGCCAGAGAGCACGGGCTGGAAAGGGAACGGCAAAGAAAACAGAGTAATAATAAGCCGGGAGTGAAGTGAGGAGTCAGACAAGCCTATCTGGGAGGGAGAGAGTGACTAAGTGAGAGGGGAGTTATCTGGTCAGACTTGTGAGTCACTATCGAAAATGTACAGAGCAGCACAACCTGATGTTTGGTTAGGTTTTTTCCATTCACTGGTATCTCTGAAGCATTAATGAATCACAGCAAGGGCAGCGAGAGGATGTACAGAAGGGGGAAGGAGAACCTGAGACAGGACGGGCAGAGGGTACAGCCCGGCGCGTGCTGCAGAGGAGAAGGCCCACAGCAGCAAGGGGAAAGGCTGGAAGGGGATGGGGCATCTCCAGGGAAGAGGAGGACGAAGGGAGGGTGTCCTCATGGGTAGCTCAAGCTGACCTAAGGCTGCTGTGACAGAAAGGGCCCCTCCTGGCTGCACTCACCCTGCTTGGGTCCCATTGCCTCTCCCTTGCTCGGGGTTTGGGCAGCCTTGCAGGCGAGGACCCGACCGAGATGGAAATCGATCCCTTCATTTTTTGTTATGGTTAGTTTTCAGCTGATCATGCCGAACTGGAGAAAGCATGTATGGAAAAAGATTTGTTTTAAATGTTAAAACAAACAGTTTAAAGCTGGCTTTTGTAATTGTTGCTGGAACTGAGAGCAGAGATGGGGCAATGTGATCCCAGCTCACTGTACCCATAACAAGGCAGGCAGCGCAGATTTAGCTTGTGTTTATTACTTGTAACTTCCTGAAAAAAACATGATTAATCGGGGGAAAAAAAAAAAAAGAAAAAAGAAAAACATAATTTAAGAAAAACATCACCACCACCCCCCAAAAAACACCCAGAGTTGAAGGAGGGAAGGAAAAAGCCAGCCCAGACAAAATACGCATTGGCAGGCCCCTCAGGAAACCTAGTCAGCAGCTGCAGACTCCTCTTCCAGAGCTGAGGATGCCAATGGGTCTAGAAGCTGGAGAGGATTTTGCAGGGGACCCACCCTATGGGGTCTCCCACACAGGGGAACAGATAGAGGAGTGAGGGATAGGGAAACTGGAGCCCAATCCATAGGTGCAGAAGTACCAAGAGGTGTGCGGTGATTCCCAAGCACAAATGGGTTTAGCAGGAGTTTAGGTGGGGCTGGAGAGCAGCAGATATCTGAAAGGTGCTGAGACACTTGGTAGGGAATAGAAACGTAAAATCCCCTAGGCCATAGCATGTTACATTCTTGAATTACAGTCAAGTATGTGGTATTGCTCTGCCACAGCATCGGGGTGCAATCTGCTCCAAGCTATACCAGAGAGCTCTGCGTTCACATCACTGGTCAGGAGCAGAAACTGGCCTCCTAATTGCAACTGGATTAAGTGGATATACACCCCTGAAGTGGCTGGATATTTTAGTAGCCGTAAATAGTGTCTTCTAACAGAGCTTCTGGGGAGTGACCCTCCCACCCAAGGCGACAGCGGATCCCCAGTTTGCCCGCTGTGAGCTCTCACCCGCTCTGTCCTACTGGCTGCTATGTCTAGATGTGCACCAGAGCACATGAACCGTGCGGTGCCGTTTCTTCTTAGGAATTCCCTCCATTTTGCCTGCAGAAACCAGACTATTGAGCTTTCCAGAATGTATTCTCTGACTGACTGCAGTTGCAGAAGTTTCAGACTTCCTATTGGTGTCGAGGTGACTTTCTGCAGCACAGACATGCTGGCAGAAGAGCTCTCCAGGAGGTCATCGTCACAAGAAGACCTCCCTCCCTTTTCCTGGCTTCCACCAAGCATGGCGAACACTCACAGCTGTGACTCCAGGGCAAAACAGAAACAGTTAATCTGAGGTAATAGCACTTTGCTCCTCTGTAGCACTTTCTTCAAGGACCTCAAAGTGCTTTTCAAACATTAATGAATTAAAGCTTTGCAGCCCTCATGATGGAAGTGAAAAGGAAGGCGAAACACAGCACAGCAATGCTACACAAGCTTAGAAACTCTCCAAATTGTTTCCATGGGGACTGAAGCACAGCCCTCTCCACTAACAGCAGCGGGCATCAGCCCACCCCTCCGAAATGCCAAGGGAGTGGGAGCACAGTGCTTGCCTGGCGGGAGAAGAAAACTGAGGAGGGCATGAGGAAGTCTGGCTGGGCAAAGACCTTTCTGCTCAGGAACGTATTTGTATAACTGTCTCTTTCTGGTCAAAGATGGCTAAAAACGGTATCACTGAAACCTCCTGAGCAAGCACCTGATCCGACTCCTCTGAGAAACGATCGTTTGCATGAAGCTTCTTAATCTGTAAGAACAAGAAAGTCCAGGTGAGGCTGAGGAGCTGTGCATGCAGCTTAGCTTTAAAACCTTCCTTGTGCTGCACAACACACAGCTCTGCTCTAGCACCAAGCCACCTAACATCCCTAATAACCTTGTTTTCTCAACTCATCCGAGATAGTACAACACAGTGCCCCTCCCCACACCACCTCCGCTCTGGCTCAGAAATAACAAGTGTCACCCACGAAACCTCTGGCACCACCTCACACGCTTCTTCGAGGACTTTCACCCCACGCCTGTCTCATTTTGATATTGCCTAGCGAAGAAAACCTGACAGGAATCCTAACACGGAAATACAGGAACCAAATTCCCTGCGCAGGCCGCCTTTGCTGCATGACTAAGGATGCAGGTGCCCTCAGGCTGTAGGAGCAACTGCATCTACACCCAAAAATCACAATATCTTCACGCCTCTTCCCATTCCAGCGGTCTGTCCAGAGCCAACTGCTCTGCTTGCCCTCACGTCTGCTGCAAGCAAGGGCTGAGTTTCTGGGTTTCCAGTTCTGCACCCCTCCACCGCAAAGCTGCAGCCTTCACCTGCAAAGCTGCGGCTGGTCTCCAGGGGTGAGGTACGTTGAGAGCTCTAGTGTTAGAAAAGATCCCAGAACAGAAACTGAGTGGTCATAATTTTGGTTCTTAATGTAACTGTACTCCGGTGGTGCTGACAAAGGTGAGGTAAGAGCCAGGTGACATCTCTCTGTGACAGACTTAATATGGGAGAAAATGGTTCCAGGGCAAAACCTAAAATTTAGATTGGGACTCTGAAACCTGAAAAGACAAAAGAATTGCATGTATTAATTCCTTTGAACAACAAAAATTCATCACTCTGATGTGGCCAAATGTTAGTTCCTAATCCAGATTTGTTTGATCTAGTGAATTGGGATAACAATTAAAATGGTAGATCCAGCCTGCTTCATAGGCTTTCCAGTACCAAACCAGAGCTAAATCTGACGAGCCCAGTAAGTAAATGAAAAGGCCAGATAGATTATTAGAAATAAGTGTAACACACATAATAAGTACATAATAAGTACTGAGATAGACAAAAAAGGCACGGTACAATTTAATGGTGGGGGTCTATTATAAATTATTGAGTTATTTGCATTTTGGAATCAATTGCCACAGTAACTGTCTTGCAGGTGTTCCTGTTGTTAACTCTCCAGGCCTTGTGTGGGACAAATGGCTCAGATATTATCATTTATAAAATTACTCCTTTCAAGGCTTTTTAAGCTTGTGATTAAATATTGTCCTAAATGAGGATCCAAGGTTAACGGTCAGTATTGCTGGAATAACAAATTAAACTCACTCCCCTTAGCTGACTGTCAAAATAGGTAAGGGTGTGGGAGGAGGAATGTTAGGATTGCTTGAGCTTTATACAAGTCTGAGATAAAACTGGGGTAGATCTGAGACAGTCCGTCCCACCACTGCTTTTTAGAAAGCTGACTATAACTGCGTGGCTTGGAAAATGCATTTCTTTGTGCATGAAGAAACTTAAAACATGTCTTCTGCATGAAAACAGCCAGCGCGTTCCCAGCCAGGATGATACAAAGGGTTGAATGGGGTGCGGAGAATTTGGGGGAGAAGATGTCGTACCAACACGTGGCCTGAAAACATCCATTTGGAAGGTTTAACCCAAGATCCCCAAGCTAAGAGGAGACGAGAGACCAGCCTGGCCCCTGCAAGGGGCCTCCTTGCCCTGTGCCACCGCTCCAGGTGAGGTAGAACCACCAAGGTGGGAGGCACCACCCTCTCCCAAGAGCACGAGGGCTTTTCATCTTAAATAACAATTACGGCTGATGCTAAGCCACAACCAAAAGATTCTGGGGACACAGGAAAGCAAGACGATAAGGCCAATGTCAGAGGTGATGGATCTGCATGAGCAGATCTACCACTTCTCCCCACGTTCGCCTGCGCAGACGCCCGGCTGACAGACGAGGAGAAGAGAAGCTCTGTTGCTGAGGCTTCTCTGAATATTTTGGGCCTGATTAAATTCCAAGTGCAAACGCTCTCAGCGGTTTCCTTGCAAACAACCTGCTGTTAAAAAATGTGATCAACAACCTCTCAGGTGTGTTTTCCAGAATCTAAAATAGCCCGGCTGCGGTGCCACCCTTCACGACACCCCAAACAAGGGCAGCCAAAACAGGGAGGGGAGGCCAGGAGGAGGTTAGAGGCCAAAGAAGTGTAGAAGGTTAAAAAGGGGTGAGAGGACAAAAAAGGGCTGAAATAGGTGTGTCAGGCTGAAAACAGGGTTGCAGGCAGGAAAAAAAGGGTGGCAGACTGAAAACAGGGTTGCAGGCCCAGAAGGGGAGGGAGGCCAAAAAGGATGGGAGGTTCAAAAAGGGGTGGGAGGCCAAAAAAGAGATGGGAGGCTGGGAGAGGGGTGGTCGGCCAAAAAAGCAGGTGGCAGGTCAAAAAAGGGGGAATGGGGTGGGAATTTAGGACAGGTTGGGAGGCAGAATAAGGGTTGGAGGCTGGTGGTGGGTGGGAGGCTGAATAGTGAGGTGGGAGGCCAGAAAAGGAGGGTGGGAGGCCAGGAAGCCAAAAGGGGTGGGAGGCCAAAAAATAGTCAGAGGCCTGGAGGCAGTGGGGGCTGCAAAAGCTTTGGAGGCCAGGAGGGGTTGGGGTCCCAAAGAGGGTGAATGGGAGGCACAAAAGTGGGGGAGGCTGGAAGGGAGTGGGAGGCCAGCAAAGGGTGGGAGGATGAAGAAGACCAGGGGGCCAAGAAGAAGTGGGAGGGGGACAGAGGTGTCCTCCAAGAAGGCTCCAAGTGCCGTCTTTTCCCGATGGCTCCTGTGTTGCAGCAAGGAATGTCTGTCATTCATGCTAAAACTGGGGGACAAAAATCGGGAAAAAAAGAAAAAACCCAAATGATGTAAGAATGAATCTCAACACCCACCTCCAGCAACTGAAACCAGTGAAGGAGAACATTTCATTCAATCATGACCCAGCAATATCCACGTGGCTGCTCAGCCCCAGTCACAGCAAGCAAAAAAAAGAGAGGGGCTCAGCGGGAGAGGTACTTCTGATGGCATTTATGTGCCTCTCAGCAATCGGGAGGAAAAATCTCCTAGTGAAAAGCTAAATGAAACCCACTAGCAACACCCTGTGATAACCACATGAAAGCCTAATTCCTGTGTGGTGGCCTTTTGTCAGGGACCCGCCAGTGGAGCTTGAAATGTCTCATGCTGCAGCGAAGCAGCCCTGGTTGTGCCCCCACTCTTCCCTAGGCTGCTCCTGGAGAAAACAGGGTATTTAAGCAGATGTAACAAAGCTGTTTATATCCTAAATTGTTCTTTTACACCTGGGAAGCGAGACTGTAGCCTCAGCATCAAAGATAACTTCATAATAGCCTTTTAGTGGAAAAAACCCTTATTTACAAGAAAGTTCTATTGCTAAGCTGAGATGTAAAATAAAAGCAGTAGATATTACTCATAAAGCACTAGAAAAGTTGATTCCATACAGGGCCTTTTTTTAAACTTCTAAAAGCAGCAATTTCAGGTTATAAATCATGGAGAAAATCTTGGACCCATTGAAGTCAGCGCAAACAATTTCCTTACCTGTGTTATGAAGAACATTTTAGCTTATGAAAGCCCAGCAGATTTTTTGATCCAATTTCTTTTTTATCATTTATTCTATTTGATTACTTTCTGTATGTTTCAGTTGAACAGTGCAAGCAGGTTGGTGTCTTTTCTGCTCCTAGTTAATACAATTGTACCATTCCTATGCCCAAGAACAGCAAGGACAACTACATGGCCTTTCAATTTCTTAAAAAAAAAGAAATAAAAAAGCCCAAAACAAAACAAAAAGCAGCAAAACCAAATGGTCCTTGCCCCTAGCCCCAAACTAGTGATATTAATTCTCTATGTTCTCTTTGTTGCTTTTCTAAAGTGACAAAAACTTGGGGGGGGGCGGTGGTGGTGGTGTTAAATTATCTCGTGCTGTTCCTTCAAGCAGGGAAATGCTGACATTCAGAAGGAAACCACTCTCTATTTCAAATAAGTCACAAACTATATCTTGGCTATTTGGTTAACCAGGGTATATAACTTACTTACACTCCTGGGTATTGAAGAGTATTAAAGAATTAAAACAGCATAACGTAGGCTGTGACGCTCATTCTTCTCAGACATAGTTCTGTACACTGTTCCTCCAGACTATCAAAAAACAGGTAAAAAATAAAATCACAAGTCCAATGATAGATCAGATTTTTATTTTTTCAAGACATTTCTGCAGAGCAATTCTACAAGGTCTATAGTAGAGCCCAGCACAGCCCTACACACATGTAATGTGTAACTGCCTGGTTAATGTACATCCCACAGCAAAGCAAATTTCTACCTGCCGTCCTCTTACCGTCACTGTAAGGGTTGTGCCTGCTAAGATGCAAATTCAGACTGCAGGGAGTTGTGATCGTCCTCCATGACACAGATCTGATAGTCATCTTCCTTATTGTCTATCCTGAACTGTCATGCTACATATTTAGAGCAGCTGTGATGTCCTGAAAGGGGTCTGGGACATGAAGACCATGTCAGGATCACTTAATCCGCCTCACAGAAAGGTCTGAAATCTTAATTAATTAATATTTAGGAAGAGTTCTTTAGGTTTTTGGGGCAGTATGCCCCACAGAAACCATCTTAAACCAGTCAGGAATTATCTGCCCAAGCAGCCTACAGCTCTCGAAGAGCTTCAGAAGTTTGTGGGAACATTACACACTTGCTAAAATACTCTTTTTCCCTCCAAAGTTTCATAGCTCCAGCCTATACAGAGAAAAGAAGTAGAAATACTGTGGCTGGAGTTAGTATTGCAACATCACCACCATTTTAGCCTTGGGGTATTACCCATCTCTGTTCCCTCTTTCTTTACATTCAAGTACAAGAGCAGAGGCATTGTATTAGAAAAAATTAGATTCTGTTTTAATATAGTTGGCACAGGAATGAACCCAGAAGACATGCAATGCTATAGATATGTTACATAGTAGATACCTCACATGTCCAACCAAATGTGCCATATAATACACCTTTTTGAAACATCTAAGTAATATATTTTTATCATTTTTGCATTACACTGCATGCAGCCAGAGTCTCATGTTAAGAAAACAACGAAATACTAAAATCTGTGTGGTTTGGTTGGAGAGTGTTTGCAACCTCAGTCAAGTGAGCAAAAGTTACGTAAAGGCCCAGGCATAAAGTTCTTCTGAGTAAAATACACCATCTAGAGGTGGACACCATTTCTGCAAGTGTTCTTCGGAAAAACTGCAGACAGAAGCGATTCAACCGCTCACAGAAATGAGGAAAACTCACCTCGATAGAGGCAACAAAAATACCTTGTCAGAACTTTTGCGTTCTTTGAAATAAATATTTCTGAGGGAGTTTCTTCAAAAGGCACTTCTGCACCAAGTCAAATAAGGCTCCTGTTTTCAAAGGCCTTTGGAAAAGGAAACCAGGTTACTGCTCATGCTTCTAACACCCAAAGGTCACAGAAGGAAGGTGCTTACTCTCAGAGGCTGTGCATGTATGGACAGCACAAATGCCTCTGCAGATAGACTCTTGCTTTCAGGTTATATATCTGCAAAGATTTACCCAAAGGGGTGCAAATATGAGAGGATGGCACATAGGAAATTGATCTTCCTAGGGACCTCTTGCAGACAAAATCCATAAACTGTGAAACTGAAGTCAGCGAGGACAGTGGTGATACTGCAGGGATGTGGGAGCAGCAAAGCATCCCCCCGGTCTGGAAGCAGAGAGAGAGGATCCTCAGTTCCAGCCCATGGAGAAACATCCCCTTCCCCCCACCCCCAGTGACATTTTAGCTGGGTTTTGAGGGTTTCCAAGCTTTGTAGAGCCCAGCAAAAGGGATGGGGAGAGCTGAAGTCCAGCTTTCCCCAATATTGGGGAAGTATCTGATATTCACTAAAATAGTAAATGGCTAGTATTTGCTTTATTGTCTCTATTGCAAATGCAGGGTAGCCCATGAAAGCCAGAAGGTGAAGGTGGGAAATACTGCACTTCTCACTCCTTCCCCACCCACCACAGGGGAATACGCCTACATTGATCTAATTGCAGGAACTGTCTGTAAACAAACGTGTGTTTTGAAACTCCCACATAAATAGGCATCACAACATCTTGCACCATTTTAATAACCTATGTTTTCTTTGTGTCAGTCTATCTCAAGAATGTCGGAAACAGAACATTTCCCCAGTGACAGCTTCAGCCTTTAAACTCTGCAGATGAGAGAGCCTACAGAACAATCTGTGCTGAAGCAGGATTAAGAGTTACCAGGGTGACTCTTTGTAGTTTGCAGGATGCTGACAATGAGCATCTCAAAAGCATAAGACCTTCACTGGAGCTGAAGAGACCACAGAGACCCAATTTGCCTCTGCTGTCACTGCAGTGGCAATGAAGATTGTAAACTCCCCCCACGCTCTCCCTCGCGGGATCTTTGCTGCTATTGCCTGTGCATTCCAGCTGACTTCCTAGGGGCAGGATGTGGCCCCTGGCACCAGGGATTTACCTTGGGAAGAGGGCTGCTCCCTGCCATTGCTTGTCTTGGTTGTGCCGAAGGTCTGCTGCTTCACTTTCTCTTCTGTCAGGCTCTCCTGCGGCCGTCTTCAATGTCAGTGACAGCACAAAGTTGTGGCTCCATCGCACTTCGTCCCACAAAGAAAGAGAAACAACTGTGGCAGCAAGCGTCTCTGGGTGTTTTTCGTTAGCCCGTCATCGGTAGAGCGCATCAGGTTTCTTTCCCTTTTTCTGCAGGTGCAAATTAATTCATTAAAGCCTTCAGGGAGAAGGACTCCAACGGCTCGTTTGCATTTCAGGTCTCCACATAACTGCATTGGCCAGGGGATTCTCAATGGCCTACTGAGTGTTGGAACCCAGTTAAGAAAACTTCAAGATCTGTTTCAGAAATGGCTTGCCCAAACTTTGCCCATTTCAGGCATTCCCTGTCCTGTTCTACAAATTCCCTGCCCAGTTGCAGGTCCAGGCTGAGGAATTAACTACTGGCTGTTTAGCAGGCATCAGCATATACAACTTCGATGGAGAAGTAGATCCCCCAGCCTGGAAAGCTAGCCAACATCTAGAGAGAGGTCTATGGTGTTTTTTTCAAGGGGGATTAAAAACACAGGTTCAGTATCTACCATGTTTTCAACAATGAAATCATAAAAATTTATTAATACAGTTGCAGCAAAAAAATTAGTCAAATTCTCAGTGAGAAAAGACAAGCAACTGCTAGCTTGACATTTGGCAGGACATCCACAGTGAACCCCAGAAAGCTCGTTTAAACCAGCCGCCCTGCTCCTGCCAATGCAGCAGCGTTGCTCTGTGCAGTGTGCTCTTTACTTGGGGTTTTTAGGATAACAGTGACATCAGAGGTAAAAAAAGCCTCGTAAACCACAGGAACTTACCTCTTCCCAGAAGCATAGTGGTTTCCCTCATAAAAGAACAGCAGGTGTTAGAGTGTCACCGAGGGCCTTGATTTTGACCACAAAGCCAAGAAAAAGCAAGTGTCTTTAGTAAATCTCAGCTTCTCAGTGACCTCTGATGGAGCAAATCTGCCAAGGCTAAATTGGCTGACTTTTAGGCCAAAGTCAGTGATTTATCTGTGTTGGTTGGGCTCAAATCCTAGAGGCTGTATTGAAGGAAATGTATTCAGCAGAGAGCAAAGCAGCAGCCAAAATTTGGCCTTTCTGACAGCAGGGAGATGTGGTGCTGAGGTGGAAGTCTTCGGGAAAGGTAGGACAGAGCAGAGAAAGGGGTGCAGTGCCCAGAGCAGATCTGTGCCCTGATCCCAGCTTTGCAGGGCTTGTGCCAAATTCCAGTCCTTTCCCTGTGTGAGCTTTGACTGGGAGCGGTCCTGAGAAGTAAATGCAGGGGTGGGAGCTGTGCTGCCTTACGCGAAGCAGCAAATCTCTGCAAAACTCCCAGTGCTGCAGCACTGGGGGAAATTTAAATGTCTGTCTGTGTGTGTGTCAGAGAGAGGGAGAGAAAGTGTGCCTGGGGAGATGAGAAAGGTTGAAATGAGTCACTCTTCGTCTTTTTGTCTAATTCGGTAGATAGTACAGGGTGGGATGCTCCACTGCCTCCTTGCTGAGCAGCTCGTACATGGCCAGTTCCAGTGCAGTCAAGGAAGGACTTTTCTGGATCCGGCCCATATATGGTGCAAAACAAGGCAGAGGAGAACGGGGCACAGGGACGCGCTGGCTGCTGGAGCTTCTGCCGGGCGTTAAGCCCGGGAGGTGGGATGCTTTTCTGTCGTGCAAAGATTTTATGAGTTGTGACACGAGCTTAAAACTGGAGGCATTTCGGTGGCTTCCTTGTCTTAAAAGTGGCGTTTTAAAAAGGCATTGGACTCTTTATATTAACTTAAGCCCAGCCACCAAACAGTTACAGTAGCCGACGGATCACAAACGGAGCCACTCTCTGCTGGGGAACCGAGCTCCCCCAGCGACGTACTGGAAACGCGGGCTGAGCCTCAGCCTGTACGGCCCGCACCGGGGCGGGGGGGACGGGACAAGGATGTCCCGAAGGGGCTTCGTGAGAGCGGTGCTGGGTGCTCCCGAAGCGGGATCTCTTCCCCAAGCGGGGTCTCTTCCCCAAGTGGGGTTCGCTCCCTAAGCGGGGTTCTTTCCCTAAGCGGGGTCTGTCCCTAAGCGGGGTCTGTTCCCTAAGCGAGGTCTGTCCCTAAGCGGGCTCTGTTCCCTAAGCGGGCTCTGTTCCCTAAGCGAGGACTGTCCCTAAGCGAGGTCTGTCCCTGAGCGGGCTCTGTCCCTAAGCGGGCTCTGTTCCCTAAGTGGGCTCTGTTCCCTAAGCCAGGTCTGTCCCTAAGCGGGCTCTGTCCCCTAAGCGGGCTCTGTTCCCTAAGCCGGCTCTGTCCCTAAGCGGGGTCTGTCCCTAAGCGGGGTCTGTCCCTAAGCCAGGTCTGTCCCTACGCGCGCCTTTGGCTTCCCCCTCGCAGCAAGTTGGCTGGAAACACCAAGCGCCCGGCAGGGGGCGCCGCAGGGCAGCGGCACGCGGGAGGGGGCGGGGCAGGGGCGCCCC
>VYZV01000931.1:90150-128421 GCA_013401275.1 Pandion haliaetus | reverse complement strand
CCTCCCTCGCAAAAAAACCCAACAAACCAACGAAACAAAAAACCACCCCACACAGAAAATTATTACTATATGTAACTTACAAGCACAGATTACTGAATTTATTTAGAAATACTCATCACTAGCTAGTGTCTGAAACACTAGTTAGTGATATACTTAAATGGNNNGTTAGTGATATACTTAAATGGTGCATTAATTAACATGTCTAAACAATCTGACATACCTTAGGCCATTTAATTTTAATATTACTTTAAAAGTTTGTCAGCAGAAAGGTAAGTTTAATTTTCACTGTCCAAATTGTACTTTACCTTCAAAAGGAATGAATTACAGTTGAATTCTAATTTAAAGCATTAGGCAAGACCACCTAAGGCTTCATGGTAAGACCTTACTTCAGCTCAAACAGCTTAACAGTTGTCAGACTTAAAAGTTACCACCTTTTCCCAGCTGACAGCTGGGAAGAACTGGATAAAAATTTTCAATACATAGTTTAACAAAATGTTTGATACAGTTTATAGAAAAAAGCGCAGCTATGAAGTACTTCACATGTATGCTGCTACCCTGAACTCAACTTATTTCTCCCTCTAGCAACCTGAATCTATTGCAGTTACATGAGATCAAAGGAACACATTGCCTCAGACACCACTACACCTCTGAAGCCATCAGCCTCATCAATGACTGGCATACTTTTCACCATCCAAAAGCACTACAGGTATTTGCACAGATTCAGAAAGGAGGAAGAGGTGCTGCTACATCCAGGCATCCAGGCAAGGAGATGAAAGAGACACACAGCAAGAGAGTTAGAAAGAAGCTGGAAGTATTACCGGGTGTGCGGCCAGGGAAAGCACATCCCTGCCTACTGCCCCCACCAAGCTCCTGGGTTTCTAGATACTCCTGTGGACATGAAACCAAAGCGGGGAAGGCAGTAAGGTACATTTGTTTTGTAACAAGGATGACTGTCTCTTTACTGTTAACAATTTAAGCTTTTACCTGAGGTACCAGAAGCATATTCTTGATCTCCTTCCATCAGCATAGGGTAAAACTACTAGAGGTTTTGCAGGTTTCCAAAACAAGTCCCATGTTCAATACTGCAAGGACCTTACTTTTCTGGTTTACATCAACTAAGAGTAGAACTTAATTAACATCAAGACATTTTTTCCAAATTCCTTTTGGGAAAAGAAAAAAAAAACCAAACTTTCCTAGAGTTTTGGTACACTTCCTACCCCCCTACCTTGCTTTTTCTTCCACTTCTCTCTCCCGCCATTTTATTGTTTGCCTGTACATTTTTTTGTCAATGGAAGGACCGAGATGAAAAAAACAAACAAACAAACAAAAGGATCTCCCCATACTTGCTGAAGATAAACCATAAACCCTCCAAACTTCAATCCCCATGCCTGTAAAAGCAGTTTCTGTGCATGGCTCCTTCGCATCAAGGCATAAAAATTCAGCGTCCTCTATTTTTACAATCTGGGGAAGGGTAAAAGAGAATACAGACTTCAGTTACAACTTCAGAACAGAAAAGCTATAATGCAACATTTTTAAAACTACCCTCATGACTTTACTGCCCATGAGGGTAAGGGGAAGAAAAGATGAGGAAATTACTTCAGTAAAAGGGAACTAAGGGGAGTAAAGGCTCCAGGCCTTAACTTGCTGGTACTGTTTTCACATTTCTGTTTCACTCTAGATCAAAGCTGTTTTCTAGTGTTTCAGCTTCACCACCACAGCTCTCCCTCAGAGAAAAAGCACCCACCAGTCAGAAAACAAGAGGTGTGAGGTGTTTTAGAAACCAAATCTGTTCGTATCACTCCTCAACCACTGTGCTGAGGACGCACTACTAAGTAAATGGGAACTTCCCTTTCCACAAAGCTCTTCAACAAGCAGAAGCCATGCTTATTTTGAAGACCCTCACCTTCCTTCCTCTCCGAGGTTACACGCCACTGAGGGGAACCACATCTTATCATCATATTCTCAACATACCCCAAATTCCAGTCTCCCCAAACGTTAGCATCTTCTCTCTTACCAGGGACATACATGTTCAGTACTGTTTGAAAAGTATAAAAGTCCCTCTCTCTCCAATCCAAGAAAGTGAATAGTAATAGAACCCCTCAGAGACCCAGATTAAAATACCCTCAACTTTTGCTTCATTTTCTTTTTCTAACCACAACGAGGGAGGCCGCCAGAGGACAACTGGGTTTGGCAAGCCCGAAACAGACCCCGGGAAGAAAGAGGGGCCCGAACCACGTCGGCTGACTCCAGCAAACTGATGCAGCTTCCCCCGCACGCAGCAGCACAGGGGACAATCGCGACGGCTGGCGCGACGACAGCTGACTCCTGAAGGACAACAATTCCCCGGGCGAGGACAGAGGGACCCCGCCGGCCCCGCCGCCACGGCTTCCCCCCCTCCCTCGCCGCGGGGCCCACCGGCGGCGCATGCGCTGCCCACTCCGCGCCCAAGCTGGACCGCGGCCAAACTCCCACGCATGCGCGCTGCGCACAAGCCAAATCACCGCCCCCTCAGCGGCGTCGGCTGCCCCCCGCGCCAGCCTCTCACCATGTACCAGGTGCCCAGGATAATGGTGCCGGTCCGCACATGGCAGCAGCCGCAACAGCGGGTACTATAGAAGCGGTCCCGACTCCGCTTGAACGTCATGGTAGCAGCGGCAACACGGACCTCCCGCCTGCAGGCTCACCGCTCGCCCTCTCCAGCCGCTTCCCCTCCAGCTGAGGGCCGTAAAACCCCCCGCGCGCGCGTCACCGCCTCTCTGGCCAATCAGCCGCCGACAGCGGGAGCGCGGGGGTGTGCCTGCGGGAGGGCGTACGCGTTGCTGCGGCAACGGGCGATTGGCGGCGCCGCGGACCAATCACAGCGCCGCTGGGCGCAACGCCCTGTCGTTCACCTGCTCACCTGAGGCGAGGTCCGGGGCCCGCAGGGGGTGTCGTCCTCTTTGTCCGCCATGTTGGCGTGAAGCTCTTTCCTCTCGCCACAGCCCCGTGAGGGGCTGGTACCGCTCCGCATGGCGGGTCCCTGAGTGTGCTGGCCTGGCGTCGGGGGCACAGCTGGCGGCGCTTCCCCACGCAGTGTCGGTGAAGGTTGATCGGGGCGAAGAGCTGGTGCTTGCCCTCCGAGCAGGCAGCCAAAACCTGACGGGGAAAATTCTGTTGTCCAGCGACATCCTAGTCTTCCAAGAAAAACTGGCGTAGTCGTCTCCTTGGAGCCCGAAGCAACCAGTTTTGAGATACTACCAACATCCGATGGCACTGCCTGAAGTTCAGCCAGTACTGTAGAGGATTTAATTTGCTTAAACCCTTCTGCTATTCTTTTTCATTAATTCCTTGGATTAAATTACTAATATTGCGTGTTACATGTTCAGAGGATATGTGCTAAGAGAGTAAAGCTGAGTTTAGTCCACAGAGGTGCTTTGCTTTTTTGTGAGTTGGAAGTCCCTGATTGTGAGCGGGTAATAATACTACTTCATTAGTCCCACTGAAAATTGCAGGTGCTGCCAGATACATGTGTTAATTAGAAATAATGCATATAAATGCAAGTGCTGCCATCATACGTGTGTGGGGTAAGAGATTGCTCCACCACTTGGACACAAGGTCTGTTCTCATATGGAGCAGGACCTATAAACTTCCTCTGACCCAAGGGCAGCTGGTGGTTTTTGCAGACCTGAGCTGTTGATACAGATATGCACACAGTTTATTTTAACCCTGGTGCAGCTGCAAGTATTTCCTTCTTGGCCGTGTACAACCAATCTGAGACATTCATAGAACCATAAATATTTGTTGTGCATATATACACCAAGATGTGTATCATATGTCAGTATTAATACTAAGTTTTTTCACTCTGAACAATAAGAAGGTAATGAGCATAACTGTACTTGTCTTTTTGCTATATTCCAGATCCTACAATTAACACATTTTATTGTTTTAGCTACTTAGTCTATTTTTAAACATGAGCTGTTGCTGAGTTGTTTGAAATTATTTACTTAAAGGCTTTAAAACTGACCTTTTTATTTTAAATCCCCTGTGTTCCATAATGGGTGTTTTTCTTCCTTAGGGCATATTTCATTTTTGAATAAACATGTTGTAAGTGCTGCTAAGAATGCTCTAATGATCCTATTATAAACTATTGTTTGTTTCTTTAGTGCTCCTAATGTTCTCAGGCCTGTGCGCAGATGCTTAATTATCAACACTGATTTAATGTAGCAAAACCGGACTAATTTTAATCAATATATGTGCATGCATGTAAATAAATGGAAAAGGATTGTGCATTTTGCTGTAATCAGTCATTTTAAAAATCAGTTTTCTCACAGATGGCACGTTGGGAAGCCTAAGCCAACTGTTTCTGCAGCATACATGCCTGAATTGATTACATTGTTCCTGCTGAGTTGAGAGAGGCTCTCCCTCCTGTTAGTCTGTCCCTGTGTGAAAAAGGAATTCACAGGACTAGAGTGAGTCAGAAGAGAAAGCAGGAGCCTCTCTTGTTTGAGTTAGGGCATCCGCTTGGAAACACCTAGATTCCATTCTCGGTTCAAATGGTTTGTGAGGGCAAGTGTTCCAACTAAGGTCTTGCAGTTGGACACTTTGCCTTCACTAGTATCGGTGGCAGCTCTCATGTCAGGCTCAGATCTTCAGGGCCATTTTAATGATGGAAGAAATCTTAATTAACTGTTCATATCTTTGTCAGCCAGGCTCAGAATAAAAATTGATGCAATTCCCGTGAGCTTCACTGCTTATTATACCCTGCAGACAACAAAAGATACTGGGAAGAATAATGTGAATGTCATTTAACATCACAAAGCAGCTTTCCACAGCAGGATAGACCGATGTGGAACTATTGAGTGGGCATAAAAAACCTCTCCACTTTCTCCTCCTCAAAAAAAAAAAAAAAAGATTAAACCAGTATGATTGCATTGTTTCCTGTACTTGGGGGAAGAGACAATAGGTTAATGATTCTAGTCTGACCCTCTGAAAGATTGCAGTTCTTCCATGCCACAAGCAGCCCAGATGACCTCAGGAAAGACACTTCCTTCTCTCTGAGTCTTAATTCTCTCTTTTTTGCTAGTTCAGAGAGGATTTGTGAGGCTAAATGTATTAAAAATTTTGAAGGGCTCAGCTTACAGTCATGGCAGCCAGACAAAATCTCAGAGACAGAGAGTACTGGTGATAAACTTTTCTTCCCAAACAGCAAAAAGACCTTGACATTGCAGGAGCAAATCGTCCACTTCCACAACAGTAAAAGCCTAAAGCCCTACACATATCTGCAAGTCAGAAGCAGCTGCAAAAGAATGATTCAGATTCCTTTACCAGCATGACACTTAACTCTTTCCCTCTCAGCAGGTAGGGAGGGAAGGAGTTTTGATATCACGGTGTTCCTCGTTAGCCAAACTAGTTAGTTTTTTCAAAATCCATGTCTAGACAGGAGATTTGAACTTCTGTCTTGAGACAGCCTGGCAATGTTTTACCAAACACAAATTATTTTTGAATACTCATATTTGAAAATAATACATACGACAGCAGAAAGGCTAGGATCAGGTAAATAAGAGGCCAGGCTGCATTCTCCTTCAGCTTCTTCAAAATACTAAGTTCAACACCTGCAAGATGTCAAAACAATACAGCACTAAGACTGTTTTATACTGATTTTTTAAATTCCACAGTCTCTCCCTTTTGTGCCATTCTTTAGTCTATCCTTGGCTAAAAGATGTTGGTTTAGACTTAGGTTGTAATCATTACTTCTCCTCTGCACGCACTGAACTGTTGCCAGGTTGCTTAGGAAAGATGAAAGAAAGCTATTCTGCTTCAGCCTTTGCTCTGTGTGTGCGTGTGAGGGGAAGCCTACAGACCATGAGCTGATAATTGTATGTAACCTCCGCAGGCAGAGTTCATATCACTTTATAATGAAAATATTTCCTGTTTGGGGTTGGGGAAACTGAGGCACAGTGAGATTAACTGATTTGACCAACACCACAAAGGCTAGTGAAAGTGATAGGAACATCAATCAAGTCTCCCATCCAGTGGCTTCTTTGCCAGGGAATAAAAGGTGCAGTGCAGGACATGTTGGAGCTCTTCCATCCCAAATGGAAGGCACTTGACTATGAGGGCAGTAACAAGCTACTGCTATAATTTTTTTCTATACCTTTACTCTATGCATGTGTCTGCTACTCTACATTATAAAATAAAAAAAAAAGAGGAAAGGTGACTTTGCTTCTGAGACTCAGTTATTTTCCACACTGAACTACCATTTCTAAATTAAAAAAGCAAGGTTTTTCAACATCACAGAGAAACTAATGTCTTTACATAGATACTGCAGTATGTAACACTGGATCCCTTCAACAGAATTTAGAAAAATCAATAGAACTGGTGCAGAAGATGTAAAAAATACCTGGGCTGAGAACATGGATTGGCTTTTTGCTTCCTTAAAAAAGATAAGAATCTATTGGAGTAAAAGCAAAGCATTAATATATCAATGAGGGGAAAAAAAATCTCTAAAATAAATTAGTCAGGAGGGAACTTTTCCTGTTGGTGATTCACACAGTGAAATCCTAGATACCCTGAAGTCAGCATTAACAAATTTTACCAGCCTTTTCCTCCAAGATGGATTCTGCTAGAAGAAAACACGCTAATTCAGAGATTCAGTGGTTTCTTGTAAACAAGATAAGAAAGCAGTAAGAATGTATCACAGTGAGTTTTGTGGTTATTGGATTTTTACTTCTGTTTATTGAATTAATCAACATGATTTTGGGTTTCCTAATGTAATGTTCCAAGCTTCAGTACTTTTTGTTCTAGCTGATTGCTGTTAACAATATGAATTATCTTTTACCAGCAAGAGTCAATTTAACTCAGTTCCAAACCTTTTAACTCATAACAGATGGATCAAAGTCAGGGTTAGAAAAGCAGCTAAAATATGACAGCATGACGTAAAACTTTTATTAGCACAAGACTGTGTTTCTGGGTTACTCGCTGTACGCTCAGGTTTTCTGAATATCAAACACTGAATAAAAATTCTTGTATTCATTTAAAGTATCAGAATCTGCTAAACTAAAAGAGCTGTGGTTCATTTGTATCAGCCTTCACACAGCTGAGGAGCTATAAAAATGTCTAAAAATAACGTAATCTAAAATGGTACTTGCAATTTCAGATATCTCAGTACTTTCACATGACCAAAAGTGAGTGCTGGAAACGGGAAATGTCCTGTATTTAGTGGCAGTCTCCCCCTTCCAGCCCTCAGCCCGGACTTGCCTCTCCATGAATCCTGGCAGGGTGAACAGGAGGAACCTGAGGACCTGAACACTACCTGCTCAGCGAAGTAGAAAGAGTTGCCTTCTGGTGATTGTTATTTCTTTACACATTGGCTCTTTGAATGGGTTTGCAGACTGGGACATTAGCAAAGATTTCCAGGAGGAACACAGTGGCAGGCGGCTGATGCTGCCAGAAGTGCTCGATAAAGTAATTTATCACGTCTCTGTAACTTGCACTACGCAGAACCACTACCAAAGGAAGACAGTGCATGCAAAGAGAAGTCAAAGTTTGACAAGAAGTAAAGTTTACCAAGTTTCTAATATTCTGTTGATGGGATGATACAAGGGTCAATTCCTGTTACAGTGGCTTTTCCCTGAGAAGACACAG
Source organism: Pandion haliaetus (assembly GCA_013401275.1). Lineage (NCBI taxonomy): Eukaryota > Metazoa > Chordata > Aves > Accipitriformes > Pandionidae > Pandion > Pandion haliaetus. The sequence goes on along the minus strand of VYZV01000931.1, from coordinate 120,798 downwards.
GGAGGGTTTTTTGAGACCAATGCAATACAGTGCCCTTTCAGTATGGGAGGATGCTTCCTTTGTAGATGAGAACATCTGTGGAGCTGAATGTCAGGGATGGCACATACTGGAAAGTTCAATTTGCCTTGAAAAGACCCCCGAGTCTGGTTCAGTACGATCACAGAAGAAGGACAAGATTTCCTATATCTGATCTTTGTAGCCCATGACTTAAAAATCCCCTTTCCCACAAGGAGGCAGCTACCCTTAGAAAATGTTCAGTATTATGGAGCAGGCCTGTGTTGTTAGCATAGTAAATAAATTATTTTCTGCCAAGCAATTAGCATGTCTACCTGATACTCGGCTCTTGCAGATATGTCAGCTGTGCCACTGAACTGCAGATTGGGTGGAACCTTGATAATTGTAGATAATTAAAATGATCAATTACAGATAATTAAGGAACAGCAGGCCAAATTCCTCTCTGCAGTTGCCCCACTTAACCCTGATGGCATTACACCACGGTTGGAGTGTGAAGCAAAGCTTCAGCCTCTGCATCTGCATACTGCAGTCTATGAGTAAACACAGCTTTGTAGGTCAGGAGTTCATCAATTACAGCATTAACCACATCTTTACGCCTCAGATACTGTCTCACAGACCCATCGCTTATGGATATGGCCCTATTATTAGGGATATAGCCATTCTTCCACCTTCAAAAGGCTTCCCACAAGAAAGAGCATCATTACAAAAATAGAGCAGACTGAGTTTAAGAGAAAGTTGAAACTTAAAGCAGTGTATTTCATCATTTGCAGCTGCTGCTCTAACAATTAATTGCTCGCTCCTAACCAGATCATAGATGTTCTTCCAGCCACACTTCATCCTGCCTCCCACGCCGAGGCTGCACCAGAGGCTTGATTTCCAGCCGCTGGGCTGTCTGCAGGCACAGGCAGATCTTTTGGCTGTTCCCGAGGCATATGCCACTCAAGCAACTAATAAATTGCCTAGGGAAAAGGCAGAGGAGCCAGCTGGATGTGGCCCATGAACTGGCAATTAGACTTAAACTGGTTTGATGAATGACCAAGGAGAGGCTACTCTAGATTTACCCTTCTAAGGGATAAGTTATGTGGAGGATAAAACCATTCATGAGCAATGCTACAACTTGTTGGAGGGATGTTGAATCTCCTGTCTGAGGACTTATGCTAGTCTCCAGCTAGTAAAGATCAGAGACTAGCAGAATTAGCATGTCAAGTGCATTTAACAGTCCTGGTGCCAGAAGCAGCATAGCAGGCCGATGATCTGCACAGAAGGGTTAATACTCACAGAAGAGAAGGGGGGACATGTCTTAAAAGCATAGAAACCAGGGAGTAGCCTGAACATGCAGTGATGAAACGGGAATTTCATAAGGGGCTCAAAGGTCTGCTTTTCAAAGGCACTGGCCATCTGCAAAGACCATTTGTTAAGCTAAGTGATGTTTTTTCAGCCTCTGAGGACTAGGAAGTGAAAGGATGGAAGTTAGCAGCAGTTGTTGAGTGCTTTGTGTTTTGGTTTGGTTGGTTTTTTAAACTCGGCCGGTTCACTGAGGAACCAGACCCTCAGCACACTTTCCCATCCCTGGGAGCCTGTGTAGCAGCAGCACTGGGGGATGCGGCGCAGAAAGGCTCCCAGCACGACCACAGCCACATCAACCGAACAGTACCCGATATACCCCTCCTAACTACATGCACCAATGGTACTGATACAGCAGATGAATCACACAAACAGTACATTGCCACCAAATCTGCCCTGAAGAGAGCTTTGCAATTGTTTAGGAAAGCCTACAATCAACAGTATTTAGTTGTAGGAGTGTATTTTCTTTGCCTACATTAGAACATGGTATTAAATAATGTGCTGCTATAAACTACTGAGCCCATCTGTATGACAGTGATGACTTCCTATCTGTGAAACAGTGGAGCCAGAAGAAAAATACAGCTCTCCTGATACCACTGATGTCAGTAAGAGTGATACTGATGAATTTGACAGAAAAACTGCGTGATACAATTTGTTGCTGTTTGTCATCAGCACCACAGTCAACTTCTCAGTGTTACAGGTTTGGATTGTTCTTTTATCCCAACAACAGAATAATGTCACAATGATTTCCTAAAAATAAAAGGGTTCAGATGAAGGAAATCTCTTAAAAAACATTTACAGTACCTCCTTAGAAGCTTGAAAATGAAAAGTTTTCAGCCAAAACCACATGCTCTTACTCACATACATACAAACTAATTAAATAAAACTGCTCATGAGTGCTGGGCTTTGGGCGAAAGTTTTGATTTTTTATTATAAAAACAATGAACATTTGAAATACTGTAACATGTTGAAATAAAACATAATTACACAGACATCAAAAAGTTTTCAAGCAGATATAGAGAAAAAGCAGAAGCAATCTGGAGTCTACCAATCTTGTAAGCTTCTCTATCATCTCCTTCATTCTTCTTCTTTTTTTTTTTTTTTGGATGACAGAGGTTATCTTCAATGCTAAACAAAGACCTTGGGCAACATCCTGGCCCCAATGAGGTCAATGAATGTTTTCCATTGGCTTCAGAGATAGCAGAACTTTACTCATTACCCACATACCCATTAACACATCGTCTAAATCCTTGAACTTGCTGTACTTGTTTCTCCAGTGAGGCCACGTATTTTCTTGTTACACATCTGCTCCAAACCAGTTACTTTCCAGATAAAAGCGCTTTGGTCTGTTCAGTCCATTCATAAACTGCCTATATTTCCCCTATACTGAGACACAAACACCAAGATACACAGATTCTAGACAGCGGGCTGCTAAGTGGTATCAGTTAAGACTACCCCTCACCTGTCTGTCTGAAACAATCCTGCTGTGCTAAATTTCAGAGCACACTGTACAGCTAGCTACCCCAAAAATCACAGCACAAGAGAACTGCCCTTTAACATATAGTAGTTAAACTCCAAACACAAATACACTGCTGCAATTAATTGCTTCTCTGAAGGCTATAGCTGCTTTGACAGGTATGCAACAGATGAAGGCTATCAGGTAAAAGTATTGAGCTGCAGGTAAAGCTCAGACAAGCCAGCATCAGGGACTGGGTGGCTGTGATGGCAGAAGCACAGAGCTCTCCTCTGGCTCCGTGATGCAAACAGGAGTGCTGCTGTAGAGCTTTAACACCATTAACATCCCTGGTTACTCAGTGTCCTATGTGAAATGAGTTTCACAGCATCAGCCCAATGCCTACAAACGGACCGTGCATACATTTAACATGCACTAATAACATAATCTTCCCACACAATCTCCAAAGACACAAAGTCGAATGCAGATGGAGATTTGACAATCACTGTCTCATCCTTTGAGACAGTACTTCTAGGATGGGTCAGGTGGAGGCACAGTCTCAGGACCATCTGAAGAAAACCTCACAGCTACCACCAAAGCTGTGGCTCCTCTAGGGATAAAGGGCTTCAGCTTTTAGTGGTGTGAGCTCAGCGTTATTTATAATACACACTATTCAATTGTAACACATTCCCTCTTCCATACTATAAGCCCTCTGACAATGAGAAATACCGACTCTTCAATAAATACTAAAATGACATTTTAAATTTTTTTTTTCATAAATTTAGTTTATATTAGAATATTTAAGTAACAAAATGATAAAAACTTCCAAATATCAGATTAAGAAGAATGATTTCAAAAAGTTACTTCAGTCTACTATAAGTACAGATGCAACATGCTTTGGACATACAGACTTTAAACTTCAGCCCACCATGAAATCTGAGGAGAAAAAAAGGGTTTAGACCATCTTTCCAAATAAGTTTAAAACCTCCTTTAGAAATATTCCCTTGTGGAGCAAGCTAGCCTGACGTGGGTGAAAAGTTTATACTTACATGTCAAGGTATGAGGCAAAAAGCTGACTGTAGCAGCCAACAAGGATTTAAAAGATTTAGGAGGTTTGAGAATGATCCATGTTATTCTCCCTTTGTCTCTGAACAATGCTTCCTTCTGTACATTACTAGCCTGCCCAGGAGCACCTCTGCAAAAATGCCAGGGGAGACCAGACTAGCTGGTGGACCCTCCATGGAAATGAAGTACAATCACGGTCAGGTACGTCCCAACCATTTCTACAATGGCATGTAACATTACAAGTTGACAAACAACATGACAGTGAAAAACTGAAAGGACTTAATGCAACCAGTCAAAACCCATTCAACAGCTTTTAATCAAGGGCAGCAGTTTGTAATGAACAGCCACACTGTTTCAATGCCACCTCCTGTGCACAGCGTGTTCATTCTCTCCATTTTCTCACACACTCACGCTCTTTGGCTCACTGCTCCTCTTCTCCTCTTCCTCTTGCTGGGAGGTCTCCTAGAGCCTCTCTTTACTTTGGGCTCAGCGCGGCATTGCAGAAAGCAGAATCCTTGCAGCTCATCGGCATGCCTGCCCTGCTGGGTTGTCACTCTGGCAGCTGCACAGCTCCCTCAAGTCTCTTTCTTAATTTTCTTCCTCTTCCTCCTCTCCTTTTTTCCAGGTACACCTGCCATACAAACAACAGGGGCCAGTGCACAAACCTTCCACATGCAATCACATCCCTGGGAAGTGTTGGCTTTCTGCCTGAAGAAGGGTATTTTGGGGTTCTTAGATGTGTTTTACAAGGGCCACCTACTTACAAGAGTAATCCAAAGTCATGGGGAGGGCTCTGTATGTTTTTAGTGGGCTCTGACTCACACATACATTTGCTTCCGTTTCGCATTTAAAAGCACTGTGCAAAAATTACTCCCACTAAATGCAATAGCAGTTTTGCTCATTAACTCTGGCAGAAGCAGGAATAGCTATTTGTCACAGAAAAAAAAAATAACAGAGCCTCTCTAAGAATTAACACATACAGCTAAAGGAGAAGTGTTTTGCATATTCACTTAAAAATGCATTTGTGAACACTTCTCAGATTACGTATTATTCTGAAACCACAATTCATCAGCTGTGCAAAACCAACCACTTACTGTTATTGGGTGAATTATTAGCAACGTCCAAGGATTTTCTGAAGGAAGCACAGACTGCATCACTGCTATGTTTTGTAGATACCAAGTCCCTTGGGCCTTCTTCCATTCTTGTTTCCAAACCTTGCTGGGGCTTAATTGAAACAATATGCTTCACTAAGCATATGAGTTAAACGAAGCACATGCAAGTACAAAATATGAGAGAAAATGTCATTATTGGAGGGAATTAGGGTATTTAAAGAAACTGCAGGACAAAATAGTTTTTAAATGGTTAGAATATTCTGGCATGTCATCTACCTACCTCCTGTTTATTTGTTTTAGAAAGGATTAAAGTATTGAAATTGCCTTTCATTACCATCTTTCCCCTTGTTTTCCCCCGTGAATAGAAGAACAGCAAGATATATTGAGGTGAAAGTACTGTAATTGTATAGTGAGACTGAAGACTAAGATGTGCCCAGTGACTGCTAAATAACCACAGTCCACAGCACTATTAAGATTATTTATTAAGGTACATACAAAGCTAAAGCAACTAATTGGATGTGCGAGAGAGAGAGGCCTGGCAGCACTCTGGTGACTCATGGGCTGTCCTAATGACCATTTGAAGGATTGTGGTGAATGAGTTAGTTAAAAGCTTTTCCCTTAAAATGGAAGCATCAGGAGTTCATGGAGCACAATTGACCCAAAAATCAGGCAAGACCACCGTGGGTCTGAGGGGAAGACAAATAATACTACACAGCTGTATGAGTCCAGAGCAACATATTGTTAGAAAAACAATTAGGACATTTTGGGGGGGGTACCCCCCCCACCCTTTCCTCATTTCACTGAGCAGCAAGGACATCACAGCCAAGGACTGGTCCAAAACCCAGTCAACACTCTGTTCCTTTGTACTTCCCATCCCAAATGAGCTGACATTTTCCACAGCCTTTGTCTGTCGCACTCTGAGACATTTTTTCTCTCAATAAGCTTTTCACTGGTATAACACTGGTCTCACTTTATCTTCACACTGGCTTTTGGGAACTGCCTTTGCATTACTGTTAATATCTCCAGGTGACCTTCTGCCATAGATAAAACACAGCCCAGTTGTACACTAAACTTGGAGTGCATCTGCCTGAGACAGCATTTTTATTTCTGTGATTAAAGCCATCTGCTCCTCTCTGCATTACAAAATCAAACTGTTTTGTAAATATGTTAGGGAATACCATGTTGCAAAAACCCACTGGTCACTGTGCTCACCCTTCTTTTACGGGAGGGCAGGGAGAAAAGAGAAGAGGAAGCCAGAAGATGGAGAGGAAGAAAAGCCCCCTTAGGTCACATCATCCTAATGGAGAAGACATCCCCCTCTGCTCTTGGAAAACCAGACACTACTCTGGGAATACAAAATACTCACATGCCTCAGTCCAGCTCCACCCCTTCCTTCCTTCACTTCAGTTTTCTTCTTCTTCTGCTGTGTTTTGCTTTCGAGTCCGGAAAGGCAGAAATGAATGCCTGCTTTGCCTTTTGGCAAATCCTGAAATCATCAGAGATTTTATAAGAGGAGGCCTGGGACATCTGATTCATGTGTTTTTCAGGAAAACTGATTATCTCCAAGAGTGTGTGCTGACAGTGTATTAGCAGGGCATCTCTCTGGATAAGGTACACACCTCGGCTTAAGACAGCTGTTTGCAAAAAGCTCAGCACGCTCTCCCCACTGCTTCCAAAGGGGGACATTTCCCTGGGCTTCTAGAAAGCATTTAAACAGCAAGCCTTCTCCTTCTACCTCTCTACCCGAGCTATGATTGTATCACTGTCAGCAAACCCTCGCACTTAAATAAATACATCCCAACCACCTGGGAAGGTGTGAAGACTGGTGTCAGCTATGGACTCTACACCTCTTTTAAGCCCCAGGTATTCAGGAAGGTCAACGGTAGTAGAAAGAGTTCATTCACGCAGCGTGGTGAATGCCTGATGTTTGCTGCTCAGGTCAGCAATGCCATCTAGATCATGAGCTCCTAGAACCAGCCAGCTCCCCCAACCCATCTCATACATCCTGCAAGTGTGTCCCCCAGCTCCAGCTATCTCAGAAAGGTCAGGAGAGTGACCACACCAAGTGTCTCCTCCCACTGTGAGCCAGCCCTCATGACCGGAGGAGCTCAGCTCTAGGGCTGGACTGGACACCCCAGTCTGGCTGAGACTAACCCCAGTGGAGCAGGTCTCCCTTGGTCATCAATGCCGCTGCCTCACCTTCTCCTTTTTGTCCCCTGTCTGATGCTCCTCATCTCCTGTCCAGTTTCCCCACTCCTCTGTGGGAGCCTTCCAGTCAGAGTCTAGGTCAATTGCTGAAGGATCATCTATTAGGACAAACATATAAATGAGTTATGTTCAAATCCGTACTACTTCCCAGGCTCACACTAGTAACACAAACACTGCAAAGAATATCTGTCATCTTCCTGCTTGCCAATGGGATGTCTGGGTGTGCATGTATGCACATGCGCCTTAAACATATTTTAAAAAGTATACATTGACTGCTAATTCACAATTAGTGACTGCACTCTTCAGGACAGGAGGAAAATTGAAGAAGGGCAGAAAAACACATACAGGAACAGAAGCTCTTCCAGCCTGCGCTTCAGGAAAACAAGCTGTACAAAACTAATAGCATGGCTTGTCAAACATTTTCTTTTAATTTCATGGAGAAGGATTCAGGCATATCCAGAAACATTGGCAGACACAGCAGGCTCTTCCATTCACTGCAACACACCATCCTCAGGGCAATTATTTGTATGGAAGAGTAATACTAGCAAAGGATTTGTGCATTTGTTAATGCTCTCACTGGCGTTTTCTTTCCTATAAAAAATAGAACCAAGTACATTCTGGACTGCATCTTCCTTTTCCATTTTCTTTTCTTGAATGTAAGCCAGAAAGGCACCATCACGGCATAGATTTCCAAAGCTCCCTAACATGCAACTCTAAATATGCATGAAATAGATAACACTCACCCTGCATCAGTTCTGATCAATTCATGGGGGCTAGGCAAAAAACTTTTGAAAATCTTTTGTGTTTCTGTATCTGCCAGCATCTGGTACCTTTGAAAATCTGGCCGCAAGCCCTCAGCTGCCTCTCCACAAAGCACTGGCAAATGATCCTCAGGCAAGAAGGCAAAACAGACCAGTCTAATTCCTTTGCACAAGCTGAATGAGGTGCAAAAAAGCAGATAAATCAGCTTAAGACATTGAAAGGACTACCTGATTATTTTTTAATGGTTTGAATGTAACAATCTTAAGTCTTATCCTAACCGGGAGAAAGACTTTGAAAACACAACATATAATAATAACTCTTAGCTGATCACGTCTCTTAAAATAAAAACAAACACAAAAAAATCCCAAGCTGGATGGAAAAACTTCTAGTTGAAGCAGGGCCAAAGCCAAAAGCATGCTGGGGATGATAAAAGAAAACTGTTTCCAAAAAGTTGCTCTGTCCAGTTTGCTGCCAAATGTTATAAACACTATTATAAATATTGCTCAAGTTTCTCAGTTTAAAATCCATGCCCTGTACATAGACACCATTTCTTTCCTTCTTCAAAAGGAATAGGAACAAGTATTTTTGAATGCATTCCCCAACAAAATTCCAGTCTAAGTATTTTAGGTAAATGAATGCATCTAGATTTGAGAGGTGCACAATATACATGAATGAGTTGGATGTCTAAAGAACAGTTTGTGTAAGCTGCAGCATGGGATACCACCACCAAAAAGCTTCTGCTGCTTCTCCCCAGTTAGGTTACCTGAGGGTCTGGCTCACAAATTCTGGAGGATTTAGCTGTCATGGTTGCAGGCAATACCAACCTGCACTCCCACCCCATACCTATGCCACAAGGTGCATCAGGGTGAGGACACAGCAAGTCCCAGCTCCTCAGCCCATGTGGTGCACATTCTGCCTCTGCACTGATGCATAAGTGTGCCATGGCAGCAAAAAATGAAGGCAAAACCATGTTGCTACTGCTAGAGAGGAGGTAAATTCTGGCTACTGGGAAGGTACAGAGCATGATGCAGGGACTGGCAAAATGGCACTGAGACTTCAGGAATGACAGTCCCTCCTGAGCTGCACGGCAGCAGCTCTGCCAAGGGATGCTCTCGTGGGTGTGCAAGCAAAATGGACTGTAACTTTAAAAGACACACTGGAAGCCACGACTGTCCTTTTCACTTATTTAACTTCTGATCTCTCAAAAAGTATGTTTATGTACTTCTTTTTAAGCATGAAAATAGTTTTAATGGCTAACTTCCTGCAATGGGCTTACATTCATGCTTTGCCCTTGTCATGCGGGTAGGCATGAAGCTTGGCCAGGCAGTGGTGACCCTGCCTCGTCTCAGAATTACTTTTCCTAAAGCATTATGTCCCAGGGGTGTTTAAAATAAACTCAGAGTAAAATTCAGTGCAATATAAGGTTCTTTACAATTTGCTGGATTTGATGGCAAAATCAGATTAAATGTAACTTATCCTAGAGCTCTCGTTTAAAAACCTCTCCTGTTGTGTAGCATATTTCCCTTCTACAGTGACATCTCCTGGAATGGCTTTAAACTTTGAATATTCTCTTAGTATTTTTGAATCAGCAAATGGTCCTCCTCTCACAGGCTAAAACCAGTTAGCAATTCCTTCAGCAGGAGAAAACCATGAACACAAAAAGGAACATGCCCTGCAGCAGCAAGTACTCCTGCTCCCCTGGTGGGTTTAGCACTAATGTTGGTGATCTCTCCCAGTGCATCTGTAGACCAACATCTTAGTAATATCTGCTGTTCATTTTTACAAAAGCAGTGCTGTTAAATGCCATTTTCCAGCTAGGTTCTTGCTTGCAACCCATCTCAGTCCCCCAGCAGCTCCACAACCCCACAGAACAGGTGCGAAAGGTGCCTGGCAAAACCAAAGCAGTTCCCGGGCTCGAAAATAAAGTGAATTATGCCAGGAGCAGAAGGGGGGAGCACCCCCCTTTCTTTTCTCTTCTTGGCAGGGATGAAAAGTATGCAAACGTTAATGAGCAGGGAAAAATGAGGATGAAAGAAGTTGCCCACTTTAGGGCCCCCTTCCCTCATGGAATAATCCTGGCCACCTCAGCCTCCTGGTGGGACTGCAGCCATCAGTGCTAACCATGTGGCTTCAGCTCCCAAGACACTGAATACCCCTAGTTTAAGGATGACTTAGATTGCTAAGGCTAATTGTTTGAATATGCAGAGACAATGACTGATGACAATGTGAGGATTCAATCCCTGAGGTTGGAAGGGGCCTCTGGAGATCGTCTGGTCCCACCCCACTACTCACAGCAGGCTCAGCTACAGCAGGTTGCTCAGGGATGTAGCCATCTGGGTTTTGAGTATTTCCAAGGGTGGAGACTCCGCAACCTCTCTGGGCAACCTGTTCTGCTGCCTGACCATCCCCACTATAAAAAAGCCCTTTTTCTTATGTATACATGGAAATTTCCTGTACTTCACTTCATACCCATTGCCTCTTGCCCGCTCTGTGGGCAGATCAGAGGCAACCATCCCATCAGGTGTCCATACACGTGGATGGACTCTGCTAGACCCTCTCCAGTATTTCCATGCCCATCTTGGACAGGCAAGCCCAGAACAGGGTGCAGTGCTCCTGATGTGACAAAGATTAAGAATTAACCATCGGCAACATGTATCATTAATGAATGTCAGTCTAGCAGTGTGTTGTTAAACAACAAAACCAGCCTGATTTATCAGTCTTTTAAACACTCCCATATCACAGTGACCACTCAGTTCCCTAACTACTAACTCCCTCCCTCCCTCTATGTATATATGCTTTCCATTGCAACAACACAAGCCTCAAACCTTTTGTGAGTTAGGCTGTTATTATTATCAGTACTTCACAAAAAGATAACCTGATGTGGAGCAGGGAGCTGGCCAAGTCTGCTCCGCGAGCCAGGGCAGAGGCAGGAGTCCAGCATCCAGCTCCTTCCTCTGTACCAGCCCAGCACGAAACAAAGAGACTCATTAAATGTACCGATCTAGATTTGATAAAATGACCCCAGCTCATATTCAGGTTATGAATGGCATTTCTTTTAGTTCACAGGCCTGCAAGAGCTAACAGGCCTTATTTAACTGTCAAAGAGCTCATTTTGCCTGCAGCGCAGACCTTGATGCCAAACATTACCTCACCTAAATTCAGGGAATACATGTTCATGACACTCCCTTCTGCATCAATATCAAGGCTGATGATTCAAAGGAAAAAAAGTACTACTACTAAGAAGCAAGCTGTAAGGCAGGCAGAATCCTTCCATTTCTGCTTTCAATCAAAATGCTTCTGATCCGATGTTTGCAAGAACAAGCTGCTGAATTTGCTCCTATCTGTTCTGCTCTCAGACAGACACGGCACTGAAAAAGCGGAGCTCTGCCTGGCTTTGCAACTGCAGATCAGATCCAGAGTGTGCCAAGTGTGACATGTGCTAAATACAGCACAAGGAAACGCTGTTGAAGAGCTACCTACGTTGCCTCCCTCCTTCCCACACCAGCGAGCCTGGGCTCAGAAGTTGCAAATGGCTGGGCGCTCACCAGCAGCAACGTGGGGGGAAACAAACAGCACTAAGGGAAGGGAGTGCTTGGGTTTGGGGTTTTTTTGTTGTTTTTTTTTCTTTAAAGCCAACCATGCTATTTATAAAATCCTCTGATGGCCAAACTGATGCGTCTGCTGCAGAGTCTCAGTTACCGCTGGGCAGAGAAGTAAGACAACCGCAGTCTTTTCTCCTCAGTGCATTCAACCTCTCTGGGTTCTCCTGTAGTTAAGGCAATCAGAACAGCTAGAGCAAGAAGGGGTCTGCTTGGCTCGTCAGCCATCATTCCTGCAAGAGCAGGGTAAGGCCTCCCAACAACAGGGGTATAAATAGATACTTCACTCGATCCTGACCATAAAGGTCAAGAGAAAAGGCCACACTGTTCATGCCAAATTATTCCAGCCACTCAGGACCCACACTGGCCATTCAAGCAGACTTTAAAAGTTAAAAAAAACATTACCAGTCATAAAAAGACTGAAATCCCGATTGCCACAGTCCAGTAGAGTTGGATACTGCATCTGCGTTCTCGGTATTACAGAAGAAATTTTAAATTTTGGCAAAGGTACCCCGTGCTCTAGCAGCACCCTGTCCTCCCCGCAGCTCTTCCCCGGCCACCCCACCGAGCCCAGGCTGGGGGCTGCCTGGAATGAGGCCACTCAGCTCCACCTTCCCCACCCAATGATGGGAGGGAGGGAAACACAATGCTTCAGTTACAAAAACCAAACCCAACTTTGAATTCATTTCACAAACTTAGTAATCTGAGATGATTGCTAACATGTGGGGTTTTTTTGAAGCACAGAGCCTATGTTGTTGCCTCTGGCTCGGGAAGTCCCTGACCCACTCTCTGCCGGGTGGGGGGGGGGACACGAGGGGGGATCGCCCTGTGCTTGCCTTGTTCCTGTGCTTATCTGCCAGCAACAGCTATGTGCAACTGCTGGAGCGAGGACACGGGGCTGCAACAACCTTCAGAGAGCCACCTTACAGCTGGTCTTGCTACCCAGAAACTCTAATTACACTTTGCACAGCAGTATGTATGCACTGAACAAGACTGTACCTACTGCATCCCTTTTTTGTTACCTTCTATGTAAATACATAAATAAAATGCACGTTCTCGCCCTTCTCAAGGGTCCCACACCGGGCACCTGCTGCTCTGACTGAGCTCACAGTAGCTGTGGGCACTGGCACAAAACCAGCCCCAAACTGAATTTCTCCCTTACTGTACCAGTCTTGTGCAAACAAGCCACATGGGAAGTGGACCCTGTCTTTCGAGGCTTAGGAAACACACTGAAAGGATATCGGCATTAGTGCACTTGTCTTTCAATAGAAAAAGAGCAGGGAGACGTACCCTGACCCTGCCATGCATCGTCTGCAGGGAGGAAAGTCGAGCTGGTGTGCCAACAGCATCTGGAAGGACTGTCGTCAGATGATTTACTCTTCACGTTATCTGCATACAGGAAAGCATCTTTTTTAAAAATGAAAACAAACAAAAACCCCCAACCTAAAAGATAATCACATAGGCATATTCACATTATTAAAACCAATTAATCATGCCTTTATCTGCTTGCTATGTCACGATGCCTGGATGTTATGTAATTTAAGCCACGCATTAATCTATTCTGCTCATCACAGTGGATTTATTAACGAAGGCTGGACGAGAACACTACATGCATAATAAGTCGTGAGAAACAACCCACTCAGGAGTGGCTACACTAACAATATTCAGAGATGTAAACTTCTGACACATCTCTGTTGGGGACATAAGAAGGGAGCTATAGTTCCTGCAGAACAAAAGCTGTATCCAGTGTATCCAGCTTGAACTCCCACCGCCTTCAGTGAGAAGGCTTCTGCTCATTCTAACAGAAATCCATAATTACCAAATGAATTACTCTTAAGAAAAAGCACAGATGAGAGAGAGCTGCTGCAGGAAAACTAAGAGTTATAGTTTTTCTGATGATTATTTTCAACAACGAAAGCAACCAGTAGGATTCACATGACTCCCTTTAGCCCCTTTCTAAGGTCTGTACATAACAGACTAGTGTTTTCTTCTTTTCTTTCATACACCAGCGTTTTTTTCTCATCTGATTTTTCCTTTCTTCCTTTCACCTAAAGAACTCCTTTGTTTATGCAGTTTTGCTCTGTATCAGCTTGATTTTTTGCTGCATAAATGCAGATGTTAAGAAATATTTCTCCCTGTTGAGTAACTGTACATTAGGAACTGCTTGAATCCACTGATGCATTGTTGGAAAATAGATGATAAAATATGGCATGTATGATATTGACTACCATGTCTGGCTTTAGAAGCTAATTTCAGCGTTCTGGCACATGCTGTTTTGTGCACAGATGTCTATCTATATGTATCTATGCTTGCCTTTAGCATCTCTAAAAAATTCAGTGCTTAGAGCCAGGCAGTGAGAAGGATGGACAGTTGCAGAGAGGCAAAGTGGAAGCCAGAAACGAGGCTCAAGATTAACGCAAAACCAGAAGATGTTCCATTCATCTCAAGGCCATGCATGGAGAGGCTCAAGCTGAAAATCCCTTGCTGTGCTGGAGAGGAAGCTGCTGGCTAGGCAGCCTCTAACAGGGCCTCTCCAACCTGGTCATCTGCTCCCTCCCTCGGTCTGAAATTCTCTGAATTTGTTGGTCATCAAAACACAACAGAAACCTTCTGTGCGAGTAAACCTAACAGAGAAAGAATTTGCTAGGGAGGTAATTTTTTTTTTATTTATTCCAAGATGAGACACGAGTTTGGAAAGCGCTCAATAGAACGTTCTGATGTCACTCCTTAAAACGCTGGTGCACTGGATTGCAGATGCAAGCAAGCTCTACAAGGGACAGTGACTTATGAAATGTGGCTCCAAGGGAAAAGACCCATATGTAAGCAACGAGAGTACTTTTAAGCCAAGCATCTAAGAAAGCGATAGAAGAATTCAGATAGAAGTCCAAAGAGAGGCCACTCACCTAACTCCCTGGACAGCTCTGATAATGTCCCAAAGGTCACAGGACAGGATTTTACTTCTGCAATATCCCACGTTCCTGCATTTAAAAAGCAAACAAACAGTAACCCAGAATGTGATCTCACATTCACAACTGGCGACTGCAGTTTCTACTTGACACTCCCAATCTCATTACAGCCCTTCCATGTTCTCTCCATCCCAAGCCTGCAGCCACTGCTGTTGCTGGTAGATGGATCAAGCAAGGAGAAATTATCTTGTATGGATTGTCCAGCCTAGTCACCTTGTACACCTTCTCAGCCCTTCAAAGTGCACATCACACCAGCATGGCACTTCTCTGGGCTTAATCAGATTCCTTACTTATCTGATGTCCCCTTCGTGCACAACTGGCAGAAGTTGTCATCATGTATCAGCCTGGAATTTGGCCTTTTGAAAGCATTAGAGAAAAAATGGTACTAACGTCCTCCCCCCATCAACCCTATACTTTGCAAAAAAACCACTCTAGCAGAGAAAGCAACTCATGTAAGGGCAACCTAGGACCATTTTCTGAATCATCAGAGTACTGGATTACTGCTACTGAAGGTGAGTCATCATATGGCCTTATATACCAATCAATCCAGCCATCAAGCTCGATTAATCAGTGAGATTGTAATGAAAATCAAATCCTTTGAAAATTAACCAAAAAACAGTATTAAGCACTTTAACTCGTAACTCTCCCTCCCCCCAAGAAGTCCGGAGGAGAGATATAAAGAAAGATATAAAATGCAGTTACCACCTAGTTATTAATTATTGGTACTTTTCTAGAATCTACAGTATCACCCACAGTAGAAATACAATGTGAGACATAACTTTGCCATAAAAATTAAACCATGATGGAAACGAAAAGTCATCAAATACCAGTGAGAGAGCTGATAACAGCGTCTCCTAATCTTTAGCCTAATGGCCTGGCAGTCCATCCCTTCACTGCTTTAAAGGTGCCTGAGGTTTTAGGGACACAGTTTCCCACCTCCAGCTTATGTTACACAGAGAATGTCCCAACAGCACAACTGAGACCCAAAGTAGCTATAAATGACCTTATTTGGACACCAAGAAGGGGTGAATCAGCTGGGCAAACTGTGTAGGTACAGCACAGCACTGACACGAACAGACTACTTCCAACTTTCAGATACCCAAACTGCTTTAGGAATACCCTGCCTCATACTGCTTTGAAACACACAGATACACCCTGAAGCCCAACTCTGACCGTGTGTGATCATCCTTGGAAGGAAAGGCTTTGGTTGCAAAGGAACCAAACACTAAATACCTGTGGGTAGAAAACAACTTGTACCCAACAGGTAGTCTGCAACACAGAAGAAATTCCTGCCATAAAGACCCCTCTTTTCACATTGCTGGAAAATGAACGACAGCTAGCAGAGTTCAAAGGGGGTGGACAACACTGTGTGTGTGCAGGACTAATGTCGGTGGGGCTATACTCTGCCAGATGCAGTAAGTCATGAAGCTTTCCCTCTGCAACGCTTGAACGTCGACACTCACCTACGTTGGAGAAAACATCCTCTTCAGACCGGGAGGGTAGCAATTCTTCCCGTATGGCTCCTGAGGCCTTCAGCACAGTCCCACACTCTGCCTTGGCAATGAGAGCACCTTTTCCACCGCCACTGGTGTCCTCTGTGAGTGGCCACACTGCTCCCTTCTCATCCCAGTTAAAGGCTGGCTCAACTGCTGAGGTACCCAGGGATGCTCTGTTGGGGTCTTCTCGGGAATAAACAACATCACGGGGGTCATCATTATTTTTAATTACAATAAAGAGCTTGTACAGGGGAAACAACAGAGCAAAGCATGACCTAAACTCATCAGATGTAATGGCTATACTCCAACTGAAATTATTTCCAGATACAATGACAGTAAAGCAGTGCCCCTGGGATGGGACACTGAAGCAGCAAACGTGAAGGTCATGTGAGAAGGAAGGCACCACACAGTCCAGCAATGAGTCCCACAGGAGATGACACCGCACTGCAGAGGCCTTGGGCATCCCTCCCTGACTGTAAGGGTGGCTCAGCGCCTCCAGAGTCCAGCTGGGGACCCAGAGCAGTAAATTTGGAAGAGGACAGCAGGATCTCCAGGGAAAAAGAAAGCACAACTCTTGGACGTTGGTAGTTCAAGGATGCCCAAGAAATCAGCGCCAGGCATAGGGATATTATAAATCATGACAATTATTTCCAACATCTATTGTTCCAAAGGACTCCCAAAGCACTTTAGGACTCCGTTTCTTGTGGCTCTGGTGGGGAGGGGACCACTGCTGGCATCAACCCCACCTTCACACACCTTAATGCTGCTACTGCTGCTTCTTCCCTGCTAGGAAACAGCCATCAGCACTCAGCAGGGTTAGGGCTTCTTCCTGGAAGAGCACATTTCACTGCTCTGTAAATGTCCACGCTAAAGAGGACCACCATGATCACCTGGCTGAGCCTCCTGCACAGCCCAGGCTCCAGGACTGCTCCAAGGACTTCTGGTGCTTCAACTGTGACTTGGTCTGCTGAGCTCCCTAGCCCTGGACCAGCAAAGAAAGCACTTAACACCTACATGGGCTTAGTGTTAAACCATGTGTGGTTAACCCTCTGCACGTGCAGCTGGCACCACTGATGCCAACAGGCCAACTTATATGAATAAAGCCAAATGTGGACCCATCTACTTTGCTGGTGAGCAAGTCGAGACCTCAGCACCTTAAGCCCTTAGAGATTGTCATGCAGATATTTAAGTCTTGATAATCCAAAGTCTTGATATTTAACTACATAATCCAAATAATAAAGTAGTCCCAAAATGTCTGCATATTTTTAAATTAAAATTTGCTGTTCACTTACCCTGATCTTCAATTTTAGTAGAGCACCTGAGAGCACTTTAAGACAAATCTTATTGCAGGCAGTGCACAAACACCCACATTTATCCACCTCTGTCTCCCAATTCCAAACTTCTATCTTAGCTTCTAAATTACTCTAATATATTAAACTTACAGGTTTCTCTATTATATTAATCATTTTATCACAGCTAATTAAAACATTTCCAAATGCCTTAATTCCATGACCTGCTTTCATACAGCAGTTATAATAACATAATTAGTAGATATGTATATAGGTGTAAGTGCATGGCAGACGCTTTGAAATCCCCAGAGGAAAAATGTGAAGTGAGCACAAAGCATTGTTTAATTTTAACTCATTAGGATAAGAGTATATCACCCTTTTACAGCTGTTTACTCTGAGAAGGCCTGGATTAAAGAACCTGTTTGGAACTGAGCAAATTACAGAAGTTTTTATATATCCACTGTCAGAAAACTTCATCTATCAAGTCACGCAAAAGTAAGTAATCCACATTACACCAAACCTTTAGCAGATCTCAGCTCTAACAGACGTTTGCTTGCCAACTCCTATGGGTAATACTATGTGTTTTAATGAAAGCCTGGAGTATAAGGCAAGCTCACGAGTAAGAGCTCCCAAAGCTGTCTTTTCCTAAGTAAACAGCCTAAATAAGTGCAAAGATTTTGCTACCAAACCACGAATAGAGCAAACAGAAAGATGCTGGGAAGTGCGAAGGAGTGACAAGCCCAGCCAGATCAGGTGTGTAAACTGAGCCTGTACATTTACCTTTTTGTTTCAGCCTTTCCTTCCTTAAGTGTCTCTTTTCTCGGCTGCTGATCTTGGTCTGCCAAACTCCTACAACAAAGAACACAGTTCATTTGAAGTTAGCAAGAAACATCCTTTACTGCCTTTATTGCTTAGCACCAAGGTAAATAGGTGTATGATTGTTTCTGATGCTGGCTGTAAAAGTGGCATCAGGGCAGCGAGTGCTGCCCTGGTCTTGTGCAGCATTTTCCCTGCCTGCAGCCTTTGCTGTCTCTGCAGCAACATGTTACATAAGAAATCCCCATCATAAACCTGTCTGTCGTGTGTCCTGACTCATGTAACTGCGCCTATTCTTCTGTCCTTTGTGTCAGCCTGATGTGACACCCCTTTCCCTCAGGGAAAAGGTCACAACAGAATATCAACCGCCTTGTACGTCTGACATCCAAGAGAAGTTCCTGAAAATCTTAACCATCAAACAAGGCTTCAGTTCACTGGCTTTCTCTAGCCCTGAGCATACCCTACGACTCTTTCTGCCATGTGGAGACCCTCTGCCACGCAGCTGATTTCCACACGCATTCATTCACACTGATGGGGCCACGTTCTGCCCCCATCCATGCTCTTCGTGACACAAGAAGTCAGAGGAGAGACTGGCACAAATGGTTAATAAAGGGAAAAACACAGTCCCTGGATTTCACTGAGACAAACACACTCTTTCTCCAAAGCATCCCTGAATAATGCGTGAAACAGTTCAGCTGGCTCATCTGTTCAAAAAACGAAACATCTGTTTGAAGAAAGCCTCTGCTGTTTCCCCTTCTCCTCCAGCAGCCTTGCAAGGATTCTGCTCCTGACAGAGCCCACAGAGAGGACTCTGGTCCAACAGCAGCAAGGGCTTCTCTAGCTCTCACCACCACACTAATCACATTATAATCTTTTAAGCCCAGAAAAGCTTAGAATTTGTTGTTTTCAACATGACCCTTGGTGGGGGGAGGCGGAGAGGGGCTCATGGGATGCAACGTATTTTCCAATGAAATTCTAGCTGCCTGAGCCTTGCTAGCCTCTGCCAGATTTCTCTGCAGATTTGCTTGCAACCAAAGATCTTGGCTCCGTTCACAGGCATGCTAGAAATTGGCTGCATACTACCCCGGCGCCTTTAGCAGCCTCAATCACGGGCACAACAAAACGCTGCCTGGGAAGACCGCAGCTTCAGCTATGCATCAGCATGGCAGAGGCCACAGGATTAGAGTTGGAGCATGAAGACAGGAACCCGCTACCCAGTGGACCTCTGGCCACTTCAGAAATGCTTCCTCATCTGCAGATTTGCCATCCCTGTGAATGTGGTAAGGACCCAAGAAGTGTGGCAGGAAAGCACATGGTCCCTGTCTGTGTAGTTACACACAGTAAGGAGCAGATGATAGAAATAACTCTCAAAGTGGCAATTCTTCCCAACAACGCAGAACACTAGGATAGTAAAGACCTCTCTTTTTAAATATTTCATCCCACGTTATTATTTGGTAATATAAATCAGATAACAGAAGAACCAGATCTTTTGTTACCTTCCTCCTCTTGCAGTTTGTCTTTTTCCACAGAAAGCAAATCTCTTGGCATCTCCTTGTCCGAGCACTGGGCTTTCCTCTTCTTCTTAGGCTACAGTATACAGGAGATAGATGGCAGAAAGATAAAACAGGTATTTGTTACATTTCATCATGAAGAAAAAAAGAATCAGGGTGATAGTTTTGAAATGGAGACCATTTCAAAGGTGGAGTCTTTAAGTGGGTGCAAAAGTCTTCCTGAGCAGATTTTATTGCAAACTCCAAACCAATGAATGCTATAGCTTTGGCCTACAAAATTTGACTTATCTGCTAGGTTAGAAAGCTCATGTTTTAATTCAGGCACCTGCTCTACAGTAAGATTTGCATTCATCATTCCTAAGTCCTGATTTTCTTCCTATGAAGGAGGAAAACCTAAAATTATTTACCCCCTTTACAATCAGCAATGCTGAAATCAAGAGTTAGGACCCTGCCTATGCTTAACCAAAAAAACCACCCATGGAACAACCTATTGTTAATGAAGGTATCTGTAGTTTGCACTCACCTGAAAGGGCATAGCAGTGGCAGAGGCCTTTTTCATATGCCTTGATGAAACAGTAGAGCTAACCTTAAGCCTTCAATTTTGAATGTTCTAGTTTTAACATAGCAGTTCTTGACTTTTCCGAGGCAGGATACCCCTGCCAGGAACACACTTCCCTGCCCAGGCTGGGGGGCTGCTCTTCACTTGCTGTGTGCTGTAAAGCACGGACACTTTCCTCCACACCAGTACAAGTGCTCAATGCCCAAAAGAAAACCCTTGCCCAGACCCAATGAAATGTCCTGTGTCAGAGCTGGAAGTGAAATACAGGAGATCCCAGCTCCCACTTCTGGGCTTGGACCATGAGACCATCCCACTTGTGGTGACAGTGACAAGCACCACAGTGTGACTGTGCCAGAGTTACTCGGTCTTATGTTCCTAAGTCATCTCTTAAGTGCTCCAACAACAGGAACAGCAAATTATCTTTAAAAAGGACTATCAAATAAGGAACATTATTAAAACAAATGTCTCGATATATAAACTCTAAAACTCTTACTGGTACCTTGAGGAGCTTTTTCTCCCTGCTGTTGGCTGATGTTCTAAGCTGGCCATTCACTGGAACCTAGAAGAGGGACAGTAAAAAACGCATTATGGAATTTGTATGTCCATGGGTGTGTATGTGTAAATACATATATGCATACAATTATTTTAATACATTAGTATAATGCATATGATAGGCTGAAAGACACAGCTAAATAACCTCCAATACAAATCTGGGCCAGAATTTGTGGCCTTGTTCAAATCTGAGTTAATTTATTAATTAGTGTTAGCTAAGCCTTTATGAATGTAAATCCAGAAACCCCACATAGATTTATTCCAAAGCAGACATATTTGTGGTTTATCCTAAGATTTGGCCAGGATCAAAGTTGTTTTTCAAATAAGGTAAGCCTGTGTTAAAAAAGCAGCATAGACGGGAGAAGGCTTATTTTAATTCTTGTTTACTGGTTGGGGAGGACCTTATGTTCCCCTTCAAGCATACCTGACCAACTAAATGAATACCTTTCATCCTACCTAGATCCTGTAATGTAAACCATGAAAGTTTAAGGACTTTTCAAATTACAGTTTGATTAATGGCTCGGCTGTCTCAGAATTCACTGGCAATGGCCAACCTCCAGCTACAGGGGTGGGAGGGTGTAAATCCACAACTGAGACAGCAAGGGCTGTGCCAGCAAGGGCCACTGCATGCTACACAGAGGCAGCAGCATCCAAGAGAAGGCAGACCCCCCTCCTACACGTGCCTGCCTCTGTTTCCCCCTGACACACACACAGGAGAGCGTTGCTGAATGTATGGCACTCGTCTCCCTTGCCCAGCTTGCCCTCCTTGTGCAATGCAACCCCTCGTTCAACGCTGCTCAGGTTTTCTTCAGTCCCATCAGACCTGTTGGGCTGCCGAGCTGAACCCGAAGGTCACAACTGGGAGCCTGACCCAAGCCGCCACCGTAGTCCCTGATCCATCCTCCACCTCTGCCTGGGGAAGGGGTGACAGGGAGCTCTGTTGCCTGGCAGGTGAAGGCAGCCCTGCAGGGAGCAAAACCCCTGGCTGCAGCCCAGAGCTGTCCCCTCGGCACCAGGAGAGACAGCGGGCACCCTCTCAGAAGCTGCTGCTGAAGGACCTTCAGGTGCCTGCAGTCCTTTTGGGGAAGGGAAGACTGCTGATGCTTTCCACCATCTACTCCTCCTCCCCACCCTCACAAGTCACCTCCGTCCCCGAGACACTGTGGCAGAGTATAACTACACGCACGCTACAAGGTGAAACCTGCTCCGATTCAGCTGCAGAGGAGTGGTACCCGCTCTGCGCTGTCACAGATGCCGTCGCAGGGCTGAAGAATAACACGTGCAATTAATGAAGTAGACGGAAAACCGCATGCTCTGTGAAACACTGTATGGTAAATCAGGAAAGCTAAAACCTGTTGGTTTTTTTGGTTTTGTTTTTGGTTTTTTTTTTTTTAAAATGCTCACTGGGTGGCCACATCCCTTTAGGCGGCGGGGACACCACCCCAGCTGTGAGAAGCAAAGGCTCAGAGCCACCTTGCGACGGGCGAGATTACAGCTCTCACATGGACACCCGGGGACATAAGGAAACTCTTTTCCACAGAGCAACAAGTTTGTGTGTGTTATCTAAAAGGCACTCCAAAACATCATCAGGACTTGAAGCAGCTTCTTCCAAGAGATGAACTTATTTCTCAGACACCAAAAATAAAATCTCTGCTGACGTCTGCAATGATTAGTGGCCAGCAAATAAAACCCTGCGGGTGATTGCTTGTGCCTGTTCCCAGCCAAAGCCAGAGGGGCTGCAGTCCTTCAGCCTGTTAATGCTTACTTCTTTGGTATCTTGGAGAATTTAGAGCTATTTTTCACAAGTCTCAGAAAGGTCTGATTTGAAGTGCATGTTAAAGACAGC
Organism: Pandion haliaetus; assembly: GCA_013401275.1. Lineage (NCBI taxonomy): Eukaryota > Metazoa > Chordata > Aves > Accipitriformes > Pandionidae > Pandion > Pandion haliaetus. The sequence goes on along the minus strand of VYZV01000931.1, from coordinate 98,205 downwards.
ATGACAGGCACCTGCAAGCTGGCAAATGCTTCGTCCCTGCAGGTGCTTGCGTGGAAACCCAGACCAGTTATGAGCTTGTGGTAAACAAGGGTGTAGCATGGACCTAGCAGGCTGGCGTTCAACTGACACACCGCAGTTATTCGGAGGGGAAGCCCCCAAACTGGGGACTTTGCAACACACCACTCTGAACGCACCGACAACACCGATTCTGGGGAAAAAAACCCACTCTGCCTGCAGCAGGGAGGAAGGCAGCCTCTCACATAGGATGGGAGACATAAAATACAAAACCCAGGTAAATTTTGGTGAAAATTTGAACCACTTAGATATGGAAGATCTTGCGCTTACACTATTCTTTCTTTCTCAGCATATGCTTCTGTACAATTAAATGTGTGAAAATATAAATAGATCGTGTCTGAGTGAACAACAATTCCTTTGCAATATAAAATGTTGGTGGGACGGGGGCATGACTTCCCACTACATGACACAGGACTTCAGGAAAACTGAATTTTATGGGATGAATACAAGAAGGGATGATTGGGGGAAGCCACGCAACATGTAAGCACAATATTCCTCTCCAATCTCAACAAACCCTGGTGATTTCTCAGCTCTCATAATGAAATCTTCACTGTTTTCTAAAGGCTGTGCAAATGGACCTCCCAAATTCCGGCACTTTCAGCAAGACTTCCACCATCAGGAACAGAAACAGCAGCGCCAACTTAGGAGGCAAGGAGGAGAATGCTTTTTTGACTTCTTTCAGATACACACAGAGGATAAGAGACATCCCACCTCCTGTTAGCCTCTCTTTACATTAAGACGCTTCTGCAAGCATAAGGGACTACATGCAGAGAGGACAAGATGTCAAGATTAAGGACATGCAACTGTCTTCCTCCCCCAGGCTGCCATAAGTGAGCACAGCCCGAGGTTGTACAGAGCCCTCACAGAGACAGGGAGAACTCCAGAGGGACAACGTTGAGTGCAACAGAGAATTAGGGAAGATGCAAACTATATTGGCTCTGACAGACTTGTCTCAGCCGGGGCAGGATCACGTTCCTGGACCTTCTCTCCGTATAAATGACAGCGAGCAAGAAGCTGGAAAAACTGCAGCACTTTGTTTTAATGCTTTGCCAATCCGACTGCTTTTACCAGACAAGCACATTTCCTACTTAAATGGTATTTCATGTGCCAGGCAAACATCCCTCTCTCTCTCTCTCCATCGCTGACTAAGATGTTAAAAATATACTGTTGACAGTAATTTACTATATCCCGGGGGTCTTCATGATGATTGACCGGCTATTCAGCCCTAAGTACCCACCTGGGGCTCCTGAACCTTGTTGCATCCTTCCTAATGAGCAGCTGAGTGCAAGAAAAACACCAAACCTGAGCACTGACTGATGATCACCAAATAGCCCACCACACCGGTGATGCTCTTCTTTCAAACCTGAAATATTTGTTGCTTCTCCACCATCCTTCAGTAATAGGAGCAACTCCATTCCTTTCATCACCAAATATTTTTACCGCGTTCAGCTTCTTTTTAGTGGAAAGGTATTTTGTATTAAATATGCCTTCATCCAACCCCTTTTCAGGCAGTAAGTATGGCTCAGGAACCCCACCCTACCCTATTCTTCCCTTTTGAAGAGCTTAGGATACAGAATTAATCATGCCTCTTTATCATGCCGTTTGGCCATTCTGAAAAGGAAAAAGGAATTTTCATTATTTTATTGCGCTTAACCTAATGGACTCATTAAAGAGAAATGAATTTACTCAGGGTAATTTTTTTCTTAATGAAAACTGTAGTTTTGTACAGACAGAACACGTCTAAACCCACTGCATTAAGTGACTGTATAAAGTCATCAGTGCAATTCCAAATACATTAAATAATATGCTGAGAAACAGAATCAGGACTTTTAGTGGAATCAGACTTAGCATATTAATTTCTACTCACATTCTGTGGAACAATAGAAAGATTATTTTTAGTTCATGGCCATTTGGTTGGTGAGCCAGTGGAACAGGATTTCCCCCCCACCCCCTGCCTTTTTTTCCTTCTTATGTAACCTAAGGTTATATTTCTGATTATTGCTCTGAAACCTTTATTCCCTTGAGCTAGCATTAATTTGTTTTATGCTGTTAATATAATTCGACATAAAGTCACAAAGAACGCAAAGCAATAGGTCTTCAAATGTTAAAAAACACTGGGTTTAATCATTAATATATAAACCATATATTCAAAGCCATAAAACTGTACCCCTAGACACTTACCTTTATGCATTTCAATAGTTCCATAAGACTAATCGTTTTTACAAAACCAAACACCTTTGTAAGTGTCTGTTAGATAAGGAAGACTGCTTTCAAATCTCAGTGCCACCAACTGGTTACAGGATTAATTAAAAATTTTGTGAACATTAGCTTCAGGTTCACTAACTGCCCTTTGTCCCACTTGGGGAAGGTGCTTAAAATTGCCTTCCTTAAGAAGGCATGCAAAGGTTTCCCCAGTAGAGGGATACTAGGACAAAATAAACTCAGCGTTTGAAACCCAAGGGGAGCTATTATATGCTTCACACATTGGAAATCAGGGAATTTGTTTAAGAACATGAATAAAGATTCAGAAAATTGTTTTCAGCTAACACTTTCAGAAAACTCGAATTATGTGGGTTGGACACTGGAAATGAAAGGAAGTAAAAACTGCTCCATTCTGGCAGGGGGTCTGTGAACACAAAACCATTTCCAGATTTAAGAAATACTTCAATTAAATTATTTCCTAGTGCTTATTTCCAGTGCAAAATCCAATTTTTTTTTTCGCCTTATGTTACACCACAAGATAAATGGGGTAGACTTAGGCCAAAAGGCTACACTGGTACAGCAAAAGCAACACCAGCATGTACTAAATTTAAAAAAAAAAAAAAAAGGCGGGGGTGGGGAGGGGAGAAAAGAACAAAAAGAAAAGGACTTTCTAACAGGGGCACTAAATAACCTCCCTGAAACACGTTGTGTTACTACTGAACAAGGTATCACTGCACTCTTCAGCTTTCTCAGTAGACCTTCAACAAGCTAAAAACTGAGCAGGAAGTCTTCATCTCTCTCAGCATCCTCTGGAAGATCTGATCTTCGCTTCCTACACTACGTGCTATGAGTCAGATATTTGCAATACCACTTGCAGTCCACTGTCTGCTCTCTGAAGATGGGTTCTTCCCTCCTGCACACAGAAGCACGGGCTCAGCCACTGGGTAAGCAAACCAGAGCACTGCTGTGGCCAGCCAACAGCTTGTATTGCTCCATCAGCAGACAATGAGCAATCGGCGTGACAAGTATGTTGGGAAATAAAGCAGCACACTGGGTTTCATTCGTTCTGAATCAGATTTTCATAAATGGAAGCAGACATCCTGGCCAGTCAGGCTTTGCCACGTGGTCCTGTAGCGATGATGGAGTTCAGCCTGAGAGACTTATTTCCCAAACCAATAGGAACCAGGTGAATGGGAAAGGACAAGCCTGCATTTGTCAGAGGAGAAAAGATGGGGTTTAGGCAGAGCAGGAGTCCACCAGAAAGACAGGAAGGCACCAGCTTCAAAGAAAATTACTCATTCAGTCCTAACAGCTAGAGAAACGGTAACACCATGGCAGTTTCTGCTAAGGTGCCAATGGGAAGCCACAAGAACATGTTGGGTTTGTTAGCAAAGCAAACGGGCTCTTAATGCATGGCAGCAAAACATAAAGGCATTTCTTTGGGCCATGCCCCCTGGCAACACTACACACACATACCTGCAAAGCAGAGGGAAAAAAGAGCAGGATCTTGGTTTGTAATCAATATTGTAGAAATTAATCACCTTATTATTAATAGCTATTATTGAGATGCGTTAATACAAAGTTTTCCCTGACAAAATCACTTCAGAAAAATGTGTTCCCAGTAAGAAAGAAGAGTCTGTTGGAAGGGAAAATCACATGGGAAACACATGCAATGAATAGACAGTTATATGGGAAATACACACCGGGAATATGTGAAATTTTTCCCTTCGCTTAAGGTGCCCAGCAGAGGAAAGAAAGAGGTGGTGCTCCCATCAAGTGGATGCTCCATGAACCTTGGGAAAATAATCTGAGCCACCAGCACAGAAAACCTGTTCCTCTGGACATATTTGCTGGGATGAAGTTGCCCTCAGGAACCCCTTGAGCACTAACAGGTAACAAATACAGGCTGATGACAAGTAGCAGGAGCCATAACTGCCATTATCTCTGAAGCCATTCATCTCTGAAGGCAATTCCAAGAGAAAAATTAGAGAAGCAGCCCTAAGGTGCTGCTGCCTGCATTACATATCGTCCCGCTGGCCAGCCTCCCCAGTATACATGAGAGGCCATATACAGCAGACATAAATACGGGGAGCTGACAGGTACCTGCCTCAGCTCAGCTGCTCTTACCTTCTGACAAGATGTCTGGGGAAAGACAGAAGAGCTTCCCCAACATGAGCAGATTAAAACCGCTGTTGCAAGGAGGGATGAAGAAATCAGTTTCCTGGGATTTGGTATTCTAATTAATTAGAGCAGCATTACAACAAGGGATCAAGGCTCCATTTATAAGGAGGCAATTACCAAACTCCAACACCTTCCAGGATACTTATGAACTCAATTCTCATCCAAGACAGCTGACTGAAAATAATAGTGCAACTGTGTTGCATTGGCATGAAGAGTACCATATAACCTGAAAAGGTAGGAGAAAAGGTCTGTCTGCATACCTCTCTGGAGCTGAGGGAATTGATCTTTAGTTCTGGTGCTGTTAAGCCACTCCTGAAAGAGGCAAAAGGTATCTCCAGTTTATAAAGACACTTCTGAAAAGCGGAAAGCTTTCTTTTGGGATGTATCAGATAATATGTATTTTTATAAGTTGCCTAAGGAAGATGGTATTACTGCATTTGTGCAAAAATCACTTCTTTTGAACTGACCAATTTGCAGAACAACCCAAAAACTTTGAATTAACACAAACCCCAAAACTCAACAGCAATCTTGTTCAGATGAGTTGGCTTCCCAGAAGTCTTGTTAGCAATTTCCTAGAAGACTCTTTGTTAGGGAAAAGGCTACCCTGAAAAAGAATAAACACCCTCCAGCATAATTTCTAGAGATTTTTTTGTGTGTGACAACAGCCAGAATATAAATTGTTATGTGTGATACATAATGAGATTAGATTAAAGATATGCTTGTATGATTGTGTTGAGGCCACGCAGCCATTTGAACAAAGTTTGTTCAACAGACTTAATTTCACATGGGGTGGGAAAGCAATTCAGACTGGGTCTTACAGTGCCCAGCCTGCCCTGAGACTAGAAATCACTCCATGCTGTTACCCTGCTACAGGCAAAGTTAACAAGTAGTGAGATGAAAGGCTTGAAAGATGACTGCCAGCAGCACTGGCATTGGGAAAGACTAACATAGTCGTGTACCATTGCATGTGAGTGACTTGGACCTGGGAAGGATTTGGATGGAGGTGGCTGGGAGGGCTGGGCTGTGGCTGGGAGCTGCAGGCTGGGAAGGAGACCCACAGAGAGCTGAGGGCACGCTGCACCCTCCTGCCAAGGCACCCTGGGCAGGCGCTGGCTGCCTATTGCTACGGGAGATAGGGGCAGGCAGAGGAAAGGAGATCAGTCCTACATCAGAGGAACTGCAGCCCTGTAAGAGCAGATTCCCTGTGAAGGCAGTCTCACAGCCCACCCATGGGGCAGCGGCTGGGAATCACCGACAAACACACATTTCCAAACTGAAAAAATAATTAACCACCTAGTTTCTTTTAATTAAGATCTTGACTTATCCACCACTTCAGGATACGCAGATGTTTGGCTGCTGGGATGTATCAACACACCTGAGCACTGGAGGCGATTCGTCTCTTGGCTTCACACCTCAGCAGGCAGCAGAGAGGGGCTCCCATCCTGTAATACCTGTGCACCCCAGCTTATGGCATTGGCCATGTCTATGGATGGAAGACTTTGTTATTAGTAATATCTCTCAAGCTGCCTTGGTAGAGATTTTCATATGCAAATTTGGGCATATTAAAGGTGTTCTGCTGTTCTAGCATCCTTGCATCAGCTAAGTGCCGAAGCAGCATGCAGCGTTTTACGCTTACATAAGGAGATAAAGTTTTTGCCTCAAGGATACGATGTTCCAAAGACAGAGATAACATGATGGGAAATGACAAGGAGCAGTGGAGAAGGGGGGTAGGGGAAAGAAAACAAGAGACAAATAGATAAGAGAAAGGGCAGGGTACTGTCATGTGCCTGATTTTTTCATTGCAGCATGCAAGATGTTTTCCCTCGGTTATCTTTCTTTAGGATCTTTTAAGTAATTTTTCTTGATCAGCCTCTTCTCATCCTCTGCCTCCTTAGGACCATATTTTGCCTCCTCTGCACTTACAGAATAATCAGTGGGTCTCATATTGAGGACAATGCTACTCTGTGTAAATGCGACTGCTAAAGTCCAGCCCATAAAAAGTAGGAATCACTCAGTGCAGCAGAAGATGAGATTAATGATAGAAACTGCAGATGACTGTAAACAAATTTATCCCTTCAGTTTATCTCTTCCTCCTCTTGTTTGGTTTCTGTTATTCAGGCCTGTGAGGTACAGCATCTCTGACCAGAAAACATCTATTCGAATCAATGTCTTCAGCTTGAACCAATAACCCCACCACCATTACAGCACCAGGCCTGTCTCTGACAACAACGTGGGTGTCTACCCCTTTCTGTCCCACACGGCCTCCAATAATTGGTGTCTCTTCAAAATTTTAATTCATTCTGCAGCCAAGTCATCTAGTATCAATGATTATAAAGCTCTAATAAAATTGTTACTGAAATCCCTCTTCATCCCTTGACACAGGCAGTTCTGTTCAGATTGCTTTACGATTTGATTGTTCTTTACTAATTCAGGGATACCCATGCTGTCGGGCCAAGATTCTGCTCTCACTGATGAAAGACAAAATACACTAAAATGGAATAGCCTATTAAAATGTAACTACAATAAAACTACAAGTTAAAACTTCCATGACAAAATAATAAACCCCTGAAAACCAGTGTTATGAGGGAAAGCCTGACACATTTGTGTTCATGAAGAACAAAACCACTTATTTTATAGCCCACCTAAAAAAACCCTGCAAATTAATTTTGTTTGTCTTTCTCAGAAGTGAGACCTAGGAGATACTAGTAACAGATAAAAATGTTCAGAAACGCTTGATGTATTAACTTGAAGTACATACTTACTTATGTTCAGTATGTTCTCCTGAGAGCTTTACTTCCCATATCGCAATACCTTGGTGAAATTGTTTTCTGTAATTTATGCTGAGATTTTCTCCTACAGACAGCTTACAGCAAGTCAAAGGGACACAATCGTGCCGATGTCTTATGGAAGCTTCATCACAGTGTATCATATCAAACTCACAACATATATTCAACAAGGTGCTCGCAGCTACTAGCACATATTGATGTGATAATAGTATTAGTAGCTGACATACATATTAGTAGCTCACAGCTACTAGCACATATTAATGCAATAATAAAGAAGCTTTGATTCAGAGTAAATACACATTATTAGCACATTGTATTAACACCATAGCAGAGCTACTATACTCGTGTCGTCCTTCTTAATGTGATGGACATTAACTGGAGTTTTCTTAATTCCCTGCAAACAGGATCAAGCTCATGCAGAGTTATGGTGTTAGACAAAGTGGCAAAAGAAAGGCCAATACCAGCAACCTCAGAACAGGTGCTCTAGCAACCTGCTGCCTTGCACTAATCCTGATGCCATCACAGGGCTCATAGAGGAATGCTGAGCCCCCTAACCCCTAAACCACCCAAAGAGGTTTGGGACGCTGCTTCTCTAGGGAGGACAGGCTGCCTGGATGTGCGGGATGGGATGGGATGGGATGGGATGGGATGGGATGGGGTGGGGTGGGATGAGATGGGGTGGAATGAGATGGGGTGGGATGGCTGTAGCCCGGCGGGGCTGGGAGCAGGGGGTGCACCCCGGGCTGCCCGGCGGCGCTGCAGAAAGCAAGACAGGCAAGAGGAAAAGATGCTGGGGAGGAGAGAAGAAAGG
>VYZV01000931.1:0-89693 GCA_013401275.1 Pandion haliaetus | reverse complement strand
GGGGGGGCGGGGGGGCGCGGACACGTCTGTGCTGACGGGAGTCTCGTTGCGAAGGGTTTGGCCGTGAGGGAGGTTGCGCGCGGGGGGACGGACACACGGACGACGATCGCTGCGTGGGGGGCTATTCCAGGCGGGGGCGGGGAGGAAGGAGTTAATGCACCGAATGGATCTTTTCTATGGAAGAATGAAAGCGGTGAATGAAACGCGAATGCGACGCGGGTCAAAGCAGCGGGGCTGCGGGCATCAGCACTGGTTGGAGAGCAGGTGTTTGGTCGAGGCTCGGGATACACGGGGATGTTCGCAAGGGATGCATTTTTGCAAAATTCTCCGGTCTAGACAGAAAAGAGTTTTTAGGCACGTACTTCTGTTCTCAGGCGCCGTAACAAATATGTCATTATCGAGCAACATCCCTGTGATGATTACAAGAATTGCCCATGTAATGCAGCGCGTGATGTGTTCTCATGTAGCGCTGATCCTTGGAAAAATAACAGTTTATCACCGCTAGCAGAACGCTAAGCGGAGTGCCTCAAACCACAGACCTCTTTGCTTTGCTGGATGGAGAATTTCTCCACCCACCTGATGAATAAGTGCAGGTGATGATGCTCTCAGAAAGTCTTTTTTCTAAGTCTTAGAGCTTCTTTTCAAGTGACAAGTTGCATTTTATCTTGGCCAAGCTAGAGGGACAACCTCTGAGGAATAAGCAATGAATAGCAATGGAGAGGAGGAACAAGCCCCTGATTCAGAAATGCGTCTCTCAGCACGGTCGTGTCTCACACCTGGCACAAACTCAGTGGGACTCACCAGGGTGAGGGGGCATTACTGCAAAGAAGACAGTAAGTAAATAGAATAGTATAAAAAGTCATGTTTGTAGTAAACCCAGCGCAGAGAAGGGTTTCGTGAGGGAATGATCTTTATCTGTCCTGGCTTTATTTCACACCCAGTGGGGACTGCTGTCTCCTGAGTGCAGATCCAAGCACTGGAGCTCAAACCCAAACACATACCCATGCAAGAGACAGCGATGGGGAAGGCTCATTATCCATCCTTCTGTTGGATTACCAACTCTTCAGGAATGAAAGATTTATTATTTCCATGTCCTGGGCCTAATTCCAATTCATCCTGAACAAGGCTAGATTTGGAAAGCACAATGAGGTGTCATAGCGCCCTAGAAATTTCCGGACAAAGTACAGGAGGATTGTTGATAAAATGATGTGCTGAATGGCTTTATGGGGAGAAGCAGGTTTGGGGAGGGAGGGAGAAATGCTTAATACACAGGAGAGTGCCGTGGGGGTATGGTGGTACTTTGCATGCTGTTGGGATGGCAAGCTTCTGTTTAATCATAGATCCCACAAATGTTCTGTTTTCTGTCTGCCTTTCTCATCCTGCCTACCTTCTAAAGTTCAGCACTGACTAATCTTGTAGTCTGAAACCTCAGAAATGTCAGTGTTTCTGTTCCTAGCCCTGGTGCTGATTTCTTAGGAGAATATGCCTACCTTGTACCTACCTGGAGCCCTAAGCTGATAACTGAGTAGCCATGTGCACGTCAGAGACAGGGGGACTTCCCCTGGAGTTGAAAAATGGCAGCTATGTGATTAGTTTTATGACATTTTAATTTGATACTTGTCTTTTTTTTTTTGCCTGTCTTGATTTCTCTGTTCATAAAATGAAGATACATCTCTCCAGGTCTGAGCTGTTAAAAAGCATACAATCTATACCTCGGATCATAAATAAATATCACTACTTTCAGCTCATCTAAATTAGTTTGCTTTTCTTTTTCCCAGGGAAACATAAGCTGAAAGACATTTCAGGAGTCAGCATTGCTTAACTGACTATGAGATTACTGCTTTGCACCATTCCTTTCTGGTTGGTTTTGGGTTTTTTTTTCCCCTCCACAATATAAAGGCAATTACTGTGGCTAGTCTGTAATGGCATTTACTTTCAAAGATAAGCATCACCATATTAGACCTTTTTCTAGTATTAATACAGGCTAACTTAACAGCATATCACTGACAGTATTGGTCTATGAAAATAGCACAAATTATCATGATGTCATGTTATATGGAAAGCCTGAAACTTTATTGCAAGCCTGAGAAGATATTTTCTATTTATGTGTGACATAAACTAGTTGCAAATGTCTGATAGCGAGTTGTTCTCCATTCAGACACAGAAGGAAAGTCCAATAATCAGGAGCTGGAACCATCTATTTGTTGCAGATCAAAATGCAGTTACTGTACACTGACAAAACAGTGCAGTCACTAATGCCTAATGGGCTGTATTTGAACCTGACTGCTTCTGCATGCAGAGTTGGTCATTCAAGGTGCTGAAATGATGAAGGTAGGCTTTGGGAGTTTTCCTGGGGAAAAATCCAGTCTTATTAATGTTTAAATGTTTCATGAAAACAGTTTGATTTTGACAGAACCAGATCACAATTTAAAAAAAAAAGCAAAAATCTTTTTTGGGGCAGTTTTTATGGTAAAAGCAAACCAGAGTTTTCTAGCTGAAATTAAAGCATAAACTTTTATTTCAATTTTCTGTCAAACTGTGAAAAAATGAAATTTTCTGAAAAAGTAGGGAACACAATAATTGTTTTAATAACATTAAACAGAAGTTAGAAGGTCTTGACCTGACATGTTAGCAGTAGACTTAAGGAGGCACCCATGGAAGCTAAGAGAAGTGCCCTACACTGACGCTGCTCATGTTTAATCAACAGCAACAGATGTGATTAAAAAAATAGTGATTTCAAACAAGTCAGAGAAGTAAAGAGGAAGCTTTTAAACTGCCTCAGCAAAACCACCTTTTGAGGGGCAGCGAGAACACCTTTTTGGCAGTATTTAATACTCTTTAAATCAGCTTCCCTCAACTGGCAGTTCAGAAAACTAGCTGAAACAAGGCAGGCGAGTTTTGTTTCTAACAGCTGCTCAGAAAACCTTGAGTAAGGGGAGCGAAGGAGCTGGGTCGTTCCTACTGGAAGCAATCGGTGCTTACTGGGTTGTTCAGAACAGGCCACTCTCATAAAACTACAAGGCTTCGTCCTCCCATCCCTGAGACTATGGGAGTTTGGGGTGGGTTTTGCACAGCTTTAAGCGACACAGAGCAGCTCATCTTTTGGTAGCCGGTTTCTGAGCCCTCAGTCAGGAGCTGATTCTGGTGAGCACTGTGCAGAGGCAGGCGGGACGATGCTCGGATATGGCCGAGATCAAAGCGCAGGTCTCCATTTCAGGCTTTCGTGGGTAATGAAATGCAGAGCGAGGACGTGTCCCCTGGCCAGCGACTCCTGCCATGGGGCCCTGCTCCTGGCTGCGACTCTCTTGCTGGGCTGTACTGAAGCTAACTGACAGGCTGAGACGATCTCACAACCTGCGGCTTATTTACAGGCTCGAAGGGGCTTTCTCACCGAACCCTGAGGTTCGTCTGCTGTTGCACAGGAGATGAATTTTTAACATATTTGTGTAATTCACAAACTTTTCCCATTTTTTCTCCTGTCTGAAGCCCTGGTGCACTAGTGATTTTCCATGGACACACGTGCAGCTGATGAACTACCGAGCTTGCTTAGCCTATTGATGAGGAAACTGAGGAATATGCTAGCTGCATGCCTGGCAAAAGCATGACAATAACCTATAATGAGAGATGAGTGCTCCATCTGTTCAGACTATTCAGCTCCTTGCATGGCTGCCCACGTGGCCAGGTATTTGCCATTAAATAAGATGATTAATTCCTTGACAAGTTGATATCTGGCGTAGCAGTCCAGCATTTCCTTTCAGCACATGTGGCTGCTTTGAGGAGTGCAGCTTTATAGATTTTTACTAATTATCTAATAGCTTTTCAATCTCTTGTTTCAGTACATGGAACTGGTGTTAATTAATTGCAGATCTTCAGCATACCATTCTTAACAGATTCTCCTAGTAAATATGTTTAACACTTGCCTTGGTTTCCTGTACATGATTCATTCAGTTGGTAAGTGATCCATCTTTGTTTGCTGTCGAAGTCTTTGAGTTGGAAGAGGTCTCGAATCATGTTACTTGGCTTTTCTGGATAGGAAGAAGAAATAGAGTCGAATAAGCACGCCATGGTAATGCAGTCAAAGAAGAACCATGGCCTGGGTTTCTTTCACTAATAAAAAGTTGTGTAAGCTTCAATTTCCCTTTCATTTTCATAAAGAACATACTGGAGACATGTATTCAGCCAAAGTTGTGAAATTAAAACAAAGAAACAAAAACATCTTGAAAGAAGGAAAGAAGGCACTTTCCCAGCTTATGCGTTAATTAAGACCAGTCAAAGAAAACTGCTTCAAAAGGAAGGAGGAAGCCAGCGGTAAGCATGGCTGCAACTGCTTTTAATAGGCTATAGCAATGACATGCATGGCAGACAAAGTCATAGCAGGCATTACTGCAACAATGTCAGTTCAAAGGGTACAGCGAAAAAGTTGGAGGCAAAACTGAAGCTACTGAATAGTAAAATTGTTTCACTAGCAGTTTGTCAGCAACAGCATGGGACAAAGGAACTTGTTTAGCAGAACATGATCATCTTGAGAACTATAAACACTGCTGGTTTAAAGATAAAATCAAAGGCCTTGAGAGCAAAGCAGAAGTAGACATAAAAACATGCATAGTTGGCTTTCCTGAAGGCGAAGAGCTTTGCATCCCTGTCAAACAATTCAGAAAGAAGCTGTTAAGTGCCCCAGGTCGCTCTTGCACCCTTAGCACCCGCTCTTCCCCTGGATGAAAGCCTGTGCAGAGCTGCATGAATATACAGCAGCACTGGTAGGTTTTCTGCACATCCCATCAGCAGTGGAGATCTGGGAATCTGGCAGGAGAATTTATTCCCTTCTCTACAAAAAAGCTGAGTGCAACCTACAACATACTATTATAAATATTTTATACAATAGAAAAATAGATTTGTCTATTCAGCAGCAGAAGCCAGGACTGTTATTATGTTCTTTACATGCATATTTCTTCTCAGTGCTGTTCAGCCTGTGTCTCTGATCCAGCTGTCTGGGAAACCAGCTGGTAATTTTCTGTTTCTTTTGACAGGCACTTCAAGCTCTTGCTTTAAAAACTTCCTAGGTCACTTTATCAGAGATCAGCAGCACGCGTGCATTTTTTCAAGATAATGATGACTACAAGGAAGTCTCCTAAAATCAAGATAAGTGTCTGTCCTTGCTTTATGCCAAACTGGCACACGACACAATGAACACAGAGTAAATGAGTGATGACACACAGTTTAGTGCTATCAAAAACAGCATTCAGAGAGATACAGCTGACATGCTGGAGTGAAGTGATCATTACCCTCAGGGAGGCTTTAGCGTCAAAAATGTGTGAATGCGTATCCACTGATAAAAGTGTGGCTTGTGCTACAGTGTTCAGACCACATCATATTCTCATGTGATCTAGGTATCAAAGGCCACAAAATTTTCCCTAGATATGTTCACATGATCTCTGTATCTGAAGAGGATCTTCCACTTTGATCTGGAGACATGAAGGTCTGAAAAATATACTGCATCCACCACATCCTTCATGGTTTCTTCTCATGTTTAGTCATCCTCCATGTGAAAAACCCTATATCTTGTTGCTAACTTAATGTTATCTAGTTCCAGTTTTCCACCACTGATTTCTGTGACTTTCTCTGACAGATAGCCTTCTTGTAGCTGCTGTATTCTTCCTGAAAGAGTGCTTCAGTGTCACAAGTGCGTTGCCTCTTAAACTCACTTCTGATAAATAAAAGATATTAAATCTCTTTATAGGTCTCACCAAAAGGCATTTCCACCAGGTCTTGTGCTATTTTTGGAGGCTCTTCTTTTGCATATCCCCTTGACATCCTTTTTCTGCGTCATCATATGGAGAGGTAATATTCAGCCTCTTGAGCCTGTTCACTTGTTCCTAGCATACATATTGTGGGATCATTTTAGCTGTCTTTTGGCAACAACACATTAGGGGCTCCAGTGGAGCTGCCTGCTCATGTTTTTCCTGCTTCCTAGCCAGTTTACTAATTTCAATTCAAAAATATTTATTGGATTATGAACAAACTAGCAGGACTTGTTGGTTGCCAGCAGGTGTCTGCCCTGTACTTGGTTCCTTCCTCTGCAAAGGAGCAATAATGTTTCCAGAGCACTTAGCCTATCTTGTCAGCTCAGACTAATCTCATCACAATGTTGGGAAGAAGTTTAATATTTTTGTGATTAACAGGGAATATGCAGCGCTTACAGATTGATCTTTCTACAGATACTGAAGAGATTTATGGTTGTTGCATAGGCTGGTAGCCTTGGTCAGTATGACAATATTAGCAGACAAAACGCTGATGCGTTAGTGTTGCTTCCAGATAGTCTGTCCCATTGTATCTGTATGGCAAGTGTGGTCAGTGGATTAAAATTTGCTTCTGCACTGTTCGCAGTATCACTTGCTGTAGTGAAGGATTATCATAAATGCATTTGATTTCTTATATTCCTGGCATACCTCCTGCAAATAAAAGTAGCTTACGGAGGCTGTATTTACGTGGTGCTCTGTAGGTACATGCCTATTTCTTCTGCCCACAGTATACATGCAGCTGGTTGCTCAGACCTGGTTTGTGTTCAGTGCTTTCCCATTGGAGGCACAGAAATTGTGAGTTTGGCTGTGAAAGCCCACAGCGAAGTACCCAGAGCTGGCCCATCACCGGAGCTCATGCTCCAGAGGGACAGCCAGGAGAGCTGTGGTGAAACATCTCAGCATGGGGAGTCAGACCTGAGGCTTATGGGGCTGCTGCTCCCCAGATGTAACCTGGTCATAGATGGTTTATTGCTTTGTCTTCTCTTCCTTTAATACCAGGTCTCCTTATACCTGAAGGAGATCATCCTTCTTGGACATTGCTGTTGAGACAAGCCCCAAAAATTCAGACATTGCAGACTGCTGTGGTCTCCTGGACCCGCAGAAACGAGTGCCTAGTTCATATATGTCCTATGACTGAACCCTGTATGCCCAGGGAGCTTGCTGGCCTTTGCGTAAGACAAAACATGTGACCCTGGTTCCTTCAAAGGCGATGTCACAGCAAAGGGCTGAGTCTCTTCCATGGTTGGTAGTTGCCTGGGATGCGCGTGTTAGCACAAAGGTTTGTTTTATTGAAGGCTCTGTCCTGTGCGCAGCCAGGTTGAAGACCTGGAGTCATCACAAAGAAGCTTCTAGATCTGGCTCTGCAGAAGAAATCTCTATTAATGACTAAGCCCTGATGTTTTTCGAACTGCTGTTTTGTCTAAATCCCAGGCTTGTGTCCCTGAGTTGTGCCCCAAGGATCCAGCCAGAGTCAGAGCAACCTGCAGGATTTGTTGGGATTGCTGCTCCTCTGCTCACCCTGCCCCAAAAAACTGCAGCCTCTTCGCATGAGCCCAACAATTTTTGTCTCCTTCCATAACACCGGGAGCCATGATTTCACCATAAGGCATGTGACAATGCAAGCAATGATGGCAATGGTTTCCCATTTTATAATTGCCATGGCAACTATATCGTAACTTCGACTGGCAACATTTATTTTCTGGGGTTGTCTCTCTTAAAACATGACATAATTTAGCATTCAAAGCCATCCCACAACCCTGTTCTTGCACCACCCTGCCAGCCGTGCCATACAACAACATTTTGTTGCAGCAGCTCTTTTGGAGATCCCATGCTCAGGGTTACTTGTTCCTCCACATTTCTTCCCAAATAATGCAGCATTTCAGAAGGGAGGGCTGCATTTGGTAGGTGTTTTTCAGAAGGGAGTATCTCACAATTTTCTGAGCCTCTGTAGGGAGCGTATGTTTAAGCCAAGCTCAAGTCCTTTTATTCTCTACACCCCAGGTTCCCCTCACATAACATTTTCCTAAATTTAGGGTATTGAGCTTAAATTCACTGTTTAAGGCATCTCCTCATGAGATGACATGAGTCTTTTCTCAGCTATCAATACCTGTGCTGCTCACAGCTTACTGTGGTCTTTAGATACCATGCAATTCAACACATGCAAAACAGGGAACTAAAATCTGTTTACCCAGCGTGGATCAGAGGCAGTCCTATTTTTAAGCATAGCTCAGGAACATGGATAGCAAAGCGTCTCAGGAGGAGGAGATCCAGGCTGGAAATGGTAGGCAGCCACAGCAAGGCAGGACAAGCTTTCCACCTGAGGTGTGCTGCTGCTGGGCAGAGCCACGGCGGCTTGGGGCAGGCAGGAGGGGGGCAGGTATGCCCGGGTCCACCTGCTGAAGAGAAATTGGCAGTGATGGCTGGACCCTGAGGCCTCTCTCTGGGAGGAGCTCACTTGCCATCACGGCTTGCTCTTGCTGAAGCCCTCGCAGTCAAAAAGTCACAGCTAATTCTGCCTCCTGCTTTCAGCTCTCTTGTTTCATTTGTAGTCCTGCCATTGATCCAAGGCCCTCTCTGAAACCTCCTGAAGTCAGGGAAACTGGGAAAGGTCTTCAGCATCATGTACCTCTTAACAGCTCTCCTCTAATCAGCCTCAGGTTACAGGCAGCGCGGGGGAAGGCAGCTCCCATAGAAAAAGGTTTTGGAGTGGATGGCATGTCCTGTGGGAAAAGCTCAAATCCTGGAAGGAAATGCTGGCCATCATTATGTCAAGGGTCTCTGCTGACACTTCATCATGTTTCTGTCTGAAAATGAATCATTTGCTGTTACAAGCAAGTTCTAAGATGATTAAATGAAGCGGAGGACGGACAGCAGTATTAGCCACATTTTCAGTCTGCAAAAGGGAGGGTTTTTTTTTTTATGTTCTTGATATTTTCCATGTTCCTTCTCAATTAGAAAACATAACCTTCCGGTTTACATGCCCCTTGGGGGCCATGTTCACCTCCCGGCTCTGCTGGGTAACTCTGGCCAAGCCATTTCAACTCAGGAGTTAATGGCTTTGCTTTCACATCCTTCATCTGCTTGTCTCCTCAGATCAGCGTTCCTCAAACTCCACCAGCCCATGGGCTACAAGAGGCAACAAGTTTTCCAGGCAACACCACCCTTTGCTCTCCCTGTGAGCCTCAGTTTTAATTTCTGAATTTCCTGTGCCTGTGAGTAGCATCAGGGCAGGTTCCCATGAGCTGTGGGCTAGTGTGGCGAGTGGGGTGACGTTTCAGTGCAGGAGCTGTTGATGGACACCTAAAGCCTTGGAGGAGCACTGGTGTTGTGCCAATTGTGAGTATTAATGATGCTGTAGAGAGAAAAACAAGCCTTAAAAACTGCCTAAATCCTGAGGCAGACAGGATTTAAGGCATATGTCTCTCAGTATTTCTAACCAGCTTATTTAACCAGTTTCTTGCATGGTGTGCTGCCCTTTCTCCATTTGATGCCTAGGCACATACCTCCCCCTCATTATACAGTCTAGATGCCAAAGATGCCAGGTCCTCCAACTCTCAGTAGCAAAATCCTATTAACTAACTGCTAACGTAATTCTGTGTCTAAAACGTAAGACATTTCCTTTCCTAATAGTGTCAGTAGGTAAACATGCTAGTGATGTGAGGCAGTCGGATGTAATTATAACAGGAACCAGGAGTGGGATTAAAAAGTTCTGGGTCAGTTGTGTCTCTTGAAATACAACTTTGTCCCCCTGGGGGCATCTGTATACTAACCACCTGATTTCCTGACCTGCCATAGACAAGTATGGAGCACAGCGTACCTGTTCTGCAGTGACTGCCAGGAATATGCCCCTTGTTGAAATTTTTACATTGAAAATGCATTTGGGAGGACTTCCCTGACCAGTCCTGCCTGGTGGACCTTTGAGCTCAGAAATGCTCCTGCAGAGGATGTGGGTTACCCTTGTGAGGAATCTGACTACCCAAATGCACAGTTGTTTTCTTCCCGAAATGGTATTGCTTTCATGTTGTCCGATAAGCGATACTTGTACTTAAGAGTGTAATGGAGTTTCAGTTATAAATGTCTCTATTGTTCAGTCTAGTTTTCAATAGCTCTGTGATCCCAGTAGCATATAAACAACGGGAACTAAAGTATAATATAAGGCAGTGGTCAGAGTTCATTCTGTTCTTGATCTTCTCGTGCTCATGTACAAGCAGCCCCTCTGAGATGCCGCTCTACAAATGATGAGAGTCTTCAACACGCGCCAAGAATGGAAACTAGTACTTTATTTCAATTTTCAGCAGCTAATTTTCAGACTCATTTATCACACTGCTGACCAAAACACCATTGCTGAGTTAGCACTTAGGGGAGGGCACTCAGATGTGGTGGAGATGGCACCAATCTAAGCCCCAGCTAAGGTAATACTCACCTGAGCAGAGTGTTGATTCCAAAACTGATTGATTCAGAAAACTGATGGCATTTTGAGCTTTGTGAGCACTTTTTTACTGGGAATTCAACACGCCCTGATGGTCCAGTCCTGCTGTGTGCTGGCTGTGTCCAAGCCCTGATGAAAATGTTGCTTCCCAGTGGAGGACATTCAGTTCATATCTCAGCCGCGTGATTCATTGCCATGTTAGAGCTATCACAGCTTGCTCCAAATGCACAAATGTGGGGTCTATGCAAGAGGATGAAATGCTGTCCTAAAATACTGCACTGGTACTCCTTACTGTACAACTGTACCAGCTCTGCACAATGCATACCCTAATTCACTCTGCCTCCCAACAGGATCAATTAGATTATTTGCAGTACTATGGTGATATGCCTGTGCTGTTTCCAGATCAAGAAATGCCTTGTTTGGTACTAGCAAGGAGGTTTGCCCGAAGAGGTTCTCTGTGCTATGTGAAGCCACCAGCAGACAGTACTGCATGTGCCTTAGGGACTGGGCATGTGATGCATTTGATGCATGGTCCTGTGTGAATGGATAGATGAGGGGTCAGGACATCACGGGCTGTTAAGATGCCAATGCAAGAGTCTGGAAATAACCCTTTGCAAGGTCAGACCTTGAAAGCAGAGCATCACCCGCAACCCCAGACCTCTTGCCCAGCAGAGCCCAAATAACAGCCCTAAGTCAGATTAAAGTTTTGGAGCCCTGAGCACAGGACTGCTGTGTGAGACCTAAGAGAGTCCATCTGTGTGATTAGAAATGCAGCTGGAATAACTGTGTTACTAACTCATATACCAAGACAAAAGCAGGCAGGGCTAATGCAATCCAGTGGGCCATATTTTCCTCACCTCAGGAAAACACTTCTGTGAGCAAGTGAATTTCTTGAGTCTCAGGGATGGCAGTATACCCATCATGAGGATCAGGTAGAGGCATTGACAGACTAAGCCTTGGGACATCCTAAGAAGTATCTTGGTTTTAAACCACTTTTTGAGACCCAGCATCCCCATGTTGCTGAGGGATGCTCCCCCACTGCCCTTGAGAAGCTGTGGTGCCCTTTGCTCCTCTTTTTGTGGGGCCAGCCTCCAACATATCTCTTCCATTCCCACTCAATTCACCTGGAGCTACAGCCTCACTCAACAGCGATTTCAATGGTACCTAGAGATAGCAAATACGCTGCGAAGCTGAAATTGCCCATTCCTTAGTTGTCTGTGCACCTTAGCTGCTCATGGAACTGAAGCGCAGAAAGGAGGTTCAATTTTCCTTTAAAATTTAATATTGCAGAATATGGCCCTGCATCCTGTGTGTGTCATACCACCTTTGATAAAATTACTTCTAAGCAACAGGGACAGAGGGAGGCCCTTAGGTGTCCGTGCCAAAGCAGAGCCCTTCAAAACAGTGGAATGAACGGTGTTGGGAAGGTTGAAGCCTCTGACAGGGATGGCAGGCAGAGTCACCCTACATCTGTTCCCTCAATGGAAACAAATCACAGTCGTGCCCGGCCAGACTGGGAGCTGGCGGTTGCAGACTGTGCAGACCCAGGGAAATTTGCAATTCCAACAGCAGATGGCACAGTCCTAAA
Source organism: Pandion haliaetus (assembly GCA_013401275.1). Taxonomy (NCBI): domain Eukaryota; kingdom Metazoa; phylum Chordata; class Aves; order Accipitriformes; family Pandionidae; genus Pandion; species Pandion haliaetus. The sequence continues at coordinate 77,878 of VYZV01000931.1, read as the reverse complement.
ACTAAAATCAGCCTGCGAGGCAGCCACGAGGAAACATTGCCTGGGCTACGAATGTGAAAGCTCCTGCAAGAGGATCCTGTGGAGTAAGTCTACTGATTTGTCAACATAAGCAAACTGTCTTGAAAATAGTGTATTTTCTCTTCAGGAGAAATCATTTGTAAAAGAAATTGCATATATGAGACAATCTGGTAGCAGTGGATATCTCTCAAGTACAGCTGACAGCTTAAATGTAATTACAAGGTTTTTGGCATCCATGCCTCATAAAGCACTCTTTTAATTATCCTTGTATCATCTAGAAACAATTCATAGTGGCCATAGATACAAAGAAATTCCATTTACTGGAAGGAAAGTGAAACTCCAGAACAATTTAATTGAACAGTAACGTCTTAAATTTGCTTTCATGCGGATGTAATCTTTTCATATTTCTTAGCCATCATCCAGAATCTTACAGAATTAGGCATAAATATCGTGTTCTTTTACGTTTGGAATTTTATGAAATAAGTGAGATTTGAGTAAATCAACCCCAAAGCCCCCAGCCTTGTACATAGGAGAAAAGCAGTGCAGCAGACTTGGCACTTTGGTTCCATCATCATCAACAAGATTGTTGGATAAATACACTTATTTTGGCACTTTTTTTACAAACTTGCAGAGTAAAACCTAGAGATCTTCCTTCAATAGGCAGTGTGGTAAGCCTGGATGTATAATCCAGGACAACCATTTCATGATGTTTAAGAAATTAAGAAATGAATCCATCCTTTTGCTGCACTAAGGAATTGCTAGAGGAATTGTCTAGTGGTTAGATCAGGAAACTGTGAGTCAAGGCATCTGTTCCCCCCTTTGTCAGTGAATCATTTCCTCTTCTTCGACTCCCACCAAACACCCAGACAGAATCTGTCCCCAAGTAAAATAAACTGTTTACCAGATTCGGTCCCCATGTAGCTCCCAGGCTACTGCTCGTGGTAGGAGCTCTAATGTGTGTTAGAATCTGAAAGCTTTAAACGTCAAAAGCGAAAGACGTGTTCTGGTCCTGTACATGAATTTTCCCTCTGCAGATTTCACAGAGCCCAGAGCTCTGTTATCAGCTGTGCTGTGATAGCACATAGAAGCAGCAATCTTAGCATGGTCCTCATTTCGGTAGATGTCATAGAAGTGCAGAGAAAAAGACTTTTCCAATGCTAAGAAGCATGTAATTTATATTAGTAGCATTTAAGGACTGGACTATCCACCTCAGTTAAGGATCTGGTGACTTTCTTGCAGTTAGGAAGAGGCTGCTGTATTCAGAGTGATTCAACCCACAAATTCTCAATCTTTTCCTTGGGATAGGATGAATTGTTTTCTGGAGCTGTCTCCACTGTTTATAGAAGAAAATATGAAGCGATTTTACTCCTCACTTACTGCCTCAGTTCAGTGCTTGAATGACCATCCTTGACTCCTGCTGTAGGCATCAGACCACATTAAGCACCAATTCCTTAAGTTTAACAAAAGTGTATTTGCTGCTGTGTTGTGCTTTCAACAACTACAGTTGCTGCTGCTGGTTTTGCAGTTGCCACACATTCCCTGACACCCCCCCCTCCCCGCCCTCCCCAACTGCACACCGAAACTGCTGCTGCTTGTCTGTTCAGTGGTGTCTGCTCAGGAACCAGCGTCTTCCCAGAGGCAGCCAGCAGTGGGCAAATGGAGAAATAATTCAATGCTTTACTGCCCAACACGCTAATTGGTCATCCTTTCCCACTGCTAATCAAGCAAACAAAAATATGTGCTCTCAGAGATAACAAGGATTAAAGGTTTTGCAGTTATTTCCCACAGGGATTCCAGGCATTCCCATATTTGCAGTAATTCCCAGAAGTTTATGTCCCAGTTGCCTACACAAGGAGAGCAGTGGTCTTCAACATTCAGAGAAACATGAGTGCTGAGTCAAATAACCCTGCAGAAATGTCTTGAATGTTTGGGATTCCTCTTCCAGAAATATGTCTGACACAAGAGGAGATTAATCTCACCTATCTGCATCTTTCTAAAAGGCTGGTGAGCAGGAACCCCCAGTAACCGATAAAGGCAAAAGAGCAATTTCAAGCAATGTAAGTAGGAAAGAAATAATGACTTAAACAAGGGAATTGCAATGGTCTATTCTTTTCTTCTTAAAAACAATTAAAACTGTAACTTTCTCACCAAGAAAATAATTTTCAGTTTCATTTCATTATAAAAATTCAGTTTGCATTTGCCTGATACCTTCCAATTGATATGTATTTTTCTACTTATCTGTCATCAGAGGTTGTTGTGGTTCAGGTGTATGAATGTAGGTACCTGGATTATAGATGTTTACATATGATCCAGCTATTTTAAGCTCTGCTTGCAAACACTGCTATTGAATGGTATTTCTCATTCTAAGGTAGAGTAGGCCTAATGATCAGCACTCCAGAAATGCTGATTTCTTTCCATTAATGAGGAAAGCCTGGAGTCACTAGCTCTGGTGCAGATATCTGCACTGCAAAGATCTAAAATTAGGTGGGATAAATCTCATTCAACAAGCTTGATACTTTAAGCCCCTGTTCAGCAAAGCGCTTACTGACAGTATAAAATGAAGCCTGAGCTTAAATGCTTTCCTGAACTGAAGCCTCAATTACTTAAGGAATGAGAAGACAGTCATGGGGGATCATGGCAGTTAGACTTGCACAAGGCTTATGTTGGATTTCCACCACGCAGTCCTACATACTGTTCTATTCCCCTACAGAAAACACTTTTCTTCCTTCAATTTACTCCTCCAAACACATTTATTCCTGACTCCTCCTGGTGCTCACTATCCCCGGCTGAGTCACACACGCGGTGTAATCCAAAACTGGGGCAGGCGAGCAAGAGGCACCACAGACTGCTGGGATTTGCAGCTCTTCACCACTGGTTCTTATCCTTTTCTTTTTGCTTCAGTGTTTAGCATTAAATTCTTCACCACTCGGCTGAAAATTTTGCTTGAGAGTGTCAAGACTGCATAAATATGCGGTGGTGGGATGAATTAGTTTCGTGTAATTTGGGGCTTGGATTGTCAGCTTCTGGGGGTATGTGGCCAAGGCTGAAAGCTCAGCCCCATCTGGTGTGTTTGCACTAGCAAACTCCATGCTTGCAGGGCACAGGTACCGGTACCCACATTGTGGTGTTGGCCTGGGCCACCATGCTGTCCCACGCAGCATCTGGGCACATCCAGACCCAAAACGCTCTCTGCATCCTGTCACCTCCTCCTGGCTACCAGGAGAACCTGGCTATGGGAGTAAACCTTGAAGTTATGCTAATTAGTTTTTATAATCGTCTTGCACCTTTGAAGCAGAGACCTAATCATCACTTTTACGGAGAAAGAAGTTATTACAGTCATCTCCTGAGCTTGGCCAAAATTTTTGGGTACAAATAATAAATAATGGTACTGATTTATTATTATTGTGCTGATGCTGTAAAGATGTTAGAAGAGATGTCAAAATACATCAAATAGATGTGCTTTGTTTATATGTGCCATCACTGTGCTACATGAGAAGCAGAGAAATGAAATTACTAAAGTGAGATCAGCCATCAGCAAGAATTGCTGCAACCCTGAGGATGTGCAGAGTGCAGACTAAGTGGGAACTGATAACTAAAAATACAGGGACACCAATGTGATGCTGTTTTTCCCTGTTACACAATTTAGACCCTCTAGTCCCTGCTGGTCAATAAGATCAATGGAGATGCAATCCCAAATATTGAGCAATACTGGTATCGATAATCACAGACAGCTGAATTCCACTCTTAGTTTCACTCAACTAGTTAACTACCTAACAAACTAAGTAAGTAAATTAAACCCAATAGTAGCAACACAAATGTAATTGAGAATTCAGTTAAACCTGGTAACTGTCTTTGCCATGGGCACAGTGACGATGTTAAGGGTCGAGGGAGACTGGGGTCAGCATTACTTGAAATAATCAGCAGTTTCTGGGCTAAAGTACATTATGCATCTTTCCGTAACTCCTCAGATCTGACTTCCATTTACTTCTGTCGAGTGCTTGAGCCATGTTTACAAATGGAAGTATGAGTCATTACCAAATGCATTTTCACTTGTTTTTCTTCTGGTATTTTCTATAAAATGAATGGTTGCAGATGTCCATGTAAAAAAATTCAAATCACTGTCTTTCACTCCATTAGCACTGAACAGCTTTGGAAGATAATGAGGCATACTTACATTTCTGTTTTTCCTTCTTGATGATACATTTAGAAGTTTAAATGAGAAAAAAAATAGAGTTTTCTTCCAATTAATCATGTGTCAAATTTTTATTATTGGATTTGTATACATTTAGCAATGAATATTACATTTTTATCTTTTTCCCACCTTTTATTTTCAAGAAAATATGTCAGTATTGTCAGTAAACTGCAGACTGGAAAATAGATGCATGTGTGCTGTAACTTTCTGAAATGCTCTTTAGTAACATAAATAAATACATTTGGAGTTTTTCAAAGTGGGAGAACCTTTCTAGTGGAAGTAAAACTGTTGTTACATGTTTGCTGAGAAATGTTTATTTAATCTCTTTGACAAGTTTTCAGGAAAAAAATGAGTGAATCAGATTTTTGTTTGTTTGTTTTTCTCTTTCATTATATTATGTATGAATTAAAATATCACTGTAAAATAACCTGTACAGATAGGTTTAATTTTCCATTACACTAAAAGCAGTATCAAGGACAAATTTACCTGCAGTTCTTATTTCTGATTTTCAAGGGCTCAAGATGTAATGAGTAATTAAAAGCTGCTAGCAGTGCAAAAAAATCTATAAATTCAATAAAAGTAATTAAACTCCCTCCTTGCATAATTCACAAGGTTTCACAATTCTTTAGCATTTCTCTTTTATATAAGACAACAACTGAGTCAGAGACTTCAACATATTTTGTTACAAGCTAATTTGGTGCACAGTCCCTGTTTGCTTTCTGACCATGGTCATAAGATGATCTACATCCAATTAAATCTCAGTCTGTGAATTAGGTATTCATTACACACCCCTCATGACTACATACAGCAAAATTGCATAATGTCTTTGTAAATCTTATTTGAATGAATGAGTTGTTGAATTAAAAAATGATGTAAAGCTTAGTCCTGCCCTTTCATATGTTATACTTCACTACCCACTTTTGAGAATTAGCACCCGGGGAGATGAGCCTCCACTTTCCCCCCAACACCCACGGAGGTAACGACCAAGCATTCAGGGTCATACTCTGACTCACCTTGGTTATTATACAAGCAAGGTACCAGTTAAGGAGACAGAACTCTAGGCAGTTTATATTGAAGCCAGTATTCCCTTGGCATTTATTTTGGTTTCATAGTATTTATTTTGGGGGCAATAAGGTTTCTGCCCACAGAAGGGAACTGTTGTAAAGTCTAAAAATACAATCATATGCATGGCAACATCCTGGCCCTATAAATACATGGAAAGCCTATTTTTTTGTGTGAATTTATGGCATATGCACTGGCTGTGAAACTGGCGTTCCCATGTGCATCACGCTGCCATTGAAAACTGGCATGCCTGATGCTGAGACTGTGTAAAACTTTTTGTTTCAACTATACTGTAGAGGCAAGAGTGGGCTTTTAATAAAGTAACCTTGCTTCTTCATGCTAGTCTAAATCACAACGTCCAGTAAATTTCCTGTGGAGTGCTGTACCACATTCTGTATTACATAAAATCTCATCTCTGGAGTTTCTCAGTACATTTCCAAGGGAAGTGAAAATAATGCTTGCTGACCTGCCTTTGGGTGTGAACTGTGCTGAAAGCAGGTACAGCTGTTGACAATGAGCCCTTGAAAACCTGTCCCTTGCTTTTCACAAGAACAAACAGGCAGAATAGATAAGGGCAACGATTTCAGCTTGCCATCCTCTGAGTCTGCAGGAGTGGCAAAACAGTCATAATCCAGCTGCTACTACTCACAATAGTGTAACTGATACACAGCTCAAGATACTAAACACGTGTTTACCTACTGATAGTTAGCTCACCAAAAGTCATTTGTTAGTGTTTTTATCTCTTCCTTGGACAGTAAGAGCCTCAAACCTGGAAGGTAATTTTGTCTTGCTTTCCTCTGGAATTAGTCCACAAGTGACTGTGCCACTGTCTTAGATCATTCCTCTGCCACCTCTTTCCCTGTAAGCAGCCTGGTGAGATGCCAGAGGACTGGGAAGTGAATGTGGGCTTGCTGATGGTGTTCCCGGTCATAAACTGCTCCCATGTGTTGGTCTGGCATTTAATGGGAAAGTAGATTTGCAATGGAGTTCAATCCCCTAGGAGACAAGGCACAGCCCAGCAAAAGCTCTGACCAGAAAACTGATTTCTTGTTTCACCACAGGAAGAAACCACTTCTTTTAGAGGTGAAAAAAGAGTATGAGTGAGGGAGAGTCACCTACTCCAGCGTAGCCAAATGGTCAAGGTCCTTATTCCAGGTGTGGTGAGAGAATGTGGAAGCTTTTTACAGTGAATTTTACAAACAGTACTTTTTTTCCTGAAAAATGACCCCACCTTTAGAAACACCAAATCTATTTATATATCTGGGTTAAGTTTGGCCAAAAATATTGACCCTCAAATGGAGGCATATTTTCTGAAAATATTACTTTGGTATTTCTTCCTGATATTTGCCAAATATAACTTTTCACTCTTCATTACAGAAAGGCATCTTGAATTTAAAAATTTTCCTAAATTTACAAAAGAAAACCTTTGAAGGGTTAAGTTCAATCTCCCCCACAAGTCTTAAAACATTTTGGTTTAGATCAAAAATATCTTAGATGTTAACAAAAGTATTTCTCTTCTCCAGAAAGCCCAAATTTCTGTTTCTTGGTTCAACCCAAGCCAAAATTTCCCCTCTAACTGTTCATTCAACCTCTGACTAAACAGGAAATGGTTTTTTTATGCTCAGATCTAGATGGTAGACTAAAGGTCAGATCCCTGTCCTCATGTCCAGCTATTTGTAGAGAGGACATTTGAACTCTGGTCTAGGCAAAGGTCCCTGACACTGACCTGTTAGCTACCTTTGTGGAATAAGTTTCTCCAGTGTTAAGCAAAAAATCCTTGCCTTTTTTCCCCCCTCCAAAGCAGATACACATGGTCTAGCAAATAATTTTGGTTCATATTAACCCAAACCTTCAGATACAGAAGGTTTCTGGAGGAAACTTTTATCCCCCATTACCTGTCATGGTACTTATGGGGAGATTTCTTTTCCTTTCATGTTTCACCAAGGGAAGAGGCTGTCACAGAGGTGGCAAATGAAGAAATTGTTCCCCCAAAACCAGCCTTGCTTGAGGCAGGCAGGGATTCAAGCCACCTTGATCCCATGGGAAGGGGGCAGAGGGGCAGCCTCAGCATGGACAACACACCAGCCATCTGTCCTCAAAGCAATGCAATCAGGACTGGCAGGATTGCTTAAAGCCCCTACAATTTAAAGAAAGCGCTTGACATAACAGGTATCCCCATGGGAGCATTTTCCAGAGGTAGCACAATGTGGGAGTTAGGGAACCCCTGCAGCGGTAACACATTATATTTCTTAAAGGTTTTGAGAAGCAGTGGGAGATGCAGAAGACAACCTGGGTAGAAGTTCAACCATTTATGGCAAAACACCCTCACAATTAAAAGGAGGAATTAATTGCCTCACAGCCAGAAAGGATGAGGAAGATCTCACCTTCTTTCCTCCTACATAGATAACAAAGGGAAATCAGGAAATGAGAATCTGAGAAAGAAATGGCTAAAAATGCTAATTTTATTTCACTAAATTGTTTGTTACTATCTTCAAGCAATGCAGATCCAGTGCACATGACTGAGCTCATCGCAGTCATTTACAGAAGGAAGAGAGGTAGGATTTGCCCAGAGTGGTTCTTCTGGTGATAGAGAAGCAGATTTAAATAGGTTTTATTTAATGAAGAAGCTCCATTGAAACAGAAGCCCAAAACACCAGATTGATATTGCAAAGTCCCAAATTCTCATCTCCACCTGAGGGAAGGAGACACTTTCACTGCATACACAGGGTGGGGTTTTGTGTTTTTTTTTTTTTTCTTAAAGCATTATTTTTGATGCAATGCACTTGAATTCTGGGTTGTTTTGCCCTTCCCTATAAAGTAAGGATGAGTTAAAATCAGCTGTACATGGTACAGAGAGGACAGACAATGCGAAACCAAAGGCAAGACATCATTTAATTTGTGCCTAAGTACAAAATGGCTGATGTCACTCCAGCCATGAGGAGGGCTGCTCAAAAATCATGCACAAGTCAAGACAGAGCCAAGCTATGCATGCAGCAGCAGATTGCTTTTTTTTTTTTTTTTTTTAAAATGTGAACCAGGGCTCTTCCACAGGGAAAGTCACCGTTTCATCCCACGGCTCCTCACTGTCAGCTGCAGGGAATATGGCACCTTCGCTCCAGCCCAATGCCCCTTGGGCTGCTGGCGTGTCCCAGGCCCGAGGACAGCCTCCCCCAGCGCCAGGTACTGAGGACTGTTTGTTCTTCTCCTTCTTGTCCCGCGTCGTCCTCAGCACCACTTGGGTGTTTCTCTTCTCTGGTGAAACACCGCTAGTTGTTTCCTTGCTCCGAGGAATGCACAACATATGTGAGTGAGGTGCCTGCAGGCCGTGAAAGCCAACGCATTTTTTGCTGTGAGAGGATGGGGGGAACGTCAAATATTTCATGTTTCCCTTGATTACTGCATCTCTGTGAGTCACATCCTCAGGAGCGAAGCAGCCTGGCTGGAGGGCACTGGGAGGCTTGGTCTGCCATGACTTTCACCTCCCAACATCTCTCACACTCCATTATCGTACCCAACAGAGACATTTCTCCACTCCCGGGCTGAGCCAGCACCACTGCCTATATATAACTCAGCTGCAGCTTCAGCCGAGTCAGACTAGCTCAAACTTTGTACCATGTCACTCATGTCTGCCACCCACAGCGTGCCCCGGCTCCGCGCCTCTGCATGGGAGGAAACATACTGAAAGCTGCAATGCCCATGGCCCATTATTCAAAAATTTGAATGCTGTGAAGAGCTCAGTTAATCCTGTGCATGCTGCTCTGTGTGCAGGGGGAGCGGAGGTGCCTCGAAAGGAGTTTCTGTAACATGTAATAAGAGGGAGAATATATCCTGGGACCTCATAGGAAGGCTTTGGAGAAATACAAATATGGATTATAATAGCAGTTGGCAAACCTGAACCAAATGCAATTCATTCCTGATGAAAGGACCTTCAAGGCTAATATCAGTGCCAAAACATGCTGGGGGAGGAGGAGGAGAGGTACCAGTTAGAAACAAGGATTTCCGGGCTGTTTTGGATGTCACTAGCACTGGTGCCATTGTGGCTGTCCAGGTAGGACTTGTCCTGGTCTTCAGTCCCATGGACACAGAGTGTGCTGGTAGTGAAGACTTGAAGGAGGAGAAGGAAGAGAAGGGGGTATCCTCAGGGAAGACGGAACATCATGGGTAGGAAACAGCTGCACCATGTCTCAGATTGGCTGTTTCCCTGCTCTCCTGCCCTGTCTCACATCATGTGCTCTGCTCATCCTTTTTCCCCCTTGTTGTTCCCTGTGTTTCCTTTCCCTACCCTCCTTTTGCATCATGCCTCCTCCTGTACCTGAGCACATATCCCTCTTCTCAAGCGTCAGAGGGGTGATGGTTATCAACCACCTTCTCCATTGCAAAGAGGCCACTGCTTCACCAGTTCACTACTTTTACACTGGTTTTTTTTTTTTTTTAGCACACCTCTCTGTTTGCACTCCCATCACTTTTGGCTGTTTGGTAGAGTTGTAATTCTCTTATGGACCATGTAGTATTCTATTATTGAAACCATCATTGTTACTTACATTAGTAATAGCTAGAAGCTTTAAATTTTTTGGCCTTGGTAGAGTGAAAACACATAGCAGGAGAAAACTGCTGCACACAGAAGACTTGTAAACAAGATGGCTGGGCATCTCAAAAGGTGTGGAGTCCACTGGCCCCACTGGTGAGCCTGGAGAAGAGCCACCCCCAGCTTCCCAAGGGAGCTCCAGATGTATACCAGTGTGGTGATGGCCCTGAGAAGGTAAGGAGATGGCCTGAGAGAGAGATGACAGACGGGAGCAGATCCCTGGTTTTAAGCAAGAGGTGGTACGGCATGAGCCACAGCAGCCCATGGCAGAACCCATGGCATGGAGTCTACCGGGCACCATGGTGTCTAGGGCAACTGGGAGCATCAGTCTAGCCTAAGGGCTCCATGGGGACATCTTTCACCAGTAGCAAGGCTGGGATCATTGTCCATGGGATACTCACAGCCCTGGAAATGGCCTGACCAGTCACCCCACTGAGCCATCCTGAGCACAGGCATGCTTCAAGGGAAATCTGACCAGGGAGGAGGGCAGCAGCCATCCCTTCAGCACCATCACAGCTGTGAGCAGAAAGCTGGGTCCAGGCTAATTCCTTAATAACTTCACTAAGGAGCAAGGCTAAGGTTTGCTGACTGTTAATTCAGGTTTCCCAGACTAACACTTCCTTCTGTTTCCTTCCCTCCCTTCCCTCTAATAAAGTTCTGCTTTTTTAAACCACTTTGTTAAAGCTTGGTGCTGTGACTAGGAAAACACTGCTTAATCCGGGTGCACAGAGAGTCATTTAGTCTCCCAAGTTTCTGAATGGGAAGTTGAGTCAGGGTTGCTCTGGCTTTCAAGGAGGCATAGTTCAGAATTGGACCCAGCTTAGCAGCACATACTGAAAGTGTCACAAAAGTGAGCAGACAAGACCAAAAAAATGCGATGATGACAATGAGGTGAGGGATGCTCCCAGGATCCCTCACCAACTCAAGATATTCTGTGACCCAAGTATGGGTCCCTTCCAACTTGAGATATTCTATGAATCTATGATCCAGCAGACCATCAACAGCAGAATGGAGAAGAGATGTCTGAGTCAGGCTCCTCCGCCTGACAACATGTCCATCACGAGGCTGAGCGTATAGTGGACATGGACCTGTTCTGACAGATGCCGGGTCATGTGTTTGGGTTCAGTTCGGCAAGTCTGAATAGGCCCAGCAAAGTCTCTTACTCAGCTATTTGCCAAGCGTCTCTCTTCTTGCTATTGTGCCTTCATTTCTTCTGTTGGAAGTTCTCACACTGCTGGGCCTCCATCTGAGAAGACTCACTGTCACTGTTGTAGAGGGGGTGGTAGCAGTGTAGATATGACCTGGGAATTTATTACCACCTTTGTTTTCTATGCTCTATAAAAATATTAAAAAATGTTAGAGACCAGTGCTGCATCCACAGACATGATCCATCCATGACCTTCTCTAAAGTACTTCACAAAGTATCTAGAATGGCAGAATGAAGAGTAATACAAAGTATGTAAATCAACACTGGTAGCCCTTGGTATCTGTACCTCTCTATGCTTTGAATAGAACAAATAAGAGTACTATTTGATTTTTTTATTTATAAACTTAAATAAGACCAATATATGATGTTATTTGTCTGTCTTTTTAAATTCATGAAATTTATTATGAATTCAAAGATTAAGCCTTTAGAAAGTTGGGTTAGGTTTCACGTCTGTATTAAGACTCTTGAACTTCAATGTCTACGTGCAAACAACATCTAGTATGCACTTTACATATGAGACCATCATGGTCAGTGGAGAGCTTGTCAGTCCAGCCAATGAAGCCCAGCGAGCAATTCAGGTCACCAGGCCCCAGGGCTATGGGCTCAGTTCGGTTGCCCAGACACGTCCTGGGGTGCACAAGACTTTTATGTGGTACTGTGAGAAATGACACAGCACAGAAAAGACTCAAAGTCTTTTGCACTGTTGTCCAGAAGACAGAGAGGGCACCAAGGTCTCAGGTGATAAATAATGAACTGCTCCTTGCCTCACGTGTTGACACCTAGATGTAGACACCTCAACTTAGTGCCCTAAATTGAATCTTGACTTTTTTACAGTAACTCACTGCTTCCTGCTAAGTCCTGGTACCTGAAGTGCTGCTTGAGCGCCTCATTTGCTCTTGTTCTCTCATGTCCTGGCAAGATAAATCCTAAGATGGCACCACTGTGAATAAAAAATAGTTCAAGGACTGCTTTCTGCCCCATGGTCCAGAGTTGTGGCATTCCTCATGGCCACACAGGTAAGCAACCTTCTCCCCCAAACTGAGCGGCCACATCCAAAATGCCTGTTGGCCACAGTCCAGCTCCTGAACCATGCCTGAGCTGTGACTGCGAGAGTGCAAGCTGGCCTGGACTGGGGGTGAGCAATGGCCAGCCCATGGGCTTCTCTACTCTTTGCTAGTACATTTGCATCCTCTGTTCAGAGTGCTGCTTTTCAGTGTTATATCCACTTTTTATGACAACATAATTTTTTAAGGCCAGGCTGAAACGTGACTGAAATTTTCTAAAATGTTTTTTCTGTATAATGAAGGGAAAATCACAACCACAGTGTTGCTTCACTTAAACCAGATGCTTTTCATGGATATCTTACAAATGACAACTTTACTCAGCTAAGGCAAACTTGCAAAGCCCAGGAGTGCCAGGTTTTCTGAGAGCTAACTGGGTTTTGCCCTTTTATCCCACCTTGGCTTCACATTGTAAAAATGCAGATGCTTAGGAAATTGCCTCCAGCTGCTGAGTGATCTGAGTTTCACCAGAATAATAAACCTTGATCTGAGATAGATGACCTTGTTGTCAGCAAAGGATCTTTAGGCTTGGAGAAGAGAACTTCAGTCTTTTTGCATTCCTTTCTGCAGCTGTAGCACTCTTTTGGTGAATCTCAGAGAGCCTCAGAATTGCTCATTTTTCTTGGGCAAGAGAGTCTTGTGATACACCCAGAGCACAAGACTCGGTTGGATGTTTTGTGGATATATGTGAACTAATGCTTGACTCCCTCATTCAGATACTGTCCGTTAAGTTAGCCATGGCACTGTGGTACTCAGTGTGGAGGAAAACATCTGGTTTTGGAGGTACGCAATGCTAATAAAGCTACGTGGTGTCTCTACACAGCAACCTGCAATGGAGACCTGCCCTTCAGTTCTCTTTGGATGTCTTGTGAATCTAAAGCATCTAGCCTTTCAGTCTTGATTTCTTCAACTAGAAGAAAGGATAACACTATTTTGTTTTCTCTTGGGGGGTGTCTGTGTTGGTTGATTTATGAATGGAGTCTTTATGTAGAGGTTCGCTATAATGCCAATCTTTTGTACCATGTCTCCCAACAGACCAAACTATGCATTAGGGACATCTGATGTGCACAGTGGAAGCCCAGCAACTACTGCCCAACAGTCTTTATGGCCCATACAATATTTACTGTGCTGCCAGGTTCAACAGTGCTGGAGAACATGCACTGTAGATGTAATTTAACTGTAGAAATTGTTTAGAGCTAAAGCTTTAGTCAGAGTATATAGGATTTTTTCTTCTCTACAAAGCCTTAGGGTTAGTATCTGTTTAATATTCAGGAGGCAAGAAATGCTTCCAGCACTTGGAAACAATGAAGAGCATCCTTCTGGGATCCCTGAGATGAGATACTAAATCTTGTAATGAACTTGCACTCCTTGTTTTCCTATTACAGCAGACATTGAGGGGTAGCAGTTGGGTCCCTGTACATCATCACCATCAGCAACAAAACACATTAACTCAATGCTGCTAATGAGCACCAAGTGAGCACTGGAATAGGAAGCTATGTTGATATTTAAAAGATCCCAGTTATCAGGCTCTGTGTTGCCTAATTGTGAGGGTGAGGGTTGTGTGGGAAGCATTGCTTCAACATCTCTATCTAGTATGGACATGACCAGCAGCAATACACTACTCCTATGGAATGTCAGTTACTGCAGGAAACAATTATCCTTTCTGAATATTCAAAATATGTCAGAACATTCTTCCTTTTTCCCTTTTAGGGCTCATCAAAGCTGTGAGTGTGTCAACATCATTCCACCTACTTGGAGGTGGCTCTGGAATATCTGATTCACAGGCGTTTCTCTTGCTCAGTGTTGAACCTTGTGCAGCTGTAGCCAACTCAAGCCTTTGCAACTAATACAGGCAAAAATGGATTTTGCCAACCAAAGAGTGGTCTGGTCAGCATGTACCACCATTACATTCCTTTCCTTTCCAAAATAGGGTGCCCATGTCCAAATTTCCTGTAGTCCTGGACTATGCTCATTCCCAAACTGTGCTAAGTGTGTCTGGGAGAGACCCAGGCCAACAGCACGAGAGACTATCTTACCAATTTAATAGCATAGGTGATCACGTTCTGGAGTCTGGGCCTCAGTCCTGACACTTTAATTTAGTAGCAGAGATAGAGCCAGTCAGTAGTAACAACGGGATCATCCAGTCAACTGGTCTGATGGTATATTATGGACTATTACGTCTCACCTTTCTTCCCTTTCATAGGGGTTTGCCTAGGGCATCTCTACTAGGAAGACATCCAATCTTGATCTGAAAACATCAAGAGACAGAGAATCCAACCCTACTTTTGGTAAGTAGTTCCCAGGATTAATTGCTCTTACTATTAATAATGCATGCCTGGGTTTCTTTGTATGAATTTGTTTGGCTTCAGCTTCTAGCCGTTGATTCCTGCTATGCTTTCTCCACTAGATGAAGGAGATCTTTTGCATATGGTATTATCTTGTTGTGGTGGTACTTGTACACTTTAGTCAAGTCATGTCTCCATCTTTTTGATAAGGTAAGCAGAGAGATCCCTTCCAGGCTTTCACTAGAGAGAGACATCTTCTCTCATCCTCTCTCTGACCTGTCTCCAACTTTTTCCATTTAAAATACGGGCACCAGAACTTTTTGCACTATGCCAATATTAGTCTTACCAGAGCAGTGGGGAGAGATAAGATCAGCTCCCCACTCCTACTCACTACTTCCTTGTTCATACATTCATGAATCACATTATCCCCTTTTGCTTTACACCAGGAGCTCATGTTGCCACCCTTAAATTCAGTCTGCGGTCCTTGATTTCCATGGCTGCCTGCTATGTACACAATAGGCTCCTTTCCCTGTTCCCATAGGAGTGCCTACACTAAGACACATCTTTAAAATCAGGTTTTCTGCACTGTCTGTGTTATAATGTCCTGGGAGTGTGTTGCAAAGTTAAAACCTTGAGCTGTTCAGGTAAGATTCTTGGGTACGGAATAAAGAAAATAAGTAAGAATTTTCCTTAGAAAATGAATGATGAAATTTCCTTTAATGTCGATAGGAGTGGGATCAGTTCATGGCATTTGTTCACCAATATGAACCTGTAACTAAATTTTCAACATCTACAAAGGGTGAAATCCATACTGCTCTAATCCTTTTCTCATGTACAACATCTTGTAACTACTGTAACAAGTGAACACACATTGACTCCTTCACGCTGCTACTGACAGTATTTTCTCATCTTAAAAAAAATAAATCAGGTCTAACCTGTCTTTCCAACAAAGATTTTCTGCTCATTAAAATCTGAGAACTGCTGCATGGATTTCAGCTTGATAGGCAGAAAGTATCTCATTCATCCCAAAGGCAAGTGTAGTCTATGTGGCAAAGCCAGCATTATGAAGCGTTTTAAATCAAATCAGAGCTATTCTTTGAAGGACTCTGATTGTGCAATCATCAAGGCATTTTTCATGATGGCAAGAAAGGACACAAAGCAAACTTATCTGACACATTATAACAGGTATTTTTTAGATATGTAGATTGAAAGAACAGCCCTGAAACTTTAACGTGAGTGATCCTTACATATTTGGCCCTACTGATTTTGATGAGAGTCTCTGCTCAGGAAAGGATTTCAGGATTTGACTTGTGCTGATATATTCTGCCGGTGATTTTTTCCATGTAAATATGAGGTTGCATTGATGTCATAACACCAAGAAATCAGTCTTGTGGACTCGTTAACAGGGGACAAGCATCTAAAAGTCTACAGGTTTTTTGTGGCTAGCCAACGATTACAGTGTAAAATCAACTGTAATAGAAACTGATGCTTGAAAGAAGAAAGCACATTTAAGTTCATGTGAAGCTCTTGATTCCTGTGCACAATACTTTATATTACAGCGTAAGAGCTCACAAACTCTGCCATTAAAACAGAACTTGGTAATTCTGAGGAATGCTACAGTTTATGTCTGAAACTACTTTTAGAGACTTCGTGTGATTAGTGTTCATGTAGCTGTCATTGTCAGATGTTCACATGAAATTACATGGTTGCTATTTCTGAAGAGCCAGGATGTGCCCCACAGCATTTGGGAGGAGGGACAGGTCCCCAAGCCCCATGAGGTGATGGGTGTCCATGAGGGCTGAGCACAAGGTTGGGACGATTGTGGAGACTTGTACCTCTGCAATACGCATTTCACCTGGTTTATTTGTGCTGTTCCAGGTCCCTGTAGCATACTCAGTATGTGAATGCCTCTCAGTGATGTGTTCAACTAAACAACTTCCTGTCACCTGCATTTTTGATGCAGTTTTGCAGTCAAACTGGAGAACTCATCCCTCTCTGATGGCCAGTCCAGCATGTTTCCGTGCAGGCACATTCTCTCTGCACTTGCTAAAAGTTCAAAACAAGCAAGTAAAATCAATTCTGTTTTGTATAAACATAGCAAGAACATGAACATGAAAATCTGTGTTAATAATAGTCTGGCCACAAAGTATTCTATAAGCAAAGGGTGGGTTTTTTTCTGTCAACGCAGTCATAGCTGTCCCGGTGGCAGGGTGGCAATAAGGTGTGTTAGCCCGTGGGAAACCTGACCCGGGGAGTTCCCAGGCAGGCGAGCGAAATGAGGCCACGCTGCCTGGGTATCTGTTGGGAGACTGATCACATACCTCACTCTGCCAAATACCGTCTTCCAAAGTACTGGTGTCTGCTCAGGGTTTGGAAAACAGTTAGAAATAGTGGTTGGATTCCTCAGTTGCTTAAAAACTTGGTGTAATCCCCCACTGAGACAGGAATCAAAATAGCCATATGCAAAACATCTTGTACAAGCCTCAGCCATGCCTGGGAAGCCAGCATGTGGTGTTCTGTAAATGGATCATGTAAAGAGACTAGAAGAACCTGGCCAGCAGAGGTCAGGTATAGATTTGATCAGTTTGAGAGCAAAAGTTGTTCAGAGATATTCATTCAGCTTCATATTGTCTCTCGATATTTGGGGATGGAGTGTTGTTTGGTGCTAGTGTGCAGAGCTGGTCTGCCTGCCCTTGAGCCATTTCAGTTTACTGCTGTCTGTGATTATATTTCCATCATTATAGTATTTGTTGTGTTTCAATTCCTGAATACATTTTTAATGTTAAATTTCATATTTTGACTCACTGATGAAAATGAGGCTATGTGGAAAGTCACAATTTATAAATAAGATTCATACATTTCTCTCCCTCCCTCTGTTCTTCCTTTTTTCTTTTTTTGTTTTCTGTTTTTTTTTCCTGTTTCCTTCCTTCCTTTCCTTCTTTCTTTCTTTCTTTTCTTTGATCTTTGTCTTTCTTTCTTTGTCTGTATGTCTGTCTTGCTTTCTCTCTTTCTCTTCCCTCTCCCCCCACCTCTCTTTTCCTCTCTCTTTCTCTCTGTGTCTGTTTCTCTGCTTCTCTGCCCTTTTTTCTCAGGCTCATAAAGGCCTGTTTTGTGAACTTGGGTACACTGGATGACATAGTTACACCCACAGATTCACCCTCCCTAAAACCATTCACAGTTAGACTTGCCGCTGCATGCTTCTCTCCTTTCTGAAGCCGAACAAATTGCACGGAAAGAATTGAAACAACTTAGATTTCCTTTCTAGAATCTTTCAGCTGCCACAATAACTGAGAACGAGTTATTCTTGACTTATGTATTCTGCAGATACAGAGAGCAGCATACATTTCACAGAGGTGGGAAACTTGGCGGGGGGGGGCGGTTAGTAGCAAGGGATAAATACCCCGTGGCTGTTCCAGAGGGTCCAGGCACCAAACTGGGTGATGCTGGCATCCTTGCCAGGGCTGGGTCAGTGCCTGGACAGCCACCAGCAGAGCACAGCCACAGCTGCTCAGCCTTTGGGCTTGTGGTGCTTATGGTGCTTCTCAAAGGTTTGCTTGAAAGTAGCCCTGAAGAAAATTAAGACAATGTGCTAGCCTAAGCATCCACTTTTATATATATGTGGCAGGTACTGGTAAATATTGTAGCTAGAAGCCAAAGTCATTACTTCTTGTACTTCCAATGATAGAAGTGAAAATGCTTCTGATCCACAGGGTGGTTTCCTTTACATTAACTTCCATCATATCTGCAGTTCTTTGTAGAAATATCTACCAGCAATATTTTTAAAAATCACATGGCACATTTATATGGCAGCTATTTCCTTCCTACTTCAGATTCAGTATCTTTTGTAAGGCTGTAGGTGAACTATTTTTTAGGAGAAGAGTACTTAGGCCAGGAAAGAAAGCACAGCCCTGGGTGAAGGGCTGCCCTTGACAGCCATTTGCAGTTTTCATCATGAGCATCCTAGCAGGAAAGCTATTTGTTCAATCTAAGTTTCCCCTTTAAACGATGTTTTGTTTGTGTTATGTAATTTCCTGTCATAATTTCCTGACCTCAAGAATTAGAAGAATTAAGAGGAATTAACGTGGAAGAGTAGACGTCCTGTGAGGTTTTTTTCTTGCTGTAAGTCATACTTTCAGAGGGAATGTACCAGATTTTTGTCTCTCAGAAAGTAAGGTTCAACACAACTAGGAATATCTTGTCTTGAAATTTTAGAGCTGTAGCAAGGTCAGGGTAAGAGGGGAAAAAAGGATGGCAAGACCTGTTGGCTCCAGGTAGATTGGTAAGCAGCTGTCATTGCAGGGAGCTCAAAGAGGAAAAGCAGGTAATTCCTGCTTCCAAATGTCTTGGTATACCTCTGAAAATGTTATATATGTATATGTTAGAGTACTGCCCACAGACCTCACTCTACATTGGGACTACTTTGTGTAAGTGAGAATTCCTCCTCCGGAGACATTGCAGTCCAGATAGACAAGAGGGGTGAAGGCTAGGGAGGAAGCAAAGTCACCAGGAAAGCGATGTGCTGGTCAGCCAGGACAACCCTGCTCTTCTGCACTTCCAGGCTGGTCTTCTCTAGGCCATGCCTGAAGAACATGTGAGGTCCAATGGACCTGGCTAGTAATTAACAACTCTTGGTTGCATGTAAAGGCCTGAAAATTGCGTTTCTTATAAATGCTTGAATTGCTGGCTTTACTAATCCAGTGTTTTAAACGTAGATTGAATATTTCAATAGGGTTTATGATAGTACCTTATGCCTCCACTAACAAAGGCTGTAAGTATGTGTTAAAAACAGGTAATATAATTTGCAGAAAGAAACATCTCAGTAAATGCCTAATTATACCATTTAAACAGTGCTTGCTTGAGCCCTGGGCTATACTCCACTGCTTGAATTTTTGTAGATCTTTGGCAGTACAGCTGTCAAAATCCAGTGTTAAATCCACTCCAGCAGCAACACTGGATCTGTCAACCAAGAGGGAGGGGTCGTTGTCCAAAATTAAAGACCTGTGAAGCCTCAGATAGCTTTTCACTTTCAGCTGCTCTGCTTTGGTGTTGCACAACCTGTATAAGAGTTCCAAAGCCCAGTTGTAGGATCATACCCTTTACTTGTGTAACATGTACAATAGGTATCACTAGTACAACATATCTGGGTCATGCAGATACAGTAAAGAGCCCTGCTTGTGATATTTCTTTGTGCTTTGAGGGCTCTGGAGCCAGACCTGCACCCTGAACAGATCAGTGAAGCCCTGACAGCCCAGGCCAGTGTCTGAATTTCAACTAAATTGATTGCAAAAGTTTCCAGTACAATGCTAGATGTGTTATCTGTATAATCATGTAGATCTCCTTTGTAGGGCATGTCTCAACATAGTACTGGCTCTTTAACACAACTAGAAGAACAGTTTTTTTTCATGGTTAGATAAATACTCTTAAGGTATCTTCAAGTTGGGAATATTTTCCTGAAAATAATCACATGGGAATGACTATTCCATGTTCTTTTGAGAGAAAAAAAATTGGTTGCAGGGAAGGTGATCAAATAATGTGTCAACAGGAGAGTCAGAAATGGCCATAAACAAAAGTTTTGACCAGATCTCTGCATAAACTCTTACCTTCTCTGCATTTTTAGAGAGATTAGGAAAAAAATAAAATTCAGCACGTTTTTTCAACACTTTTGCTAAATGATGCTTTCTCAGTTAAAGCACTTGCTTGTTCTCAATTTATCAAAATTGAGCTAAAAAGTAAATAGAGCTCCTTCCATGAGCAATGTTGGGCCCTTGCTTTGGTGGTCATAAAACTAAGAAGTCAAATATGCTTGGACACTAAAGATACCTTGACATATTTTTGTCAGAAGAGACGCAGTATTTTTGGGATGCAAAGTAATTTCAACTGTCTTCCTAGAATTCCTTGCAGATGGAGAGTAATGATAGATGTCTCCACTTCCTTGCATGGTTTAGGGTTGCTGCATGCTGTTTGAACAGCTGCACTTGTCCCATCCCTGAAGGTGGCTGCAAGTCAGTGGAGGAGGAAGCAATCTAAGTATATATCATTCTAAAGTGACAGACAGGATGAGGTGGGGTTTTTTTCCCCACTGATAAATCCCTTGTTTCTGTTAGTGATACTGAATATGTTGTCATGCCTGAAGAGTTTCAGCAACTCATCGTAGTGCTTAGTGTGTCTGTCATGTAACACAAAGGTTTCTCTTCCTGTCCTGGCTCAAATTTCCTAATACACAAATCTCTCTAAACTCCCTTCAAACCCCCCAAAAGGCACATCTCATGGAACAAACTCCACTGCTCTGTGGCTTGAGTAACTTACTAGTTACAGCTTTCATGCAGTTTCCTAACTGGAGACTTCCTGAAAAATCATTCAGTAAATATGTGGTATGTAGCCCCTTCTTAGAGGGCTTGCACAGAGTAAAAACTGCATATTTGTAAATTTTTTCCCCGTATTTAGTAGCCTTAATGGTGAAATGTTCAAAGCCATTATTTATTGCCAAATTCCTCAAGTGATTCAAGAAAAAATGATTTCATACAAGAGAGGGAAGTGTCTTCAGTCTACTGTTGTTTTGCTACGAGACTGAAGTCTGGGTAATTCCCCGTACAGCAAGCACACCTCTATGCTGAATACTCTTGCAGAGGAACCTCTAAAACATGCCACTTATTTGCTCCAGGGGACCTTACTGATTGACAGTGAACATCTCTGTGGAGCTGCATTTGGTTTGATCTGTGACTGGCATATGACAGTGAATTTAAGCAAGTTTGATTGGGTCTGTGGTGGTGCCACTGACCTGGTCAACATCCCATGTTTGGACACGTCCCAGCCCGCTGTGCTGAGTCTCAGCTCACTGCTCACCAGCTTTCAGCTTTGCTGTGTCTCACTAGGACTCCTCCTGGGACTTGTCGGGCACAGACTCCAGGTGGAATCAGCTTCACCTGAATTTCAATGTGTAAAAGTTGGTTTTAGGCTCTCTCTGTGGTGTCAAAAGAACCCTCTGAGGGTGTATTTTTCCCATCCAAAGGGAAAGTTAGATAAGAAGAATAGTTTCTTGCAACTTCCTATTTTACCTCTAATGTCTTTAAAGGATGGCCAGAAAAGCACCTGAGACTTAGGTGGTGAATTTTACATACCTGAATTCAAGTGGTACGAGATCCATCCTCTCTGTTCCTTAGTCCTTCATGGAAGCAGAGGCTCATGAGCCCATTGCTTCTGGCCCTTAGGACATTCACAGCTCCCAGGCAGGATGTCTTGATCATCTAAATAGAGCTATCCAGGGAAGGTGGTGAGTTTGTGGAGCCATAGTATACGTCTACAGGAGCACGTGGCAAGTTAGCACTTACACACAGACACAGGCAGGCTTTGCATGGGTTTTGTGCCTTTTCATCTCAAAGACCAAATAAAAGAGGTTCAGATGGTTTAGGAAACAATAAACTTTATGAATGCTGTACTATTTCCACCAGCACATCTGCTGGAGGCCAGCAGATACAGCAGTCTTATATGAGAGCAGTTCCTGTTCCCTCTCTGCTTCTCCTTGATCAGCTCCAAGAGGCAACCAGAGCCTCTTCCCTCCCAGTTGCCCCACAGAAGTACACATCTAAATAACTAGTTTGCACCAGGCAGTGCACACCTCTCTCATTGCCCCTTCTTTCAAAACAGCAGAGGATCAGCAGTCCCATATGACTAGTACTGTGCCATCACATTTTCCCACATCCTGGAAATCTAGCTCAAAATTGAAGCTAAAAAATGTCAAAGTCTCCTCTCCCCTTACATTTATAAAGTGACATTTGTGACATAGAGAGTTTGTAGACTCCCACATCACTTCCACCAGCTGAGGGAACAGAGGGAACTGCACAGACTCCTGGGGGAAAGGTGAGCTAGAGGGATAGAGATTACATTACGGCATTTGTTATTTTCTGAGGGAAATATAGACTATTGAATCCTGGTTTTAATACAGTCATCTGAAAATCTGCAGAAAAGTAATTTTTCTGTAAAACCCCTTTGGTCAGATAAAAATTGAATTTTCTACATGTATAGTGAATATTTCTTTGGTCTAAAAAAACTGTGGATGTACAGACTACACAGGAAGATGTGCAGCGGCTTTACCGTAAAAACTTTTCTGAGGGTCACCAAAAAAAAGAAAAGTTCTAGTTTTAAGAAAAGAATGAAAATAACAATACACCTGTCCAGCCTGTTTTACAGTGCATTTCACATATTTTCAAAGTCTGTGTCAACCTAACAAGTTTCCAAAGACTTCAAAGCCATCTATGGTGTACCATGTTAAGTACTGGCAATATAAATATTATGGTTATTTAGTTCCTGGCACACTAATTTGGGTATTGGATCTTAAATGAATGAAAATTCTAAATCAAAACCCTTAATTCAATCACAGCTGCATTTCAAAGATGTTTTAAAATCTGAATCTGGATTCAGATCTAAAGTATACCACTGTACCACCAGAGTGGACTTGCTACAACTCCCAGCATAAATGCCACATACACTTTGGAATATATTGTGCTTTAAATCAGCAACTAGAAAGCGAAGCAAAGGGTATTTCTCAAATGGCAAATGTAGATAGATTTGATGCATTTTATATGCAGAGGTAAATCCTTTTATCCTATATTGCAATATTTTATTTATTTAACAAGTAAAAGACTATTTTGCATCATAAAAGAAAGCTAAAAAGACAAAACTAACCAGAGCTGACCAAAGCTGAAAAACAGGAAAGCCACCGGGGAAAGAGAAAAAAGGAATTCTAGTTATTTTACATAACAGATGGCAGCATAACAGAGAGCAGCTGATGTTGGTAGCCTAAGGGAATTTTCCCGTGTCAGAAGAAAAATAAAATTTAGGATATACAGAACCCCCCATTAAATGAGTTTCATAAAAAGAGTGTTTTATTTACATATACATGTATGGACATGGACATATAGATGTATACAAACTTGCACGTAGTTGTATAGACATCTGTGTTTGGAGGGAAGAGACTAAAAATGATGACAGAATTATATTTTCCTTAGCTGCTACAGAGTGTTTATTGCTCCTTTCTTTGGAGCATCTCGTTGTTCTTCTCTGCCAAATTCAGCCTTACCCTTCTCCCCTCCAGGGCTCTCTATGTTTTCATCTATATACTCATCTGGATTCCCATTTCCCTGTGCTCCCTCCCTCCATTTTATTCTGCTACTCAAGCTTCTGTCCCACATACGTTGCACTCTTCTGCTGCTCTCCTCCTAAAACTTTTTTCCATGTTCCTCTCCTGCCTGGTGTCCTGGTTTCAGCTGGGATAGAGTTAATTGTCTTCCTAGTAGCTGGTACAGTGCTATGTTTTTGAGTTTGGTATGAGAAGAATGTTGATAACACACTGATGTTTTCGGTTGTTGCTAAGTAATGTTTAGTCTAAAATCAAGGATTTTGCAGCTTCTGATGCCCAGCCAGCAAGAAGGCTGGAGGAGCACAAGAAGTTGGGAGGGGACACAGCCAGAGCAGCTGACCCAAAGTGGCCAGCCGGGGTATTCCATACCATGTGACGTCACGTCTAGTATATAAACTGGGGGAGTGGGGGCAGGGAGGATCGCCTGTCGGGGACTAACTGGGTGTCGATCGGTGGGGGGTGAGCAATTGCATTGTGCATCACTTGTATATTCCAATCCTTTTATTATTACTGTTGTCATTTCATTAGTGTTATCATTATCATTATTAGTTTCTTCTTTTCTGTTCTATTAAACCATTCTTATCTCAACCCACGTGCTTTACTTCTTTTCCTGATTTTCTCCCCCATCCCACTGGGTGGCAGGGGGGAAGTGAGTGAGCGGCTGCATGGTGCTTAGTTGCTGGCTGGGGTTAAATCACAACACCTGGAAATACAGCTTGCCCTGGAAAGCAAATCTCACCTAGTATGCAGATCCCACCAAGCCTGCCAGGGCAGACCCATCAAACAAGAAGTGCTGCACCTCATCTCTCCAAGCTGCCTTTCCATACGCAGGGAACTTTCAGGGTGATTTGTGTTGTCTGTTCAGACCAGAAATACTTAATGTATGACCTTTGGCATCTGTATATCTTGACTAGGCAATTCATCCACTTTATGGCTCACTCTCTTTTTTCCCATGAACAGTGGATGAAATATTCTCGGCAGCGGCATCCCTCTCCTACTCTGCATGTTCCCAACTGGCTTGTCCCACTACCCCCATCACACTAGACTTAAGGTTTATGACAGGGATAAACCAAACCACTATGGCAAGCAACTTGGTTTGCCTCACCAGAAGGTCCTATGGACCCAAGTACCATAAAAGCTGACTAAGATATCCGAATCTGAATCTTATCTGAACAAGCTATGCAATGTACAAAGGAAAATAAGTTGCAGTGAGGAAGCCCTGAAAGAGGACAGCACAGAAGACAGAAAGGACAAAATTAATAATCTTATGCAACAGCATGGACTAGTGCTGCCTGGAGACTGATGGGCTCAAGTAATATTGGGCTATGTGCATATGAATGTCTGCGCCTGTGTGCAAGGGATTTGTGGGCTGCCATTTGGAGTATAAAGGAAAAATAGCTGCTGATCCAGTGCCACTGGACCTAGCACTGAACATACCTCTGTTATAACTGTTAACGTAATGAGTAGTAATTATTTCTCCCGAGTACATCATTGCACCAAAAGAGAAAAGTGATTATTATTAACTGGATTCATTATTCACTAAAAGCTACAGAGAGGAATTTTCCATGCAGCAGCCTAACTCCACTCTTACTGACTCAATGTGCTATTTTTTCCCCATGGATTCAACTAGAAGCAAATCAAGGCCTGAGATCTTTGGAAACACCCAGCCAAAGAGGGAAGCTTTGCTTTGTTGAGAATATTTTTTCTAAGACTTTGAAAAAAGCTGAAGTTTTAGCAGCCTCAGAAGGAAATAGATGGGACCAACATAAAAATCTTGATATCAGCACTCCTAAATGGGAAGTTCTTCCATCCAAGTCCTAAGAAATGGTCTGTTGAATGCTCAGTGTTATTTTGTTCCCAAGAGAGGTTTTGGCTTTGTGACTCTCATTCCAGATCTTACCCATTACTGAGATAAGGGAAGAGACCAAGTGGAGCAGTAGAGGTTTTAGGAAAAGAAAAGGCACAAATAAAGGAAAAAAAAAAAAAGAGACATCTGTGTATGACAAGTTCTGCAGGTGTATGGGTGTACACTATGAGTATTAGTGGTCCTGGAGTCCTCAGCTAAGTAAGTTGGAGGGCTCCAGAGCAGCACTGATGCATAAGTGAGCCATTATCCCTCAGCAGTGATCAGAGGATCTGCTCCTGTGTTTGCTCCCAGCACCATTTATTTAGCAGGGTACTGGTTTCTAGCACAATGCTGCATGCTCTGTGCAAAAATCACAAGCTCCTCCAGCACAGATACTATCACCTGTGGTGTGTGATGAAGATGGAGGAGATGCAGCAAACTCACTGATGGTTCACCAGCATCCATCGTCTCAGGTAACCCAGGGGAGCATGGAACTAAATATAAGCAAAGGAACTCAAAGCAAGAAATATGGTTAAGACTCATCCCAATGGCTCTAGGTTTTGGCCTTTATAAAACCAAAGATTGTTACCTTTATAAAACTGTGTCACAAGCTCAGCAGAGGATTTACATTTGGATATCACCTGAAATATTGTTCAGCTGACCTGCTGGTTCACCCCTCAGAAGACTCATCTACTACATATGCTGATGTGGGCCATGGCTCATTCTATTTCTATGCAAATAAATTAGACCGTTTCTATTTAATTATAGTAATGCCTATAGTAAATACGTAGGACCTTTCAATGCCACAAGGCCAACAGCATGGGATAGCCTGCACCCATATTATAAGCCTCTGGTAGCAACTAAAACAAGGTGTCACAACTAAATTGCCTGCTGGGAATGGTCTTTGGCCCACACTGACTCCTGAGTTACGGGCCTGGCCAAAGCCATGCCAGAGACCGTTTGAACAGTTTCACAAAGAAATATTCCCTGGAACTATTTATTTACTGATACAGATTTAGCATCTTTGTCTATGTATCACAAATTGATTGGTGAGGCTTAACATGCATCAGATTCTAACTTCAGCCCACATTTCTGCTCACTAATGGGCATTGGATAGTTCATTTTTCCAGAGTATGTACCACACATGAACCCCCTCAGGCACAAAGTTAGTAGGTTGTTCTCTGCATGTTATATACATGAATTTACAATTAGTGTATGTCAACTGACAGAGGATCTCATGCAGAATTCAGTGTTCATGGAAGCTGCATGGATTTCTGACTTCTGGGAAACTCTAGTCCATAAATCAATGCAGGACTTAGATCCTTCCATATAAGCAATATTTTATTTCTGACATTTAGAGCAGCACGATTCAGACATGTACTTTGCTTCAGCTGTTCCAGAAAATGCAGTCATGAACAAATTGGTGGCTTGACCTTCTGTGAGATGGGAAGGTGAAATACTTTCTGCATAGTAATGGGAGGGCTGTTCAGATGTTGCGTATCTAAGGTAGCAAACCACCACTGCAATAAGAGACCTGCTAGCAAATGCAGACTTAACTGTAAAGCGCTGCAATATGTGCTGATGAGCTCCATGGTCTCAAATCTACCTTTAAAGCTATCCCCTGCAAGATGTGAGAGGCTAGACCAAATGCATGGAGCTTAAATGAAGTCGAGGGATCTGATCCTACCCCAGATTTCCCATGCTGTTTTAGGCTGTTTCACAGAATCACAGAATCACTGGGGCTGGAAGGGACCTCTGGAGACCATCTGGTCCAACAGTCCTGCTCAGAGTAGGATGAGGATTTCCCCATCTGAGCTGCATGTTCAGTATCTATTTGCTTCAGCAGTTCACTGATGTCTACAAAGATCCCTGAGATCCTTGAAAGGAAAGTACTACATACGTAAAATGCATGTGACAACTATCTAGATATTTATCTATGCAACTTTGGTACCTGCAGGCTTAAGTGTGTGTGTATGTGTGTATACATGGGCATCCTGAGGATGTTCGCATGAATCAACCCCCTTGTCCTGCTCACAGCTTTTATGGTTGTTGTTATTATTTCTTTGTGCTACCACAGTAGAGTTCTAGGTTACAGAGCCAGGCAAGCTCTCTTGTTTACTCCTGTCTGGATCCTCAGCACTTCTCATCCTATATACCTTTGGGTCTCTCAAGATCTCTAAGCAAAGGGGCACCTTGTCCTCCTCTTCCCTACACTCCACCAGCATCCCCTCACCTCCATTTACAGGGGAAGGATGCCACAACTCCTTGATGCAGCTTGAGTGACTGAGGTGTAGCTTGAGTACCCTGCTGGTTTGGGCAAACAAATACACAGACGTGATGGACCTTAATGAAAATAAGCTTGGGCAATAGCACAGTGACTGTCATCTCACACCGGGGAGTGGCTGAGCAGATGAAAGACCCTTTGCTCAGGTACCTTGGGGATGTGGGGCTCTAGCACTGTGTTAGGCTGTCTGAGCCACTGGATTGCTCAGTAGTCCACAGGAACTGACCTCTGGAATAGAGATAACTAAAGTGTTTCTAAGATTGGACCTAGGTTTTGGGGATGTAGCCTAGTACCTAGAGAGAATGAGGTCCAGATTTTTTATGCATGCCATTTGGTTTGACCCCATGCAGGCAGACACACGTCCTGAAGCTTGGCCATAGGGCCAAATTTATACAAGGCACCATGATGTTTGTTTGGGTCACATTTTTATTTCATTCCCACTTCTAAAAATATACTTGGAACCTGACTTCTGTATAGGAATGGATCAGATCCTGATCATTTTAACAGGAAATGTGTTTGGAAATGAAACCCACAGCCAGATCTGCACAGCCTGGTCTGCCAAAACAAACCATAGTGCAGAGCACAGGCCTTTGGAGAATGCAGCAATAAACTGGGATGTACTTTTTTATTTACTTTTTCTCAAGAACAAAGATTGAAACGTATCCTTACACATCTGATCAGAGTGAATCAGGCCAGCTGAGCAAGTTTAGTCTGGTGAACACCTAAAGAAAATCTCCTCTAAAGTATATTGAAGAGCTGCGGAAATAAATGTTGTAAAGGCTGCCATCTGGCCATAGTGCTCCACATGTGTGTATTTGAATGGGATGGGAGAAGAATGAATATTATTTTCCTGGGTTACTGCAGAAGTGTCAAACAGAGTTTCAGTTCTCACGTTGTACACTCCAGCTGCCATCACGGCTGTGGTGCAACATCTGTAGCATTATCAGTCACGAGGAATCTCAATCCATGAAATGAAGAGCATTGTAAATAAAACCAGCACTAGAAAGCATTCAAAACATAATAATCCTGCCTACTCTAGACAGATATTAATGAGACCACTTGGGACAGCAGTCAGTGCAACTGTGGAGGAGCTTGTGTCTGTGATACTGCCGGACATATGGGTGAAAACAAAGCAAGAATGCAAGGAAAAGGGCAAATGAGCGAGGAAACCCTTCCAATTGGGAAGGTGTTTGAGGGTGACGGCTTCCAAATCCAGTCAGCAGATCACTCGCAGTGTACAGAGCTATCACATGAAGTCAGTCGAACCAAGTAGTCTTGATTTCATTTTTAGTGAAAGACTTGATGAGAAGATCCTTGAGAAATAGCGATGGCTGACTCTGCTAAGACAATGCAGTACAGCTGGAGCCTGTTTTAGGGGTAGTGAGCTAAGAAGTGGCCAAGACGACAGAAACTATGTCTGATTCTGAAGCAACAACAGTTCTTTCTCTCCTTCTGCTGTATCATGTTCTCATGACTTCTCTGTTTCCTTTCCCTTTACTCAACCTTAATGAGTGATGCTGAAATATTTCCACTATGTCACAACTGTCACAGGTGTTGTCTTCCAGTTTGCTTCTCATTTCCATTATCACACTCAGTATTAACATGCATTAGAATGGCTGCTCAGATAAATCTCTTGCAACCTTTTGTATAGATTGGATACTAAAATCCTTGCTTTAACATGTTTAGACATATCTATGTTCCTTAAATATATTTTATCTGCTTCCTGATAAATCACACTATAACATTTTAATCTCCCAGTAAAATATCTGTTCCATCAGATTAAGCAAAGAGTACTGAAAGCACTGAAAATTGGAGGGGGTGAATTTGTCCTGCATAGAAAGTGGAGTGGGTGAGCTAACTGCCCTTCACAATTTCTAATTCTAATGTGAAATCTGAATCCTCATTTCACATCTCATTTCCAGTGCTCCTCATTTGGGGACTGTTCTCAGAAAGAGAATCTGCACTGGCAGAAAAATGGAGAAGACAGAAACTTCTTGATTTCAAAATTTTTTAAACAGCTGAATAAAAACCCCACAGATGAGCAAAAAATAGGTATTGTTCCCCCTATGACCATAATTTCTCTGCTCTGATATTGTCATAATAAAGCCTAGTCATCAGCTGCCACTAGTGATGCCAAAACCCCTTGGGAATGGACAACTCCATCTGGCAGTATTTCTGCTGTCACTTGGGGTTATCTACTTGGTCATCTTGCGTTGGTCCTCCCTGTGGCCAGTCACCTAATGCCAAAATCCCCAAACTTATAGTTTAAGCCTGTATTTCAGCCTACACTTCAGTCACTTGAGACTTCCTGTGGGGTTTAAACTAGGACGAGTAACTCGGATGTCCTTGCATCCTGCCTCTGCTTTGGCTCAGTGTTTATGAAAACATCCCTCCGCTCAGAAAACATCACCCTGGGGCACATACAGCCTGAGGACAGCAGGTCTGACATGCTGGCAGGGTAACTGGAGCTCCTCTGTGCAGAGTGTGTCTGAGTCACATTCCCCCTCCTCCAAGCAGCAGGGCAAGAATTTGAACCCACACAAGGGGAAGCATTTTGGAGCTGCAGGGTGTTAAGGCAAAATATGGGAAAGTGTGATCATCTCTTAAAATCATACAGCCCCACGCCGTTTGGTTTATTCCCAGCCAGGAGCATGAGGCAGGCAGTCACATCTTGAACACATAGGTTCAACTTTGTATTTGGATGCAAACATATCCAGTCATATTGCTACCAGGCAGGTAACCAGTACCTCCTTTTAGCTTCCACCAGAGAAGCTTGGATTACCAAAGTCACCCTTGTCGGGCTTCTCCTTTCCTCTCTCCCCTGCTCCAACTGCTTTTTCACTCGCTGCTCTGCTATTTCAAGGCCTCATGCGTAGGTTTGCTTTTGAGCAGCTGCCCTTTGTTATTGGTTTTGTTGAGATAGCACCCAAACTCCTGGGCATAGACAAGGTCTCTGATGTCACAAACTGCTTCACTGGTTTTTCATTTCCTGGGCTCATCTGGGCACTGTGGGGCTGAATGGCCTGCAGGGTTTCTGAAGGAAACACAGTCATAAACCCCAGGACGACACCAGCCTTTTCCGTATTTTGCACAAGCTTCATAAAAGCCGCGTCAGACGAAATTATTTATAGTCCTGGGCACTGCTCGCTTTTGGTTTGGACCCAGTCCTTCCACTTTGCCTCTGCCATGAGGTTTGGTGGTTTGAGCAGGGTTTAAGAGCCAGAGCTTTCTGATCCCAGCTGCACTACTAACCCCTTGTGTGGCTCTGGGCGAAGCAATGAAGCTCTCGGTGTGTCAGCCTCCCCATCTGCAAATGAGTTTGTAGCTCCCGCTCACCTCCATCCTCTGGGTGTTGAAAAGGCCGATTAATTTACATTTTTTTAGGAGCTTTTGATGCACTGACTGCTTTGAAAGTGCTAAGTGTGATTAGGATGATTAGGACCATCGGTGGAGCTTGTGCATAAGGTTGTTAATTGAAAGGCTCTGGGAAAGAGAAAAAGATGACAAACATGCAGAAAAAAAGAACTTTGGGAAAAAAAGGCAGATTGAGGGAAGGAGAACTGCCCCAAGGTAGCAACTAAGCTGGAAGTGCCGTTTTGGGGCTTTTCAGCCCCAAAGCTGCCTGACCCATGTGCTCTGGGCATAAACATGGGAGCTTGCACAGGTCCAAGTTACTCCTGTGGTTAGAGGCCCAAGGAGTACCTGAAGAGGCTCTGGGGCTGGCCCAGGAGGTGTCCAAGTGTACCTGGAAGGGGGTTGGTGTGCACCCCTTGCCTGTGGCAAAGCAGCAGACTCGGATTTCACGGAGGCTATAATTTTGCTTGCTGCTGCCGCTAGATCCTAATAAGCAAACTGAGAAGGGAATTTTTATGCCGTCCGAGGCATTCCTGATCCCCCTCCGCATCTAGTGAAAACTTAATAGCGTGAGAAAATGCCTTCTGTAGCGTATTGTAAACCACATGCAGAACAGGAGCAGATGGAGGGGGTCTGTCCTCCACCCGACTGAGGGGCTCTGCCAAGATGCTCACAGCTGAAGGATGGAAGCAGAAACTGCACCTTTGCAGGGTGCAGTCTTTAGTCAATGAGGGTGAAGCTGGCAGAAATTGCAGAGTCCGTGGGGTAATAACTCTTGGTGCTCAGAGGAATGTAAGTAAAGGGAGAGGGAGAGCTGCTTTTCCGAAGCCTTTCCCCCATACAGATGGTAGCAGTTAAGATTCCTGCAGGAGCCAGGAGCTACAAAGTTAACACATCTGGAAGTTTGCTGATGCCTGAAGTCAGGCCGTGGCAAACAATGCTCGCTGGGCTGAGCAGGCTCTGCTTGGGTGCTTTTATTGCATTTGGACTGATATCAAGCACTGCTCCGTGATTAATTGCACTTTTAAATATAAAGTTCAAAACACTTCCCAGGAAGTTTGAGGAAGGCAGAGCACTTCAGTGGCACCAGAAGCTCAGTGCTCAGTGCAGTTTTCATTACAGTGGCCCCAGATACAGTTTGCGTTAGTGACAGCTTCATTTGACACAGGATCTTGCAATCCCATTTCATCGTGAAGAGGGTGCCGAGCAATATGGTGTCTTTCCTCCTCCCAAGCCTCTCCGACGTCTGCCAGGCATGGCAGGGTGGCAGCAGGTGTTGGCCAGGCTCTCTTCCCCCATCTTGTTTGTGCAGTTAAGTTTGGGGCCAGGCCAGGATTGTAACTGTCATCTGCCCCATGGAAATTATGGTAAGGAGGAGCCTTGCACCTTCCCAGCGTGCTCCTGCCCATCTGTCCCAGGGCCAGCCTCAGTCTAACCCGCAATTAAAAAAAAAAGAGAATCTTTGGGGGGGGGGATGGGAATTAGAAGAGGACACACTTGGGAGGCAAAAGACGTTTCAGAGGACTGGAGCTACAGTAGGAGAGGTTCTTGTTGCCATATAATGATGGTGGAGAAGCCAGAGGCGAGACTGAGAAAAGGAGGACCGTGGGTACTTTTCATCTTCATACTAGGACAGAAGAAGGCTTGATCTCTTTGCTATAAAAACAAGTATATATTTGTGGTAGAGGTGCTCTTACTAATGATGGAGGTGCACAAATACCACTGCCTGAGATGAACTGGTGTGGATTGAGCAGACCTCAAACCAGGGTCACAGTAACTCATTAACACATAATGAAAGGGTCTGTGAAGGGCTGTTGCACATCCCTTGCAACACCTCCAGGGCATCTGCATGATATGCTGTGGACTAAAACTCACACATCCACAGAAAAGTCCCTCTGCAGCCAGTCACTTAAGCACAAGGTGTGCACAAGGCTGTTTAGAGCTCTATTAGCACCCAAAGGTGCTGCAGGAGCTGGTGAGGTACCTGGCTCATGATGTTAGCTATGTGCTAGCGTTCTCTTCACTGCAAAAGACAGAGGTTGGTTTTTGTGCAAAGGTCAGCAGGATAAACAACAGATGTGCTGAACCACTGGAAAATATCACAGGCAGGCAGCAAACAGGGGAGCAGGGGCTGCAGGCACCATGTGCTTGTCTTGGCAGTCTCTGCACGTGGGACAGCACAGCACATGCAGGCTTCTAGGTTGGGTCATGTTGACGCAACACAAAACACACAGGGCCCTGCCGCCATGAGGCTTTGCTGCACATCACGCGCTGAAGTGGAAAAGAAGTTGCGGGTGCATGAGAACCAGACAGTAGATTCATCATTCTGTGGGCCTGTGGTGGGCTCTCAGTATCCCTGGGCTTCTGGCATTTACCTCCTCTATCTGGTATGTCTGAAAAAATAACCCACATCGGTGACCATCAAGTCAAGCTGGGCACACTGTTGGTTTATTTTACAACACACCCAGAGTGCTGCTCCCTTTCTCCTCTGCCCCCTTTGCTTCCTCTACTAGACTGACTTTGCATCTTGTCTCAAGTTAGGACCTGATTCAGTAAATAATTTTACTACTTGCTAAATTTTAATACACTGCAAGTCATTGTGTTGCAATCACAGCTCACTGTATGTAAAGCCCAGCACGTGTGCCAACGCCGGCAGAAGGGCTGCGTGCTCTGAAACTCTGGGGAAGAGGCCATGCCTCCCTTGCAGGAGCTGGTTGAGAGTGATCTCTTCCACGTTCCTACCCCCAGTGCTTCTTTGGCTACGACAACACCCAGTGAGCTATTTGGCTGGGAGAGCTCTGGGCCGCTGTTTGCAACGCTACTGTATTATTTCAGGGTTTGTTTGCACCTCCCATCTCTTTTGTAATCTCAGTTTGGCGCTTTGCTCCATTCACAAGCTCTTTGCTCCATTTTTACAGGGCTCCACACACCCCAGGGCTGGACGCAGGGTCAGTGTCCCAGCGGGTACCTGCAGGTCAGTGCAGCTTACTGAAATGCCATCGGGAGAGTATGCCTTGTCCCAGTGACTGAATGGCACAGTATCTATGGCAGGCTGTATGGTCACTGCTTGCAAATAATAGTTTCCTCATTACAGAGCAGTTTATTTTTAGCTATTTATCCATCATGCACAGATGCCTTATCGAGGTGAGGTCTGGAGTATATGAGCCCTTGGATGGACAGTGCTCCTTCAGAAATGCTCTCCAGCTGAAAAGGGTCCAGGCAAAGGGACTCATAGAGGGCCTTTTACCCAATTCAGTGCCACCGAAGGGCTTAGTTCCCATTACCCTTCTCTGAAAAATCTGTAGGCTGGGTTTTTGTGTGTTTGTTCAGCAACAGGGCTGCACCGCTGAGGGACACCTGCCGTTAGGTACCTACCTACCTGCTGTGTAGGTACAGCACCATGCGCAGCTGAGCCTGTGGGTGCTACCACAGTGCTGGTAATCACAGCAGAAATAACATCAGTGACTGCTCTGAAAATGGGGTGCTCAGCTGTTAGCTTATTTCTCTCTCTAGTTCATCCTTCATATAGTCTTCCCTTTACCCGCAGCCCTGAAGGCATGAGTCTCTGTGGATTGAGGCTATATTGTATGCTGCTTTACATATATATCAAATAATAAATTAACAAGGAAG
Organism: Pandion haliaetus; assembly: GCA_013401275.1. NCBI lineage: Eukaryota > Metazoa > Chordata > Aves > Accipitriformes > Pandionidae > Pandion > Pandion haliaetus. Next base: position 43,218 of record VYZV01000931.1, on the reverse strand, counting down.
GGATTTTCCTGAGACAGATCAAGCTTCTTACCAGAGGCATATATCAGCAATCACTGTACACATGAAAAATTGCAGGTGGAGCAAGCCCGCACATGGAAATACCGCTCTTTGCAAGCAAGAAATTACCATGCTGTTTTGTTTTTCTGTTTCACTTTCCTCCTAGGAATTTCTTTCTGCTTCCATGCTTTATTTTCTGACCAAATTTCATAGTGTATGGAGTAGAGGAATGTGCGTGGGAAACACTCGGCTGGCTGCACTCCTGGCTTTGCCGCACACCCTCCTCTCCCGCAGACCAAGCATGAAGTCCTTCCCACTGCTCACCAAACCCGCTGTCACACATTTCACCTGTGAGTCACTAATATGCCTGGCTGTTCATGTTGTGGCTTGTAAGTGATTAGTGCTCATTCAGATAGCTTTTTTTTCTTTTCCCCTGCTCCTTCTGATTCAGCTGATTTAGACAGCCGGTGGCTTTCTCGCTTGCTCACGCTGCCATTAGTCACAGTCCCACTGTTAATTCACCATCCTTCCAGGGGTGGAGAAAGGACAAGAGGACGGAGGTGAGTGTTTGGTAATCAGGGATGGGCAAGTTGCTCTGGGGGGAGTCAATCACCATGTGATTTCATGGCGCCTCAGAAGGGAGCTCAAGCCCTGCTGGTACCATCTGCCTAAGCATTTCACACAGGAGGTGCTAAAAAGGGATGCTGGAGCATTAGGGATAAGCGTGAGTTGTAAGTGAGCACTAACACAGCAGGGAAACAGGCTCTGCTAGCTGTGTTAGGTGAGGAGCTACTGAGGAGGAGATGTTCGTGCAGCTCTTTGAGAAATAAAGATCGGAGAGAGCTGCTGCCTCTTGTCATATTGTGGCCTTCAGATGTGTGGGGCTGGCGTGGCTGTGGGTCTCCAAGGCATGGGAAGATGCCATTCCTGGTCTGTTTGCTGAAGGCTGCCTGCTTCGGTGAGAGCAGACAGGCAGCAGGTCTTGTTCAGTCTCTCTGCGGCTTGTATGGCCAGGCCCTGGCCACAGCAGAAGAGGTTACTGAATGGCCGTTCTGGGCAAGATGGCATCCCCCTTCTCCAGCAGAGACCTAATAGCCCAGGGGAGAGTGTGAGAATGGAGCAAACAGGCAGCGTTGCCCTTTCCAAATGGTTTGCATCTCTGGAACTCACCATGCTATGGGGGAGTTTCTCTGTATTTAACCAAGTTCAGGGCATTTGGGAGCCCTGCTTCAGCAGCGGGAACTGCCTGCATGCATACATGGGCCATGCTAGGAGGGCCCCGTGTTGACCAACACTGACCCTAAAAAACCTCCCTGACATCCGCTGAAGTTTTTCTCATCTCCCATTTTCAGGAAGATCTGCTGCCTTCTTACCGACAGCAATGAGAGTCCTTCCACCGCAGCACACAGAAATGAGATACCCTAACCATGCGCTTGCATTTTTTTCATGATGTTTACCTGGGATTGCAGCCAGATGGGCACTGAAAACTGGTTTCTGAGACCAGAATTTGGGACAGCGATAATCTAATCTGACCTCATGTGTAACCCAGGTCAGGGAGTTTAACATGGTAATTCCTGCAAGGGAAGGAATTAGGCTTCCTGGCTGTGCTGTGAACTCTTCTTAGCCAGCAATTTGTGGTTGAATTAGGTATATTCAGTCTTGAGTCTGAAGCAATGATGAGTTTTCGCCTCCCTTGGTGGATAAAGGTCTGGTTTGTTGCATTAGATTTTCGCCGTGGGTACATTCAAGAGATGTTTGACAGTTAAATTAGATTAAAGGAACTATACCCCACATGATAGAGGTATAATTTGGATGTGTACAAATACATTGTGTCATTAATAGTTTAACCCTGCAAATTCTTGAGTAAAAAGGATGATGATTACAATTGTGGTGATTTCCTGCAGATGACTGCGAATTATTTGTGCACACAGCTGTGACTCAGACGCTGTAGGAGTTGGGTGCAGATAATACAAAAGGAAGCTTATGGTTTCCTCCTCCACTTCACCCCTTTGACTCTGCTTCTCTCCTGCCTCCACTTCTGATATTATTTTGGTTATAAGACTTGTGAGGGGATGCTGGCTGTGCTTCATGGGGTATCCACCTGTGAAAACTGAGTCCTGTTCCCTCACAAGAAGCGCTTTTATCAGAGTATCATCTCATCTCTTGCATAATAGTAGAAAGAAAGGCAAATAGGTTGGAGAAAGGAGAAGGCTAAATGTTCAAAGCCTCAGAGATCTCAATCTGACCCCACCACTTGTTAAATGACCAAAAGGAGATCACTCTTGGCCAGAGTCTTCCTGGTGGGAAGCTGCTCCAGAGATTGCTCCTTGCCTGTCTCTCAAGATAAATGAGTTCATATGGAAATACATCACCCTGAATACACAGCCATATGTGCATGTTTTGTATATATCTACATGCACACTTGCTTGAATAATATATACAAACAGATCCCTGCATATACCTGAGCTACTTCAGTTTGAACTAAGAGCTGTCAGTGCCCCATAGCTTCCAGTAGAGGTAATATATGTGTATACATACACACACACATACACATACATGCATCAGCTTTCCCTGTTTTCCCTGCTAAAGGCAGGGAACCCTCCATGCCCTGTGCCTTTGACCAGCAGGGAACAGGCATTTCCATCATGTTGGGGCTGGACAGACCAGAGAGAGCTGCAGACATAAACCAAAGCTATCCTGATTGCTTGGGAAGGAGGAGAAATCTCTAATTAAACAAATATACACACAGGGCCCAATACTGCCCTTAGTACCACTGTGCTCTCCTTTGGAGTCCCTGTCAGAATTTAGTCCATAGAGTGAGCTGGTGTATTTTCTTCTGGTCTTTTCTAGTTGCAGATTCACTCACTCACCTGCGTAAAACTCCTCTTTTTTATAAAACCAGAACTACATTTTACCTAGCAGGTCAGCAGTGCTCAACCTGTGGCCTTTGGCATCTGTGCAAGCATCTGAGAAAACAAGCCTATTACTAATTAGTTTAAATTACTAAAGCAGAGTTTTTCCCTCCACCAAGGCCAGCAAACTGAAAAAGGCTGAAGCCCTCCAGAGTGGTTCTAAACTTACAGGTTAAAGAGCCGGAGAAAGAGCCTGCAACAAAAGCCAGGTGAGGAATGAACAGCGGGTGCCTTCTGCTTTTGCATTTGTCCTCTGCTCCTTCTCCTAATTCCTTACCTCATTTCCCTTTCCATGGGCAAATGAGGTGAGTGGGTTTCAGATTGTCTGTGTCTAAGGGAGTACAAGGAAATCCTGTTGCAATATGTATCATAGTATATTTTGGTCGTGCAGGTTTTGTGACATTCAAGGAAGGAAGCATGCTTTTATTGACAGCTGAAACATCCTAAATAAAATGAGGCTGTGCTTTCCCCCTGCAGTCACTGCTTGTGACTCTCTGAATAAGAAGCTCTCCTTAAAATGACAAGCTCAGCCTGGAGACTAGTGATATCTGGAATGGGTGGAAATCAAAACAAGGCTGTTGGTTTTGGATATTTTTTTTCTTGGCACCTGATGAATTTGCCCCCATGTAGAATAATTCAGAACCAAGATTTTTTCCAGAGCTCTGAGATCACTACTTTGCCTCTTCATACATTTTCTTTTCTTAAGAGGGTTTTATTTTTCATTATATCAAACCAATAAGCGAGGAGCTTGTGGAGACCTGCTCACACGTTGAACGTGGAGAACAGAGGGGAAAACCCAAACCAGTATTGCTGCATCGCTAATGGCACAGAGGCTCAGATAACAACTATGGCTGCTGGATATTTAGGCTCTGCATTTAACCCACCTTTCCTGGCTCCCTTTACAGCTCACGTTTAAACAACAAGCACTTTCTATTTCCCAAGGCTTTTCCTTAATTGCATTTTTGTTGTGCTTTTTTTTTCCTTCTCATCTGTGGCTTAAGAAACTGTAAAAAAATAGCTTGGAGGAACCAAAAAGAACCAGCACTCTGAAGAATTTCAGGCAGGAATTACACAGCTTTCCTAAAAAGCCATTTTGCCTCTTACTAGCGGGATGGGGAGGGAAGGGAGACAGGAGGCATTTTGTTCTGCCTGAGTTGGTGATGAACATGAAATGCAAGTTTAAATCAGGAATTGGAGCCAATTTCCTTGCTGAAACCAACACCCTAGGAGGTGGGTCATTATTGCTATCCCAGCTTTATATATAGATGTGTAATAAAGCATTTATGATAAAGGGAAGGGCTGTGGGAAGGGGCTGAGTATTATAGTCTATTAGCCCTGTACTTGTTTTTCCTGGGGCCTTGCTAGCCCCACAGGGTAGCAGAGCTGGGACTGTCAGAGAGGCTTCTTGACTCCTGTTCCCATTGCTGGTGGCTGAGCCATCACTGCCCACAATAATTCCACTACTGTGGGTTAGACTGTGGTCTTCACACTGGCTTGTGTAGTGCTTTATCTTGTGAACAGCCATATCACCTGCAGCAGTGGGCACTGCACTGCTCAAAATGGGAGAGTGAGCATGCTGGTGACTAAAACCCCCTTAATGCAACATCTCTCCTCCTTGTCAGCCCATACCTGTTTTTATACCCAGTCTAGAGGAGAAAAAAAATGAGAGGATCCTTACTTGGCATGTTTCCTTCAGCAGCAAACCAGCTGTAAAACTCCTGCCCCACCACCCTCTGGCTCCTGCTTGTTCATATTTGCTGTGTCCTCCAGGGTGGGAGCCCGGCTGCAAGGCTGCGCCTATCCACAGCATCACTGAAAGCATCCCCACTGGAAATAAAACGAAGAGCCCTTCTGAAGCCAAACAAGCAGTGCATAATTGCTCACTGCAGTTGCAGTAGATCCCTGCAATAAACCTTCAGTCAAGAAACACATTTCAAATACTATGGTGGACAACTGGATATTGGACATGAAGAAATGGGAAGATAGAATCAAAGAATCATAGAATCATTTAGGTTGGAAAGGACCTTTAAGATCATCAAGTCCAACTGTTAACCTAGCACTGCAAAGGCCACCACTAAACCATGGCCCTACGCACCACATCCACAAGTCTTTTAAAAATGTCTAGGGATGGTGACTCCACCACTTCCCTGGGCAGTCTGTTCCAATGCTTGACAACCCTTTTGGTGAAGAAATTTTTCCTAATATCCAATCTAAACCTCCCGTGGCACAACTTGAGGCCATTTCCTCTTGTCCTATCACTTGTTATTTGGGAGAAGAGACTGACCCCCACCTTGCTACAACCTCCTTTCGGGTAGTTGGAGAAAGCGGTAAGGTCTTCCCTCAGTCTCCTTTTCTCCAGGCTAAACAACCCCAGTTCCCTTAGCTGCTCCTCATAAGACTTGTGCTCTAGACCCTTCACCAGCTTTGTTGCCCTTCTCTGGACACGCTCCAGCACCTCATTGCATATTGGTATTTTGCACGGCATTGCATAGCAAGATTACTCAGTACGGATCTTCAAGGGGGAGCTATAAACTGTTCACACTGTGCTTGTTACCAGTTGCCATGGCAGTATATCCTACAGAGGTCCTTCAATAAAATTAAGGATTTCGCCTTCTTCAAGAGAACTGCTGACAGGCACTGTGTATAGTCTTGCCCCCCCAATATTTTCAAGGTCCCTTGTCCCATAGGCTCACAAATGTACATGTACATTGATCCTCATAGCGCAAATGCTTCTGAAAAAGGAAGAGCAGCGCTTGTTCTGCCGGAGCAGTGCTTGTTCTGCTGTCATATAATCTTGCCAGTTTTCAAAATGCACTGGGCACCAATTACCATCTTTTTGGAAGAAGGATTCACTCACGGGCCTTGAGTCAGAAATGCTGCAGATGCGCTGATAAAGGGATGGTGAGATTTTTCTCAAGCCACACCAGTCACTGTGATGACTGATTTTCACTTCCAAATCACTTACAAACATTAAGTGGTGCATCTTCACAGAACACCTCCAGGGGGCTGTGGATATGTTTTATCTTAATTTTATAGTGGTATTTAATCAGGCAAACAGGAAACTAGTTTCTCATCAAATCTTCATTTTCTGGCCCTCAGGTAAGACCCATAGGCACAGTCCCATCCTCTGTCTGGCTTGGGGTTGGTCTCTAATCAGTGTGGGATGGCATTGCTACAGAAAAACAGCCCAGAGAATAATCTGGGGGCAAGCCGCAAATGCCAACACCAGACTGCAGAGTGACTGCATGTCATAGTTTTACCTTCAAGTGTAAATGTTGAAGCTCTTGGGCATTTGCAACCTTCTCCTCTCAGCCCATCCTACACAGTGCATGGCATTTTGCAACGGCAGCTCATCGTCTCTGACTGACTGGCTTATTTTAAAGGCTTCTATACCCTCTAGCTTATAGACACACAGGCCAACAGAAAATGACCTGGTGATAAAATGTGGTTGTATTAATCTCTCCCAAAGCATATTTTCAGGCTCCATTAACTGTATATAGTCAACAGTGAAGACATCAGGGAAGTAGCAGCAAGACGGGTGAACCGGCACCTGGCCCTGGAGGAAAGCAAAACATCCTGTGTGCTGCCAGGCTGCTGCTGGGAGCCTGGTTCTCCTATCCCTTCATCCACGGCAGATTTCACACTCTTTGGAGGATCTAAATAATTTTTAGTGACTGCACTGTGTCTTCTTACTTGCCCATCCTGCATCAATGTATTCACATGTCCATATGCAAAGCTTTTTTAATTTTAGTGAATAAAATATAGCCATCTGACCACTGTCTGAAGCTCCCAAATAACCTTATTTTTGACCAAGTGCACTCCCTTTTTACTTTATGTTGCACTGTGATTTTCATGGTAGTTAGAAAGCTAATGAATCACCAAGGCTACAGCTTTGAGTCCCATCCCGGTTGTTGTTTTTCTCCTGGTCAGGATACACTGCAGCAAAACATGCTGGGGTCATTTTCATATTGCATTTCCCAGAAGCTCCATGTAAATAAAAGGGCTGCGAAAGGCCCCTGACTGTTCCCAATGCTTTCATGAGGGCAAAACCCAGGAAGCTAGAGTGCCTGTTCTCTATGCCTCACATGTTGATAGCCTTTTAACACGAGATTTTGAAAAAGGCCAATGACTCAGTTCAAAGGAAAATCCTACCATGGGATGTGTCAGAGACTCTTTAATCTGCACATCATGGTGTATCTGCTGAGAGGTTGAATCCGTGAATACTGTCCAAGTTTCTATTTAACATTCAGAGGCTGAACATCGCATCTGAAAACATGACATTGCTGTTGTCCTTGCTCCTGTACCAGCCTACAAAATTAACATATCCATATGTGTTTGTGCAGCACATAAGACAAACAAGGGCTGGATTTCCCAAACTGCAGCCGCAGCAGTCAATGAATTTACAAACATCAGTGGAAAACTTCTCCACATCAATGGATTTCTTGTCTATGGAAGACCACTTGCATGTCTGGATTTCCTACAGCTATTAAGAATTATGTCTGTAATCCTACATGAATTGTTTTTTAGTGTTTTAACTGCAGCTAACCATCAGGCGGGCAAGATAGCTCAAGCCACATGGACTGAGCTAGTCTGTGATCTCACTCCATTACACAATAGTTGCAGGAGCCCCAGTGGTGTAACAATGCATAGAACAAGCTCTGAGGAGTTTGGGGGTTATAGACAGTCCCAAGGAATTATTTTATGCCATGGGAGAGAGAAACGGGAATGAACAGGAGTTCAAAGACTGGATTACCGTAAGGCCAGCAAAACACATTCCTATAGCCTGCAAGTGTATGAAGACATCACACTTGGCTCATTTCCTTTCCTCTTGCCTGTGGCAGCCACAGCTTCAGTCCTGCTTTATTTGTGCTATACCAATGTCTCAATAAAATGTGACTGCGGGGCCTGATCCTCACCTAGTAGGTAGCTCTCCTGATGCCAGCATGTCTGTGTGAACACCAGCCAGGGCTCAGGCCAGCAGCTTTGTCCCGGGCAGGGAAACACTATTTCCATTACATTATCCCTTTCATTTATTGGTTTTTTTTTTCCCCCCTTAAAGGCATTTACATTTCAACCATAAAACATGCTCAGATTCAGACTTGCTCTGGAGCAGGTCTCCTCCAAAAAGTTTGCATTTTAAGTTACTATTCCATTTTCCCATAAAATCAATGTCTCTTTGTAGGGAAGCACTGTGAAGGGCAGGCTGGGCTTAAATCCACCAAATTCAGTTTGGATTTATATCAGCACTGAATGCCTGCCAGGGGGTGAGGCAATGGCAGGCTGAAGAACGAGGGAAGAACCAAGGAGCTGGAGAAGATGGGGTGACACTGAAAGAGCAAGAGAGAAAACAGGGCTCTGCAAAATGGCGTTCCCATCCTAATAACAGGAAGGTGCAGAAGGAAACAGTACTGTTAACCTCCCCCTCTCAGGGACTGCTACCCAAGACACACAGAAGATACTTTGCTCTCCAAGCCTTTGCCAGTCCTTGTGTTTCAGAGCTCTGCTGTTTCAGGGCTGACCCCTGGGTCTCATCCTGCTGCCGAGGATGGAGCTGGCTTGGATATCCTAGCCAATGTCTGCGCTTACCTCTGCTGCCTCTGTGTGTCATGTGCTTCTTCCCTGAAACGTTTCAGTCAAAATGAGCCAACTCACTGCAGTCCCATGGTTTCAACTCTTTAGATTGCTGCTACTAAAATCCATTGAGGAGCAACTACCCAAGCACATGAGCAAGCTGACCCAAGAGCACAGGTCCTTAGAAACTTTTAAAAAAAAAGCCCTGAAGAGTTTTAAGAAACCACACTATTCTAACAGCTCAGATTTTAGAAAAATACTAATGCCAGGTTTGCTATCATGGCCAAAGCAGTGATAGGAAGACTTACCCATTGGTCAGGAGGAAAGCTCATTGTAAACCAGTCAGGAGCCCACATATGTTTTTCCTACCAAAACAGCTGCCCCAGCATTCTAAGCAATTGCCATTTCAATAGGCTACAATCAGAGATTACTTCTATCTACTGCATAATATCTGCATTTTTTATGCCATTTGACTGGATTTTTGATGATGTCTCATATTTTTACTGGGCTTTGCCCTCTACCTTGGCAAGCACAGTCTTTAAAACAAACCTCACTCCTGTCTGTGTGCTCAGTGCTTTGCAGAGCTTTTCTGTTTACCAAAACATATCCTAACGTCCCTTCTGTGCCTCCCTGGGAGCCTTCGTGCAGCAGCATCCTGTGGTTGTTTTAGTTATCTGTATACTTTTCTCCTTGAATCAGACAACTTCTCCCTTCCTAGACAGATTACACAAACTGTTCCTTACGCAGACACCATGAGTCTTTCCGCCCCCAGAAATTGCCACACAGCTCTTTGCTGAGCCTTCTTTCCATAAATAATAAATGCACAGATTTCTTAAATTCTTGGTCATCTTCCTTGATTCAGCTACATGTCAATGACCTCTGTTATGACACCAATGTAATTTCAGACAAGTACATCTACAGCTGGAATCCCATTTAATAATTTTTTTCTTATTATATGAATAGAAATAGATACTGTAGTCCTTCATGGGTGGAGCAGTGAAATTACCATGATGTTTTTTTGTGCCCCGTTAGCAGCTCTGACCCGATTTAACACAGACCAGCTCACATAGCCTCTTACTCAGCGTTTTCCATGGACGGGGTGCAGGCGAGCCACGTACACGGAGCTCGTGGGTTTGTGTCATGTGTAATGAGACAGGAGAGGATGGGAGGGAATTCATGCCACCTAACTGAGGTGCTCTAGCTATAACCCTAATTACCCAGTCTCTTTCTCTAACCACTGTTTAACCTAATTCCCTTCCCTCTGTTAGAAGGACACATTCGTTTTTCCCACGTCACTCCCTACAACCCTTGTACAAGAACAGCTTCACTGTACATGTGATGACCAGAGCAAAGGCACAGTATATGGGATCAGCTTCACAGTATGGATCATCTTTAAGGGCATGGTAACAGAAGTGAGATTCTCTTGCTCAGCCCAATGAAATCCAGTGGAAACGATATCAGGAACAGAAGCACATGAGATCCATTCCAGTTTTACCAGTAAAGCATCAGCTACTGAATTAACAGCTTTCAGTTTTCTCCACAGAACAGTTTTCTCCAGATGATGATCTCCTTTATGTCCATAATGACGTTTTTTTCACAACGTCTCTCTCCCTGTGAAAAGGCAGCCTGTCTCATGCTGCTTTATATGGTCAATAATACACACATCCTTAAGAAGGAATATATGCTTTTCACAACTTCTCTACCCTTACTGGATCTGAGGACCAAAGCCTCCTCCCTGTGCTATGATGTATGCTACATCTTCAACACAGTACTGCTGTGTTTATAACCAGGGGTGGCTGCTTTCCCAAATGTCTGGCTTCTGGAGTTCTGCTGTTGCCCCATGTCCCAAACTGCTCTGTTCCCACATGCATGAGCATCCTCTTTCCCCCATCCTTTCTGCATGGGTAGCTCATGGCCTTGCCACACTCCAGCATTTGTCTTGCAATTTGTGTAGTTCATAGAATCATAGAACAGCCTAGGTTGGAAAGGACCTTTAAAGATCATCTGGTCCAATCTTTCATGGGAAAGGGAGCCTAGATGAGATTATTAGCACCCTGTCCAATCACTTAAAAACCTCCAGTGATGGATACTCTACCATGTCCCTGGGGCAGTTGTTCTAGTGATTGATTGTTCTCACTGTAAAAAATTTCTTTCTTATATCAAGTTGAAACACCTCCTGGTGCAACTTGTATCCTTGGCTCCTTGTGACGAGAGAGTCTCCATCCTCTTTGTAGCCGCCCTTGAAGTACTGGAATACTGTGATGAGGTCCCTCCAAGCGTTCTCTTCCCCAGGGATAAGGAACCTAACTCCTTCAGTCTTTCTGCAGACTAGTTCTGCAAAACTCCTGTGTTCACAGTGTCTCCTGCTAGACATATCATGTTTATACAAGATCTCCTTGCACAGCCCCTATTTACTGCTCGTGACCCCGCCACTCTCCCGTGTTTATATTCCATGGCCCATATTTACATCCTGTGACATCCGAGGCCCTGCTGCCTGTTCGTGTTTTTGTCTTCCAACATCTGTTGCTCAGTGCACCTTTGCTCTTGGGTTCAAAGTTTAAAATGAAATGTAGTCATAAGCAAAAGATAAAAAAAACTTAAGTGAAACAAGACACCTATATCCTTGTCTACTTCTGCTGATACCCTTGATATGAATTGATCTTTCCATCCCCCTTGATATGCAGCCAGTGGGCCCTTTGTACTGTGTGGGATGCAGGGATCAAAACAAGGACATTTAATGAGCTCATTTCCAACAATATTTTGAAGTTGTCTTTTTCTAGTGTATCTCCTAAATTCTCTCTGGGTATACTTTGCATTTCTCTCATTAGAAACATGCTCTTCCAGTCAGGCTGCTGACATTGCAGAGAAAGTTACTGCCCTCAAACGGAAGTTGAAACATAATTTGAGGTGCCTAAACTCACATTCACACACAGGCACAGAGTTAAAACTCTCAAACATGTGTTCACGTTTTTAAGCCAAGCAGCTCACTAAAATTCAGGATGCTGTAAAACATTTTAGTTACAGGGAGAATACTGAAAATGGGTTCAAACATTTTTATACTGGCTGGTTTGCTGCAAGAAAGTACAAAGTCCTGCTTCCTGCTTCCCTGGACACAGGAGCAGTAAGTTACTGTTGATGCACAACTGGCTTTATTTTAATCATGCTTCCCAAACTATGTGAGCTCTTCCCTGGTTTTCTCTCCTGCACCCTTTCCCCAGCAGCATGTGGCTGTGATTTCTCAGGCTGTCCGACTGCCTTTCCTACAGGTTCAGAGCTGGGGCTCTCTGTTGCTCAGTCTCAGGCTCATCTGTTGCTCTGTTTGCACATCCAGAGTCCAAATGATCCCTGGAAAAGTTTCATCACTGGGATCTATCAAATTCCCATGTTATCAGTGCCTTTCTCTGTGCTTACATTGGGCTTTTGAGGCTTCTGGTTTAAAAGACCTTAATGGCATCTCACAGTTAAATTAAACAAATGGGGAGGACGTGCTAGCTGGGAGCTTTTGCTCAACCTCCATCACAGCTTTCTTGTTTCACAGCTGAGCCGCACAGTGCCATCCCCTTCCCCGTGCTGGGGACCCGCTGCAGAGGCTGCAGCCAAGCCTCCTCCAGCATCTCGTCACCCCATGGCTGGTGCCGACCCTCCCAGAGCTGCCAGAGCAGGCTCTCCTATACCTGCTCCCCCTGCTATTTCCCCTGAAGTTACATGTCCTATTTAAATGCTCTCAGTCTGGTTCTTTGGCCTGAAAGGGGGTAGAGACCGCTCACACAAGAGGCAGATCTGACACAAGCCTCCCACAATGGGGCTGGGCCAGGACGGGGCCAAACAGTTTCTGCAGCCACTGTGGTGGCTGGGAGGGATGCCCACAGCCCTAAGCACTCAGGGAGCAGAAAACGCCAGATTTCAATCAGACCCAAGCTGTGGCTGTAATGAGGATAATGGCCCATACTTTAAAGAGCTTGAATTCATCAACATTTGGAGTGTGCTGTGCTGTCAGATTCAATTTACCGTTACACATCGTCCTGCTATTTGACTTAACTCACAAATTGTTTCTTTCCATCCCACAATGATTTGGAGCTAGAAATAAGGCAAGTTACATGAGTGCACGAAGGGTGCATGCTCAGAGGTGTCATGCACACCACGGGTCATGCATATCCCACACCATCACTCACTTATCCCTCCTCAGAGCCCTGTAGCTCACGTGTGGCTGCAGAGGTGTGTAGTGCCCATTGGGTGCATACATCACGGGTCATTATTTCCAAGGCTGCAGCACACGTGCTGTTAGCAATGTGCCTTTTGTTTCCTCCAAATTCACCCAGATACAGCATGCAGCTATGGCTTTTATTATGCCTTCTTTTTTTTTCACATTGCATTTCTGCAAATCAAATGCATGTACTGTAATCAGACTCCTTTCACTCTTGTTTTTGATAATTTGAGGAGATTGAGCTCATATTTCTCATTGGAAGTGTTTTTTTCTCCAGTGCTCAACTAATTCCCATGACACATTTCTTGACTTCTCCAGTTTGCCAGAGTACTTTAAAAAGGACACCAGAACGGCAAGAATTTTTCCAGGATCAGCTTTAGGCAATTAGAGAGGCAAAAATGTCTTCTCTGCTCCTACTGTACAACTTCCTTGCTTGTACAGACAAAAGTTGCTTTATCCTCCTCTGTCACCTTGGGAGCTCACATTTTGTTACTTGTCAGATAGGACCCCTAAATCCTTCCACTGTTACTGCTTTTCAGAGGCAGCCGCATTCTGCAGATGGTCAGCTCTCTTTGCTATGAAATCTGTAATTTTCCATCTCTCTGATTTAAAACACAGGTTGTTTGAATCAGCTCAATTTAGCTCTCTCTCCAAATGATTCTAGATGACAGCCTTATCTTCATGATTATTTATCATTCTGTCAAACTTTGTGTCATCTACAGTAAATTCTCAGCAGTTTCTTATGTTTGCTTCCAGAACAGTGCAGAAGATGTTGAGTAGCATTGAGTATATACTGATCCCTGCAGTTCATCATTAGATGATTCCCCATTGACAGTCACTTTTTGAGACCTATCAATTAGTGTGTTCACAATCCAATTAATGTGTGCTTTATTGATGTTTTATGCCGCTCTTTTTAATTGCAATGCTACAGGAGTTCCAATCTCTAAAAAGCCCTATTTACCATCACCACTCAACTCTGCAGTCCCCCCAATAATGAAATCAAACTAGTCTGAAAAAGACAGTGAACCAGGTGTCTGCCATTAATTATGTTCTTATTGTTTCCTTCTTTGCTAACTGAATCTTGCTAATGGAGCATTCCCATTACCTTGTCTGAGAGTGGCAGAGTAGGTGGCCTGTAGTTACGCAAAGAATCTTGATTTCCATGTGTGACTGCCTTCACATGAGCCCGTTTCCAGCCCTCTTGAACTTTCCAGCTTTTCCAACGTTTATCGTCAGTGCGCCAAGTCTCCCTCCCCTAACTCCTTTATGGCTCTTGAGTTCAAGTTACCTGGACCTGCTGATTCTCAGACATGTTCACCATTGTGCTGTTAATGGACTGGGAAGCCATAGAAACCCAATGTTCTTTTTCCTGCCAATATAAAAGTATTTATTGAATGTCTTCACTTACTTCTGTGGAGCTCCCAAAAGGGGGTTTCTGATTGCAGTTTTACAAGGAAGTTACAAAGTCTGGTCCCTGTGCCAAGTTCCCTCTTCATGTAGGGTGTTTTTGTCTGGCTCAGCCCTACCTGGATATAAGCATGTTGGCAAATAGGACTGGCAGAGACTTGCTGTGATATAATATGGTGGCCTTATGATAGAATCCCTTTCACAAACTTTTTAAGCTTGAAAGTGACTGGATTGTTTGCTTCTCTGGGAAGGGCTCAGGGAACCTCATTCTTCTGGAAGAAACTTCCTTCCGATTTCCAGCCTAACCTTATTCATGACTAGTTTATAACTATTTTGCTGCACCAACATTTTCCTTTTTCTTAAGCAGTCTCTTCCATCCCCCGCCTGTCCTCCTGTGTTGTATAACAGCCATATTGTACAACACAGTCTTTGATGTGATCAGTTAAAGAGCCAAGGTGTTTTGGTTTCTCCATGGCTAATAGACTCCCTGTTCTTCCAACAATTCAAGCTATTCTTCTCTGAAATTGTTCCAGTTTGAATTCTTCTTTCCTGATCCTAGGATGACCAAATGAGGTCATATCAAGGCTTTGCATTAACAGTACTGATATTTCCCCTTTTTGCTGGCAATATTTCACTCAGTGTGTCCCACTTCTCTCTCTTAAATGCCGTTATTACATGTATTCTTGCTTCTTGTTATGGGGTGGAGACAATAAGGAGATGGCAAGAGGAGTAACAATACAAATACTTATAAAATAAATCATAGATTGTGTTTTCCAAAATCTCCACAGTATCTCAGGGGCCTAATCTTACTTTCATGGGTGTTTCAGCTCTAGTGCAGTTTTCTGTAGTGCTTGGGCATGTGATGTACATGTGGCCCTTAAATTCAGATCCTGTTAAGAGCCTACCTGCACCTTTAGGTCCCTAAAACATCTGGCCTTAAGCATGTAGAATACCTCTAGAAAAGGACTTCGGCTTGTAGGTCACTTCAACATTTTTTAAACTATTCCCTTAGAGGTCATACAGTGGCCATGGTGTGCAGCTCTAAGAGCACTGCAAACGGGATGCATCAGTCGTGACTAATCACAACTGTATGGAAAGTCTTTAAAGTATTTAACTAATAAAAGCAACAGTAGAATTTTCCTTACATAGTCTTATACCAGGAAAAAGCCACCAGAAGTTTTCCACTGAAGATTGAAGGATAGCTTACTGACAGCCCTTGATACAGAAAAGGAACATGTGCAGGATGCCCACTCCTCTCACTTGCATCTGCTCTGAGAGTTTAGTGCCTAATATTTTTATGGCATTGGCTTTCCTCTTTTTAAGTCAAGCTTATCACCTTACACCTTGCAGAAGATTGTCCTTTCTCACTTTTGGCAAGGATTCAGGTTCCCTCACATAGAAAGGGAATACCCAAGAAAGCCAGCAGGGAGGAGTGGAGACAGAGGGTGATCACTGCATGAGGAAGACCTATGTGTGCCTCAATTCATCTGCCAAGGGAGGCAACTAAGGGTTTTGAGATACATGTCTGTAAAATCATGAAGAAAGAGGGTCAACTGAGAAGAATTGTCTGCTTTTACTGTCAATACAAGATCAAAACAAAGACAAGAGATATAAATTCAAAACACAGAATGAAATACTTCTTTACACTGTGCTTGAGTCCCTAAGCTATGGGCATGTGTAGGCTGATAGAGTATATGGGGAAAGTATCACTGTACACTTGCATTTTCTGTATATTTTTCCCTAGATGTCCCTGTTGGAAACATGATTATAGGCTAGCTGAGCCTCTGTTCAGAGCTGGCATGAATATTTTCTCTTCCTGTGCAGTATAGGTGCATGCCTGCTTGGCTTTGGCTGTACTACACTGTCAAACATGGGCTGTTGGGCTACTTCCTTATAGTACTGCATGAACTGAGAAACATGAGGGAAGTTTTGATGGAGCTGTTTTTGTGCTTGCCTCCTGTCATGGCAAATCAATATTGCAGCAGGCCACTGAGATCAGCTGCATCTCTGATCACAACCAGTTTGTGTTGCCATTAATTATTTTCTCTTTGACTGTAGTGTGTCATGGTGGCTGCTGACTCCTCCTCATCTCTGACAGCGTGGCTTCATGTTACAAATAAACCTGTTTTGGAAATAGTTGGTGTTTAAAACAGTGCCCCTGCTTTGCCCTCTCCTCCATCCTTGGCTGCACAGTCTCTCCCCACCTCTCCCCTGCCCTGGCACTTACCTTACTCCACAGTAAGCTGATTCAGGGATTCAGTCCCCCAGAAATTACTCCTTATTTTGTGGGGTTATTGTTCCCATGGGTTAGCCCCAGAAGTTGGTTCACAACAAGGTCAGAGTATTGTTACTGGTTCAAGGAAAACAGTGGGAGGGGATGGGAAAGGGAAACAGCAGTACACTTTTCATGAGCCGTTGTTAGTTTGGCTCTGCATCATGAACCCTCATCCCAGAAAATTCTGAATCTGTCTGGATGGAGAGTTGACATCTCTGTCCATACCATTTTGCTGTGAAGTTTGCTTAATGCAGTCCTTTGAAAGATGATTTTGAAAAAAAGATGGATCTTTTCCTGTGTTTTCAGCTCAGGCATTAATTTCTTAGAAACAAAGACCATTGTTAGTCATGTCTGCATGGAACATGTAGAGAAACCAACATTATTTTAACATATGACTATTCTTAAGTTAAGGGGGATAAGATAATTAACCAGCCCATAATTAACTTCATGGTAATATGTTTCAAAACAGACAATCAAACATTAACTATGCTTGCATTAAAATATTGATATAAAGCCTCTGCTTTAATAACATTTGATATCTAATAGCAATTTCAAGTATTTAATTAGACTAGTTCTTCAGGTTAATAGATCAGCTTGCACTTCAAATCATCTTTGCGCTCTTTACAAACAGCAATTAATTAAGCCTTATCCTACTGCCAAGTCAGTTAATAGCATTATACCAGTGAGATGAGCTCCAAAGGGGTTTGACAGTTTTCCCCTCCCATCATGCTTCCCTGACGAGGCAAAGGTGGCTGTGCTCCAACCTCGTGCACATCTGCCTGGTGCTGAAAGCTAGGTGACAGGGACCTGGGCCCAGGAGTAAGGTGCCCAAATTGTGATAAAAGAGTCAATGATGACAAGCTTGGTGTGCTTGGACTCAAGCAAGAAATAGGTTGGAACGGTTTATACTGGGGAATCCGGTCACCTGCAGGTGGACACTGCTGGGACCCTGATGCATTTCAGAAACACTTAGGTACTTACTTCTAACTGGTGTAAGACAGAAAAGGGGAGTGGGAGCAAGATCAAATAGCACAGGGCAAGGTCCAGACTGCCAGTGTTGGTGTCTGTGATGGGCTTGGGCAGGACCTGGGTGTTATGAACTGGCAGGTCGCTGCCAACACTACCAGCCTGGCCTGGGCAGCAACATGGTGATATGTTCCAGGATGCTCCACCTTTCCCTACACCTGTTCCCTTGCCAGCCAGGAAGAGCTTTATATGAGATTATGGATATGGTTATCTACGCACTCTGTTGTTTGTCATTTTCAACAATTTCTCATGCCACGTCCTGTGGTTTCCCTCACCCTGCTCAGTTAGCCTCCTCTCAAGCCACAGTCTGCTTAAGGGCCTGGTCGTTTGTTCACAGCCCTAGCACAAGGCACAAAGGCCAGCAGGCAGCTGAGAGAAACCATGCCACAGCGTTGGTGGCTTCCTCAACACCTGAGTGAGTGCAGAAACACCACAGCTTGGGGAGGAGCTGGCAGTGCTCTTAGCAAGGGGCAAGCCAGTCAAGGTCTGACCTTGTCCTCACTGTGAGCAAATGGAAACTCACATCTTTCCCTTGCCAGGAGCGTTTTATGTCATCCCAGCGTTAGGCAAAACATAAAGCTAGACCAGGAAGGCAAACCCAGGTCTCCTTGCCTGCAACTGTGTGTTCTACAGCGTCCAGCTGCTGCTAACTCATTTCTTCCTCCTCCCAGCAGAACATCTGTCTGACAGCAGTGTGTTGCTGTAAGTTTGAGAGTCCTCCAGGGAGGAGGGTTGAGCCTCAGTCTTTTGGCCTGTTGCAGTCAAGCAAAACAACTCTCACTCCCAGTTTCTCCAACGCCTACATTTTAAGCAGCATTATCCTTGTTCTGCTAGTCATCCTTGTCCAGGGGAGTGCCTTGCTCTGAAACCTGAGTGCACAAAGGTTTTTGAAGGTCAAAGCTCAGTATCTTCCACTGTCCTAAGTCTATGCTGGTTTGGGTAGGACTAAAGAGTTCTGAATTTTACAGTTTTGAGCCCCCAAACAATCTTCTTGATCACTTCCAGCACCTGTAAGTTGTTGACTCTGCTCTGCCAAATCACTCTGTGATTTGGTTGTGACACTGCTGCCTGACCTTGCTGGAGTAGCACAGGATGTAATGGATGCTTACAAAAAATAAAAAGATGATTTGATGGAGGACACTTGAGAAGTATGAAGTGATATATAACCTGCAAAACAAGTTTAATGAAATGCTTTAAATTGCTGTGAGTTATGTAACCACATTAAAACAGTAGCATCAACACCAAAACCTTGAACAAAAGCTAGGATTTTCCAAGCTGGGATAGTCAAAAAGTGCTAAGAATTCAACTTCCTCACCCACATTAATCCGTATGCAGAAGACAAGGAATCAATCACTGATTTGTCTGGTAAAACAGTCACTACAGTTTGGTAATTACTCTGTGTGTTGCTATTTATCTCAGAAAGGTGCACCAGACTCCCTGGGGCGTGATTCTCCACTTTTTCTGCATCACAGAAAGGAGGCAGAGGATGGAGGACGGTACCCCTAACCCCACTGACATGCCTGAGCCAGAGCTTCCCCTCTTCCCGTGAATGAGGGACTGAATGACCCCATATCATATGAGTGACTCCAAACAGCTGTCCCAGATGACCTACACTTCTCCCCTAATTAGAAGCCCTCCCATCTAGCCAAGTCCCTTTTGCAATCAGTTCATCTCAATGGTATAATTTTTCTCTATTCAGATCAGACTGATTTGCATTGATGAGATATGAGATGATGGAGATTTTAAAAATTTGGTTCTGGGAAGTAACTTTCTCGCACAGGTAATAGTCCAAATTTTGGTCTCATTGTCTAAATCCACATTCTTTACTCTGATCAAAATTTAACATTGGGTTTGTTACCTGAACATCTTCCTACAAAAGACTGCTGCTTTTCATCATCACTAAAAATAGGCAATGGCCATATAAAATCAATTTGCCATACAGTGAGATATGGAAGGAGTCCTCATGTACTGAAGCTGCGGTCAGATATAAGCCCTTTCTGCCCTGTGATAGTCTAATTTAGAAGCAGGAAATTCCTCAGAATAACCAGCTCCCAGTCCCAGCTGAGACCTGGCTGATAAAAGCGCTGTGAAATATTTAACTGTGCATAGTAGCAGAAGATTAAGTACAGATGTGGTCTAGAAAATCAGCTACACCTAGAGCAAACACAAACCTCTGTACAGCATGCCCGGCTCCAGCAGCATCCAGCATGCCCGTGCCTGGCTGGCAAGGGCTCTGCCTGCCAGCTCTGCGGTGCTCGGTGCTGGCCAGCCAGTGCCTCCTGGTCGTGCTAGTGCTCTCTCCCTGCCAGCACACAGGAAGAGCTGATATTCTCTCTTTTCTTGGGATTTGCCTTTATATCTGATTGCCTCTGATATAAATGCTCTCAATCGAGTCATAGTGCTTGAGAACATAGAGAGATGACAATAATGCAGGAGCCACTCTGCTGTGGCTGCTATCACCCAAGGATACAGAACAGCATGTGTTGCATGGAGAGGTAGTACATGTTCTTAGACAAACTGACAGAGCTGCGAAAAACAGACCGTGCAGTCTCAGACACCCTTTGCTACACATCTTGAGGAGTCTCTGAGACTGAAAGTTTGCCTTGCTTGTTAAAAGGGGTTACTTAAAAGGCAGTGACCACAGAGTGGCTCAACTAACAGATACAGGGCGGCATTTGCAAAGTGGCCAAGGCATGTTGGGCTCCAGACTTAGCTCAGGTATTTGCTGTCCACAGCTGAGCACTCAGATCATCCTACCCTCCATGTGAGATATAGCACTGCAAAATGAGAAACTCTTTATCGGGCCATTTTGGTGCTAAGTCAGGCTGTTGTGGGACTCCCAGGGATGCATTTCATGTATGCAGTTATCACCTGGGCTGCTGCATCACAGGATGGGTCTGAGTGCTGGGTGTGAGTTGGGGAAGCAGGTGGGGGCCAGCCAGCCCCCTGGCTCAGCCTGCAGCTGGGCGCAGGACATGGATGTCTGACCCATGCGAAAGCAGCCTCCTGCTGTTGTCTTCTGCTCCAGACAGAGCAGCTGAATTCAGATCTCCCTTGGTCAGGGGTTGCAGCATGCATATGGAACCTAGTAAGAGCAACATCCAGCAATCCCTGTCATGATGAAATATGTTCCTGCTACTGTCACAGACAGCCCTGCTGTTGCAAGGGGAGAAGCAGGCTGGCAGTCCTTCCTGTAGCATTTACTGCTCTTTCTTCACCTGGAAATTCCCTAATCCTTGGTTAGATGTGAATATGAACTGCCTCAAAGTTGGGAAATGTTTGGAATTGAAACATCATTTTAGGATTGTTACAGGAACTGGGCAGAATGTGGGTACACAAACCCACATTTAAGTTGCCCAAAAGACATGACCCTACTTTCCAGGGTGCCAGTTATCAGGGGTTTCCAGGTACTGACAGCTCAGAGCTTTCAGCGACTGTAGTTGTATTTGTTGGTTACAATATTTCTGACAGTTAAGTCTCTTTTATCTGGGTCCCTTGAATAAGGACTCAGGAGTACAAAGTTTTTGTCCTGGAGTTTGGAATTTCATCCAGTTGCAATATTTCCTTGCTCCCTGGCTCTCATTCCAGGGCCTTATGCTTTGGACTTACATTATTTACTTTCTAAGCAGACTAAGTTTTGATATCTTTTTGGTGTTACCCAGCGGATATTTTTATAAGATTTTATTTAGTTATAACTACCAAGTATTTTCACAATGAATTCAAGGGAAAAAAAATGAGAGTTTAATTTCTTTGCACAGAGATTACAGTCACTCAGGCAATTCTTTGTCTCCTTATGACCCAGTGAATGGCAATGGGATGTTTGTGATTGCTACCCAGAAGTGGCTGGCTGGCTCTGACTCACTGCATGCAGTTTTACCTACAGCCACTGAAATACTCTGAGTCACAAGGAGAGGCATAGCAGTAGACAATGAGAGGTAATCATGCAAAGGATATTACAACCATGAAGGCACTTTAGGCACAGCTCCTGGTGGACAGCAGAAGCAGAGCACAAATATATCTATGTAATTCTTAATTAACTACAAAAAGCGGCTGGGTCCCTTCCCCTCCCCCCCTCCCTTATTTCCCAGACCATAAACCAAATCTTCAGCAGGTATAAACTGGCACAGGCTCTTTGACTTCAAAGGAGCTGCATCAGTTTGAACCAACAGAGATTCTGGCGCCATATGGCCCTAATTATGTTAATGTGAGGCCCAAAGGATGCAGTGCAATAATAAAAAGGAAATACTGTGTGATCCATCATAGCTTTGGCACTCAAGGCAGGACTTTCAAAGGTATTTAGGCACCAAAAGAAGCAGACAGGTGCGTAGGAGATTTTCTGTGTTCCATTTCCCCACGATAAAAATTTATTTCCTTTCTATCTCAAACCAGGCTTGGGAGTCCCTGCAAAGGGGGAGAAACTGCTTGCCTGAAGTGACCAGGGAGAGACATTTTATTTTTATCACCATGGAAATAAGAGCTATTCTTCCAAGGTGGACATCTAACTACTTTCTCTGTAGACTTACTACCTCCCTGAGTGCTTAGCAGGGTACCAGCTCTTCCAGCCCAGGGTAGCATCATGCCAGTGCCTGCTGACACCTCTGAGGGTATGGGTAAGTCTGCTGCAAGGCCTAGCTGGAGCAAAACTTTGGCAGTAGGTAAGGATCTCAGCAAGATGAATGATTCAAACCAGGCTTGCTCGCCCCGAGGAGCGTCTGCAGCGGTGTATGAAGCCACACTGCCCCATTAACACAGCTACTTGCAGTGCCGTCCCAGTGCATGGAGCTGCAGGACAATATTAGGAGGACAAGTGCAACGCATTCCTGTTCTCAGCAAATGGAAACGTACCACACCCTGAGTTCCACCAGGCCCATTGGTATGGAAACCTTCAACAGCATGGAAACTTCCTTTGATTTTAAATCGAAACAACTAACCGCTGTAATTCTTGGACATTTATATCACATTTTCCTCATATTTTCCATCTCATGGATGATTAAAACCAAATTATTGCATTAAGGTGTTTGAAGTTAGGCTGCTCTGTGCAGCACTTATTTGTTTCTAAGTCCTTGTCAGGAATTTCCTGCTGATCTGGTTTTATGTTGTCTTTACCTAAAACAAATTTTCACCGGGGATTGAAATAGTCCCTAAATAGTTTAAAAAGGGTTCTCCCATCTCAGACTGTTTTCTAAAAGCCTTGTAATCTTTGTCTTGCCACGTAATGAAGCAAGATTGCTGAGAGCATACTCACATTGCCCTAAAGGAGTGGGAAACAGATTGCTTAATACAGCAAGAGTTACATCCCACATAATAAGTTTCACGGTCATTTTTCATTGTTCTAATGCCTTTATATTGGTGCTCTCTTGTACTGTACTTAGGAATGATGCAATTCTGATGCTGTAATAACCTGGTAGGCAGCTGGATAAACTCCCTTAACAAAAAAAAGGTCACCATTAGACGAAGAGTTCCTAGCATGAAAACATGTTTATTGAGTGCTTGCATTTTGCATAATTTTGTTCTTTAGATATGTTACTGTTAAGAAGTTACATGCAATACCAGTATATGGATGTACTCGCTGTGCGGTGCTGCTGCCCTTCTAAAGAGCTTGCAGTACTGGATGCTTTTGCTTTAATTCCCAACATGTACTAATGTGTCAAGAGTACACATTTTCCTTGGAACTAGCCAGAAAATGTGGCAAGTGAAGAGTAAGGTAAGCCAAACAGTCAGGCTGTTCTCCCTGTATATGTGAGAATAAGGTTTAAGTCTCTACTCTGCCCAAGCCAAACCAGTTAATGGTAATAAGGCTCCTGAAAGCTGGCAAATGCTCGCCTGCTCTGCTAGTCTGCAATGGGCCTTTCTGAATTTAATCAGAAGGTTTTTTTAACTGTTAAAAGCAGCTGTTAAAGTGGGTTTGATCACCAACATATTTCTGAAAAATACTGGATTTTGTGTTTTGACATTTCCTGGTGAACAGACTTTTGTTGTTGAGAGCCCAGATCAGTTCTGGGCAACTACAGTGAAACATGAGGGAGACTGAGTCAGATGGCTTATCCTGTATTCCTTAGTGTAGAAGGTACAAACAGTCCTGCCACCTGGTTGCAATGGAGCTGCTTCAATAATAAGCCATTAAATTACTGATGGCGCCCTATGAGATAAAATATCCCAAATGATATTGCCAAAATGTACACTGTTAATAGGATCGTGACCTCTTATGATTTAATTTCAGCAAGCGAACGTTTAAAAGATGAAATCCCAGTCCTCCACATTTTTGTGATTTTAACTAATGTTACACATGTAAGCAATGTTTCCCCTTTTACTCAAGTTATTTATTGGCATAAATATTTGCAAGATCAGAACATTAACACCTAGCTAACATATTTTAGGAAAAAATAGCAACAACTCATATGCAAGTCTCTATAGTTTCTAAATATTTCTATAAAGTACTTGAAGTTCCTATATAATGCACAGCAGGGAGTAACACACATCTGCCTTTAAAAATTCACAGGACTTGTTGACTTATACTCAACTGAGAAAAAATGTGAAAAAAAAAAATATAGCAAATTCCTCAAATGTTTACCAGGTGAGGCATCAAAAACAAAGCCTTAAATAGGCTCTTAATTCCACAGTGAGGTATTTAAACAGTGGTCTGATTTTCAAAAAAGCTGGACAACAGCACTGTTTACTGATGTCTTTTCTGAAGATGAACCCACAGATTTAGGTTCTTACTATAGACAAAAAACCTATATTTAGGCATTCATTTGGAAAATTTTCATTGCTACTTCCTTTATGTGGCATTTCATCCATGTGTTTGGGTAGAGGATGCCCATCTAATTAGCACAAATGCTTTGCAACACCCAGCTATTGTGTTCTCATTAATTCTCTAACCTTCTTGGTTTTATAAAACACAGGCAAATACTGCACTGAGTATTTGCTGGGGACCTGGACAATGAAGGTCCATTGTTACAGAGCATAAGTGTATGTAAAAGTCTCTTTTGCATTTCCCATATTTTGTAACCACTTTCTTTTCCTCTTCTTATGTCATAATCTCTGCAGAGAGCTCTGTAATGAAATGGTTAGTACAGTTAAGATAAAGGATTCATTATGATTCATCCAGAATAGGGATAACTGCGTGGACTTAAACTAAAACCAGAAGGTTTTTCCCTAGCATAGGCTTTCATCAAAAATCAGACGTTGCCTCCCCACTTGCCTCAAGGCTCCTGAGATTTGTAAACGGCATGGACAACCGTGGGCCAAATTTCAGGTATCTCTAATCTCAGTGAGAGACTGGGGTTGAATCCAGCCAAAACATAGGAGTTTCACTTTTGGCCCTGCTCCTGGAAAAACAAGGGGGTTGAGCTTTTATTTGATACAACATGGATCACGCCTTCAAATCTGACACTTGGAAAAAGGTAAGGTCTCCAGCTGAAGTGAGAAAAAAAGGGCTGGAAGGAGTCTAAAAGATGAGCAAATCCAGGACGCTGCAGTGTAGTCACCATATTATGTAATTTCCCTTACAAATGTATTCACTATCATGTTAAAATCAGCTAAAGTTTTTGCCCCTGCAGTCATACTGGCACACTAGAAGAGAGCGTAAGGATGGCTGCACACAACCACGTTGGATCAGACATCCACCCAGTGCAGCATCCTGTTGCTGTCACTGTCCCCATCTGGTCCAGGCAGGCACTGGGACCAGGGCAAACATGCAGCCATCCTGCCCCACATGCTCTCGCTCATGGAGTGGGGCCTTCTGCGCCAGAGGTAGTGACTTTGTGTTTAATACCCACTGTGGACTTTTTTCTTGTATGAATTGGTTCAGCCACTTTTTTGAAATCATGTAAAGGCTTAACATCCATAAAGCCCCATGGAAGGTTTGGGGTTTTTTTCAGCTTAAATGCATCTTCTTCAATTACCTGCTGAGGGGCCCCTTCTACAGCGTTCTTGGAAGAAATCAGGAAAGCTCTTCTTTGTGGATACTGAAAGGGAGTTTTTAAAGCTTCAAGCCATGATTTGTACATTTATGAGCCCCATGGAAAAGGCAAAAATAATCCAAAGAGAATTGGAAGGAGACTGCAGAGCACTGCGAGGAGCCCGCTGGATGCCATCACATGAAGCTACCAGGAGCTCATGGAAGAACGGACACCATTCCGGTCACCTGCTCCAGGTGAGCTGGAGCTGGCAGAGATGCAGCACAGGCTGGATGGCTGCTCAGAGAAAGGTGAGACCTGCTGGATGGACAGCAACAGAAGAGCTTCTCAAATGGAGCAAATCAAAGGCTTGGAGAGGTCAGGAGGAGTTATTTATGCTGAAGGGTAATGTTAGCTGGAGAATAATTGCTTTCAGACTGCTTTTGGATGATAGCTTTTTGGCTGCTCTTAAACCGTTGCATTCAGGTTGACCTCTCCGGGTTCATCTGGTGCTGTTCTGCCTCTTCATTAGTTACTATTAGTAATTGTAGCCTGCAGCTGTGGGGCAAAGGAGCACAGGGGAGAAATAAAACATGGGAAGAGGTAGAGAGGGAAGGGCTCTGCTCAGGAGTCTCTGTTGCAACGTGGCCTCTACTGAAACGTGGCTCATCCTCCTCTGCAGAGTGGGGACGTTGCAGACTGACCTGTGGTTGCACCCAGAGCTGAGACCACCAGACTGGCAGGAGAGGCTGAAGTGATGCAAGTTTACCATAAGCCACCAAGAGTAAATGGAGATGGTGGAGGTAGTTTAGAAGAGTAGATGGCAGCTTTGGAGAGCTCAGAGGACTCAGAGCTGTAGAAGCAGCAGCTGAAAGCCTTCTGTGGTTGCTTCTGCTGAGTAAAGCTGCAGAGGTAAAGCCCTGGTGCCTCTGCTGGGGCCGCGCAGTGGACATTCCCCAACAAATTTCAGCTTGTTTTCAACCTTCAGGCTCATTGTATGCACGTTGGTAAATGCCAATCACCACCAAGATGGACATGTCATTTCGTTTCCCAGGTGTCTGCATATTTGTGTAAGGAACCTCTAGGCGGTTAAGCCTGGCCTGTCTGGATTGGGAAATAGCCCTGCCAGGAAGATTTCATCATTCTGAGTTAGTTTGATGTGCTGATGTGCCGCGCTGCTGCATTTCAGCCCTTTCTGATTTAGCAATGAAATCGCAGACACACGCTCCTCTTGCAAGCAGCTCTGCCAGGAGAGGCTGGTACTGTCCCCAGTGGTTTGCACTGCTCCCACTGCCAGATGTCATGGCTTCTGCTGGGCTGCTGGCACACGCAGTCCCCTGAGCTTCCCAAGTGTGTGGGCACAGTGATGGGTTGGTGTCATGAGCTGGCATGACCAGCCATTGTCATGTGGCTCTCCAGGGGACGGCGTGGTCCCCAGGCTGCCCAGTGAGACAAGGACTCTAAAGGGCTCCTAACTCTTTATTATGGAACGGGACATACTGGAGGTTTACAAAGCCATGCGCAGCTTATGGGGCAGGCAGGGATGGATCACTGGCTGTGTCTCTGAGCACAAGCAGGGCACCTAATACACAGGACCTAGGTTCAAAACAGGTAAAAAGAGGCAATTTTTGGACTCGGTGAATAGCAGATGTGTGCTATTTTGGCACCCTTGCCAAGAGGTGCTGTGGATACAGGGAGGTTGCAGGGCTTCACGGAGGTGCTTGAAAAAGAGCTTTGCTGAACAGACTCAGAAAGTCCCTGATTTTGGAGCAGCTGGAGGCTGGGAAAGTACTCTGAGAAGTGCTGTATACACTTACCCAGCTTTTGCTCCTCCCCAGGTGTCTGCTGAAGACCACCACTCCTATTTTTAATTTAAGAAAACAGAAAAGTGAGGGGGGAAGCAGTGGGGATGAAGCAAGACCACGAGTCTGCCCCCATATCCACCCCCAAAGTCCTCCATCATGGGACACACAGTGAGGTGTGGTGGAAAACCAGGGAACAGCCTTTGCCCCAGGTTCCTTGGCCAAGCAACGGTGGTGGGGATGGGGGTGACACCTCCACACTGACAGCAAAGGAGGTGCAGAAGCAGCAGTGCTCCTGGGAGCGGTGTCAAGCCCTAGCTGGATCTAGAAAACCCCTGTGGTAAACTGAAAGGTGCTAAGGACATCTCCACATGCTCCTTCACTGCTAACTAGAGGCATCAGGGGATGGTGTTTGCCTCTGGATGGGAAAAAGAAATCTAGTGAAATTCCCAGGGAGGACTCTCTTTCCATTACTTCTGCAATTTACCTAAAAAACACCCAGTCTCTAACGCAAGCTGCAAGCACTGCCATTATAAATAGAAGTGGCACTAATCCTGCTACAGGAACAGCACCTTGGCATTACATTGCTCCAGCATGCAATATATATGCTGTTTAACACTTTGCCAAAGCATAACTCTTAAGCAAAAGAGATTCTCCATTTTCTAAATGTGGCTTCCTATAGCTACAGCTGTAGCAGCTTAATTAGGACATGTGTACACATGTGTGTGTTTCTGTGCATGCATACACGAGTCTCTAAAATTTATCCTTAAATCTTCCTATATGAAAGAAAATTTCTTTTGTGCCTGGATGTAGAAAAAAAAGAGGTCAATTATTTACTGGACTTGTAATGGCTGTAGTTCTCAGGGAGATGAGCAGAGACACTCTTCAGAGGCTTCCTGAATCAAATTGTTTACCTTTTTTTTCATGCTTGCTAATTGCTCTGCGCAGCTGATTTTATTTAAGAGGTTAGTATTTTAAAGTTGAAATGAGGATATATTGCAAACTTTACCCCACAGTTCACTGTGCTATATACTATGCACAGCAGCTCAGACTGTTAATCATAGGTGAGGGTTAAAAAAGATGAACTGATGCAACTGCAGAGGCATATGAGGACAGGGCCAGACAGAGCAGTTTAGAGCTGTAAGCAAAATTACTGCCCCAATGAAGGACATGCATATTGCAAAATATGTTAGCTCAGTGCATCCCTTTGCACTGCAGTGAGGAATACACGCAAAAGAACTGTTGCAGGTAAGGAAACCCTCTATTGCCATCAGGACCACGTGCTTGACTGACTTGCTCTGTCTGGGGGAATATCTGGACAGGCTCTTCACACAGGGTCAGGAGGTCTCCACTCACAAGTCTGCTTCAGTGCTACAAGAGTGTCACGGGAGCAGACGCTGAACACACACCCCTCGACCTTCTCGAGGCTGTTCCCAGGCAGCGATCCTGCCTCCGGTAAACGTACTGCATATGTAGGTTGTCCCTGCAGCACAGAGGTGTCTAAACAGGTTGGGGTCAGTGGAAAGTTGTCTGTGCTCCCAGATGGGATGCTTAATGGTCCAAATATAACCCAAACAATATGAATGCATACACTACCTCGAGAGAAAACTAGGAAATCGCCTTTCCAACTTCAGGTTATGGACAAGATGGCACCAAATGCCAGATACTTTGTTTTATGTTTCCCTATGACTTCTGTTATTTCTGGTAAATACGTTCAATAGACAAGTCATTCAGTAACAGTAAAGTTTTGATACAGGTTTCCCTTTATACACCCCCTCCTTCCCACCCATTTTCTGAAATGGTGCAAATACATTAATGGATTGCAGGGTTAAACCAAAAATAAACAATTTGTCCTTCATCAAGACAGTTCATATTGTAGATGATCTAGGTGTGGCATAATAAGGCTGCTACAAAACAGCCTGAATCCAAACCAATTTCACCAGTTCAGCCAGTCATACTTGCTCATATTGAAGATGGTAACGTTTCTACCACTTGCAAACAGGCTGCTTCGCCCTTGGGAAAATGGTAGATCAGGAGGACCAAGGATGTGCAGCCACATTCCCACTCTGTGTAGCACTGTCCAAGGAACCAGTAATGGAAAAGAAATGAAAGGAATCAGTGTCTTCTGGTAGAATTAATCCCCTGAGGTTTTCCAGTCTGTAAGCAATGTCTGGCTGGGCTGTATAGGAGGTGAATGCAAGTGGTTAGCTGGGAGAACTGAAAATTTTCGTTAAAAAAAAAAGCTTCTTTCATTCTGTTTGCTTGCAAACAGAAAAATAAAAGAAGAAAAAAAAAAAGCTTACTTTGGGAATTTAGGAAAAGAATCAGCTATAAATTAAAGTATACCATTTTTTTCCAAGCCTCAAGGGGCTGAAAGACTAAGTATTTTCAGTATTTAGACCCCCTCCACCAAAAATGTTTCCCACTGTTTTCAGTGAAAATGCAATGTAATCAAAATCAGGGTTTAAAAACCCCCCACAGAATAATTTAGTCAAAAACCCAATTTTCTACCTGAGGGGAAGTGTTTTGAGGGGAATTTGATGCTACTGAATTTGCTAGTAAATTACATTGTCAAAAAAAGTTGTTAGCAGACACTGGGGGAGGAGGGTTACATATATTTAGCATCTGGCCTGTAAAATAATTTGATATCAAAAAGGCTGACAGTTTTCTCTCCTGCCCAAAGCTGCAGAGGAGAAAGGTGCTCATGGTTGTGACTCCCCACAGCAGGGACATGGAGTAAGGACTCTGAAAAGGTTCTTGCTGCCCTCTCAGGAGGGAGCTGAACTGGCCCAATTCTGACACATGTTAAGGGACATCCTGATGAAGAGCTGCTGCCTCTTAACCTTTGCTAGTATTAAAAATACCTCTTCGAGTTAACACCATTATCATCTTCCAATGGTGGCCACTTTACATATGCTTGCAAAAGAGTCTCTTGAATCATTTGAGACAGCTAACATCTTGAAAAGTCCTTCTGCCCTCTGGAGAAAATATCGAACCTTGGATCTTGACACCCCCCCCTCTAGTTTTCCCACCATACATGATGCCTCACTGTCATCAACAATCTCAGCAGAAACAATCCTGCCCTCTCCCAAGGCATGGAGTAGTACCACCCCAACCTCACAAAGTGACGATATGAGAAAAAAGTACTGGCTCTTGATTGTACCAGTATAACAATTAGAGGTTATATCCTAGAGGTTGGAGGGGGTTGACAGAGAGGATTGCGGTCATACTATCATTTACTCCTCCCTGGGCCACGTGCAGAATTTGGGAGGGGATTTCTGCTCCACCCTTCACTTACTGTCCTTTAACACTCACAAGTCACTCATANGGATATACACAAAGACCCATTAATAAAGCACCATATCTGGGAGGCTGGCTGCAGACTCCAATACAGGCTTAATGTGATTTATGCTCATGACCAGTAAAAGCAAAAAAACACCTTAGGCATTACATTTTTTTCCAGTAACATATTTGGGAGTGTAACAGGTGGTAAATCAGCAGCAGGATCGCTCTCTTCCTTCAGTGAAAACACTTCTAGTTACAGGTAAAACATTAATTCAAGAAATCAAATGCAAGGGTTAGGCAGTTCAAACAAAGCCCGCTTCCTGGTTCAAAGCCTAGTTCAGACCTTGATCTCCAGAATTTGTTAAAAGAGTAGACTGTATTTTATCAGTTATGACTGAATGTTACTGTAAAGAAACTGTTGGTGGAGTGTTTTGAATAAATGTTGAGCATTCCCACATAGCGAAGGTGTTTGTTGCTAAAAAGCAGTGATGTCTCTGACCGACAGCAGAAGATTTTCTAATTAAAACAAAATCTTGGGCAAGTGAAATACTGCTTCATTACAATATATCACTGATTTTGTTGAAGATTAAAAAAAAAAAAAATCAAACCTGCTACAGAATATGACTAGCCAGGGTTAAACTTTACTCTCAGATATATTGGTGCAAATCTGGTTATAACACTACTGTTATTCCAAATTTGGACTGGTACAACTTGAGACTGATGGACTGGAAACATCTGAAGTAAAAATGCCCATATGATTTCAAATATCCTTTATCACTCAGCTATGCAAACTACCATCAACAGAACATAAACATGCTACTTTGGAATGAAAAAAAAGCCTATTACATTAAAATAAGAAAACCAATATATAAGCCAGAGGGAGTTTAATTGGAGGGCAGGTATATATTCTCAGTATTCCCCCCAATCTGCACATATAAATAAATCTCTTTCTGTACATCAGACTTCATGTACTTCATGCTTTCCTCTGAGAAGTGAGGAGAGTTTTCTATAATTATACTCATTAGTAGCTGTCTATTTAAAATGCTTCCAATTTTTTAGATTAAAAATATGAGGCATGAGTTGTATGATGTAATTTCTATTATAAAATCTCTATTAATAGCCTGCCTAATCAAGTACTGTTTGTTGTTTATTAGTAGCCTTGTCTTTGTAGGCATGAGAGTTAAGAATATGTGCAGGGAGAGGCAATAGCTTTTATTGGAAAAAACACACATCTAGTTAGAAAAGAGAGGCTTTCAAACAACAAGTTTGACCCAAAGAAGAGCTTGTGTGCCTGAAAGCTTGTCAGCTGTTTCCATGTTTATCACTTGGTCTTATAAAAGATTACCTCTCCTCACAAAACTTGCCCCAATTATTTACTAAACAAGTGCTTTGAATGGCTAGGGCCTTACGGTTTATGCAGATGCTTAACAGAAAGAGGTATGAATATAATAATAAAATCATATAGAAAAGACACAAAAGAAAGGTCTGTCCCCAAACCTTGGTGTCAGTAATGAAAACCCATCACCACTGTGCTGTGGATGAAGGGGTTCTGCAGAAGGGTCAGTGTTTGTTTCTTGGTTTTATGGGAGGAAGGCACTTGAAGCTGGCTGTAAAAGTGGATGATGCGACAGTAAATGAACTAAGTGATTAGCCTTCTGAAAAAGCTGAGAAGAAAGCAAATTTCCTCCCCTTACTCTGGTGTCATGCTCCAAACTTTGCCAGTCAGTACTTCAGAGCAACTGTAGTGCTCTTTGTCTGCCTTAGCTGAGTCATACAATTATCTCAGTAACTACCTAGCAACAGCCTCAATAAACACCCATTTATTTGATTAATCAGCCATTTTGAAACAGGTTTGGTAAACATTACCCTTTCACTTTTGGATTACATTATTAAAAAAGCTGCCCGCTGAAGCTGTACCCCACGCTATGAATAACTACACGAAACCACAGATGTCCTGCCCAGCTTGGGCAGGTGGGCTGAGCTTAACTTGACACTTCTTGCCCATGTTGAAATACAGAAAGCAGGTAGGGATCAACGCAGTATTTATCATGGGTTTTCCTGCCATGGGCTCACAATAAAACTGTTGATGTTAATGAGCGCTAGCAATAACTGCACAAGAATCTGGTGGCTGTGAGACCAAGACAGGAAGAAAGAAGAAGCAGAAACTTAGTTTCCACAAATGTAAACATTTGCATGTGATACTTAAGGATAACTTACAGTGGCAGGTATGTACTTTAAGTACTAAAAGGGTTTTGAGTACTCAGAGATTGTGAGAAGTGTTTGCAGTGGATTGCGATCTGGAAACAAATGGAATTTTTTGCTATCATGGGAGATATCAAGATTATTTGCAAAGTAACCCATGATGGACTCCTGTAAAAGGGAGGCTGTGAAGTCTAGTTAGAGAACATATATATACATAGAAATATATATGTAAATATATATTTATAGATGGATTGGAGGTGCACTCTTTGCGGGAACGCTGAGGTGGCAGCTGTTTACTGTTTTTCCCAAGCTCTCCAAACAGCACTGTGCCTGCTTCTTGTGCAGTGATGAGGGAATTGTCCCTCTTCAAGGAACAGGGAAACTTTTTTCACATGGCAATGTCTTTCTTCAGCTGAACCTCTATTGTCTTCCCCTCAGGTAAATGCACCATCAGCCTATATGGTCGGAATGACCCTCCTTCAACTTTTCTGGCTGAAACTGTTCTATTATCCGTGAAATAATTAAGTGTAGATCTCTGCTTGCTTCAGTATGATGAGTAATTATAGAACTGTATTCTCATTCAGCATTTCTTTTCATACTGCTGTCATAATGCCACTTACATATGTATTATTTTTCATCAATATACCTATATTATCCCCAGTATTAAAATACTGTAGAGCAGCAGTTTATTCCCTTTCCTGCTGATGTTTAATGTACAAAGAAATAAATTTATTTCTAACTGTGTTCACAGCCCAGGGATTGTGCCTGTCATGAAAGCAATACAGAGTCTGCATTCAGATAAGATCTAAATTTAACCTTGCTCAGCAGAGAGGAAAGGAAAAAAGAAATAGACCTCTCTCCTGCAAAACATCACCCATCTGCCGGGTGGGGGTGAAGTTGTCAGATGCCTCCTGATCTCCCAGCTTATCTCAACTACTCATCACACCTCTTCATGTTTTTCATGCATTTACCTTCATGCAGCGTCAACAGCACAATACAACACATTTCTGTAAAGGCACAAGAACAGTAATTTAAAGTAAAAAAACCACACTATACCAGAAATACATACTTGGTACACATGAGAGTTAATTAATTACATATTTTCCAAATATTTCTCTGGGATCATCTCAGGATTTTTTTTTTCTCCAGAATTTAAAATCTGGATAACGTGAAGGTGTTGTGGAGTCTCCATCCTTAGAGATTTTTTCAAAACTTGTCTGGACAAACCTTCTGAGCAATCTCATCTAGCTCTGAAGCTAGCCCTGCCCTGAGCAGGGGTGGGGCTAGATATTTCCAGAGCTTGCTTCCAAATTATTATTTTCTATAATTCCCTGAAAATCTGATTGCAAAACTGACGTCTGATGCACCACAAAAGACACCATTCATGCCACAAGATACAGTGGGATCTGTTACACCACAAAGACCCTTGAATACCTTTAATTGTTTTATCTCCCCCAAAAGGGGAAGATAAGTGTTTTGGAATGTGGAATGTGGCTATTACACCTGTATTCATGTAAAGCTCAATATAATGCATGAAGAAGGACAAATAGCATTTTACCTTCTCTGGGTGTGATTAATCATTTATAGGCAATTTTCTTATTTGCAGTTAATTGTACAAGAGGGACAAGTGTAATTATTTGCCCATTATGGTTTTTTTTTGCTTTTTACATTTTCTTCTGCATAATGCCTGGCAAGTTGTAAATAGCACCAATTTCCCAGCCTCTTCCATGCTGCCAAGTTAGGGTTTTTCACCCTTCCATCCACAGAGGATTCAAGAGACATTACACAAGGCTGGCTGCAACAGAGAGGGAGAATAAATGCAACAGCTTTCACAGATGCACATAGATAATCCAGGTGACCTTTTACTCAGAAGAGTGAAAACCTTCCCCTGGTAAGGGTGTTTCTGTGGACAACATACCACTACCTTAATAAACACACATCGTACCACAGCGCACAGAGGAAAATAAATGTGTGCAGATATATTCAGGCTGGGACAAAGCGCAAACCAAAAGTGACCATGGTGCAGGAATCTACTTGTTTCTGTCTTCTGTTCCCTCCTACAGAGGATGTTTGTGAGCAGGTAGTCATAGANAAATTTAAAAGATAAAAAAAGACAATAATAAGTCAGAGGAAGCCAGAATTCTCTTAATAACAATTGAAAATCTTTCCTTTTCTTGACCACATATCTCACTATGGGAACACAGCACATTTTAACATCTCCCTCGTTAAAGATGGTTGTTCAATGTACAGAGTAGGTTATGCAAGTCAGGACAGATGTGAAGCGCTGTGCAGCTTTGAGAAGTAACACTTTGGAGTTACACTTTAATCACATGATTTCTTCATAAAAAAATCTAAAAACATACCACATTGAAAAAACCGTTCTGGTTTTGTTCTATCTGAAGAAATTATAATACAATCCAGATTAAGTCAAACTTTAAATTAAATTCTCCCAGGGAACTTGGAAATAAAGTGTCAAAATCGCAGGGTGAAAAGTTTCTAAATCATAGGAACTAGCCAGAACTTGTTACGTTCCTGACTGATAAATAAAAAGTTCAGCTGATCTTTCACGGAAAAAATATAGTAAATTTCCCTTCTGGGGGTTATATTTACCCAACCTTTTCAGGTTGCATTATCGCCCACTGTAATGTATTTAACTTCCATTCATGAGTCACTCTGACACTATACTGCTTTTCAGCTATGCAAACAATATAAAAACTGAGTTCCTAGCCACAAATAAGGAAGGAATTTTGAACATAATGTGTTTTATCAATGAAATGTATTGACACATGACTATATTGTTGTCAGTCATATTTCCACTGAAGTTAAAAGAAATAAGAGCAGGCCAATATTTAACGATTGTTTCACTAATGCACTGCATGATCTCTGAAGACCAAGTCCTAAGAGACATTGAACAAAAGTGATTCTACCAATTAGTGGCAACTACAGATCTGCAGCATCTTTAATAATTGGCCATGATACAACTTCCATCATAAAATGTGTATACGAACACATTAAAACACATTCTAAAGTTGAGCAAGGTGTATATAGTATATGGGAATGTAATATATACGTTATTAATAACATTTCACCATTATTTAAAGTTAGACATAAAACAGTCATATAGTG
This sequence comes from Pandion haliaetus, assembly GCA_013401275.1. Lineage (NCBI taxonomy): Eukaryota > Metazoa > Chordata > Aves > Accipitriformes > Pandionidae > Pandion > Pandion haliaetus. Next base: position 7,513 of record VYZV01000931.1, on the reverse strand, counting down.
CTCATTTGTGTTATAGACTCAGTATTATTATAAGCAATAAATATGTTATTAAAATTGAAGCAACAAAGAAGCATAACACATTAAATTGAGAATTAAACTGAGGCACATTTATAAAGTTGGAATGTGGGTTTGGGAGTGGCAAACTCCCGTCGTTGAGCTCCTACCCCATTAGGTAGGCAGTAAAGTCTTTTTAAAAGATGTAGTTCAGATAACCAGTCCTGGGGTGTGAGGTTTCCTGAGATAATCAAAGCTATCAAATAGTAGATATGGTCTGGAGTCGGAGCCTGATCTTCAGTATGGTCTGAGATGCTGTGTCACCTGTGCTCCTGCAAGAGATCACAGGTTTTTTACTAGATTCTAAAGGGTCAGTAGGCACATGCGTCATGTAGCTCTTTGCACACCTGGACTCAGCACAGCTCTTCTTGGTGAATGATTCTTGGGAAAAATATCTGCTTGATTTCAGCAAAAACTTAACCAAGAAACCCTGGCTTCACAGAACAGTCAGAGATAGCTGTAGAGGGGGAATTTGGCTGGTGACAGTTTGTCTTTGTCACTAATGAGCTCATAAACCATGAAAATGCACTGTTTTGCCAAAGGGAAAGTTTTAGGAATGAAACATGAAAATTATGCCCAAGTGCTGTGGTCATAGGAGCACCTATGCCTATTTTTTGCACTGGGAGAACTTGCTTGAGGCTCCTTCCTAGTGCCCAGATGGGTCCTTGCATGCAGCATGCTCTGTTCCTCCTGCAGTTCCAGGTAAATGAGATATTTATTACTTCCTCTCCCGAACTGCTGGGAGCCTGATTATACACTGGTAATGTTTGCTTTTTCACTTCAGGTCTTGGCTGCATTTCAGAAAGAGATGCTGTTTCTTAATGGTCAAAATTATTTCTGCTGTCAATCTATATACACAGCTAGAAACAATGCAGCGGTGAGGTAGACAGTTCTCGATCTGAAAATGAAATGGTGAGCTTGAAGTCCTACCTCAATCCTGCCTCCACATATTCCATAAAATACAGTACTCTCTATAATTCTGTTACACAGTATATAAAATAATGCAGTCTGTACATTGACAAAATGCCATTAACTATATACTTATCAGCCTTTACTCTCTGAGGTCTTAAAAAACAATCACTGTGTAAACCTGTGCTAACTGAAAATCACTGACCAAGTCCATTAGCAGCTCATTATCCCACTATCCCAGACAAACAGTAGGTTAGCAATAAATATGTAATAAGTAATAGGTTGTTATTTGCTGTTTTGACACCAGATGTCATTTTTGAGAGGTGTTCACCCTGCGCCATGCTGAAAGGAGGACAAGTAGGACTTGCCCTCTGCTCTGCCTTCACGCGCCAAGGCAAGGAGCCCTCCAGGGAACTGTGAGGGTGCTTCAGGCTGCGGGAATGTCTGGGCTGGCAGCGGTGGTGCAGCGTTCCCAAGATAATAGCTCACAGGCTGTGAAGTATTACGTACAGGGTTTTTGTGTCATTCACTCTCAGGTATTGCCATACCCTCAGTGAAAACTCACTGCGTGAGTGCAAGAAGAGCAGACTTAAGGATGGAGACGAGCACTTTGTAAAATTCCATGTGTTACACCGCTCATGGATCAACTCCAAAAGCCTTTTAAGGAAGCACTTGGGCTGCCTGGGGCCTGGGTACTCACCCATCTTCTCAGGCAGGTTTTGCAGCTTCCTGGGAACAAAACTCTGCCAAGGCTGGACGGTTATTGACATCCACTCTGGGAGCCCTTTGGGCTGTATTTGTGCAAACTGGCCTGGCTGCAGCGCAAGCACCCCAACAGGAACGCCTGAACCCCACCAGGATTAGACAAAGGTCCATGATTTGGCCCAGGAAATAGCAGAACACGTGAGGCCCAATGTGATCTCAGATCTTCAGTCTCCCTCTCTTCTTCTGCACGGTGGTTTGGAACCCCAGCCTGGACTTTTTCACAAATACTCCTGCATATTGATACCCTGATGTCCCAGGCCCCACTACTTCAGATGCAGCAACCCATAGGGCCCACTGACTGCCCCAGGCCTTCCTGTTCCTTGATGCCTTGACCATGGAAACCCTCCTGGGGAACCAGCTTCCCCCCCTCCTGCCCTGGGGCATCACCCTGTTCTCATGGCTGAGGTCCCAGTAGGAGAAAAAAGGGGAGCAGTGGTCCCAGAAAACCATTCCTCACTGGGGCACACTTCAAGAAGGTTCTGAAGAGAGGGAAGAGTGGAGGGATGGAAATGCACGAAAAAAGAGTAAATTATTTTCCTCCCTCTTGACTGGCTCAGTAAAATTGCCTGGGCTAACGTTTCATCCCTCAGGCTTTTTGTCACTCCTTTTCTGATGTTCTTAGTCTTCCCACCTGCTAAACACCTATCTATCTGCTGGCACATTGCAGACTGATGGCACATCTTTCTGTAGTTGCTCATACTGAGGAAAAAGCTCAGTTTGTTGAAAGATGCTTAATTGAAAGATGTTTAACTGAGTTTTGTGAAAGAAAATGCTCTTCTGAACAATGCTGCTGGAAAGATGACGCTTGCATTTATTACAGAAGATATAAGGGCAGATAAGCAGGCCCAGCATGTTTTTTGCAGCCTGGCTACTGTATTGAAACATGATGAAAAAGCCCCTCAACAGGCACCACAAAAGCCAGCGGACAACCTTTTTTAAAAAGGAAAATCTGTCTTTGCTTTAAAAATTCACTCGGTGCTCCTTTGATCACTCTGGCTTTGGGTAGGCTGGTGAAGTCGGCAACGCCCCTGATCTCCTGGGCCCAGGTGGATGTGTCTTGGAAATATCTTGGTTGCCACAGGAAGGAATGGCAGCGGGTACCCCAGTGGGGAGCTGTGCCACCATCCAGCTGCTGCCCCGTCATCACAGCAGGGGACAGGACACTTCAGTGCACCATGACTTGCTCTACCAGGTACACGGCTTTCATGAATCCAGCCACAAAATAAAAGGACGACTCTGGAGCTTTGCGTTCTTAACTTTTATCCCTGCTGTGCTTGTCCTCTGCCAAACGTGCACAAGTGTGTCCACCCCAGTTCCTTCATCATGTGTACAGGATGGAAATAATTTACACTTAATATTTTTTAAATGCCCAATTTCACATTTACAAATTGCTTCAATTTTAAAATCACGTAACAGATTGCATCCAGTTTTGGCTTCTCTCTTCAATCTTTATTAATAAATAAAATAGTCCAGGGACCATTTGCTAGCCCTGACGCAAAATGGCACAGCGCAGCTCACATCCAAAAGGCTGAGCTCTCTTTCTGCCCCTATGCACTGTGGCTGAGTGAAAACTAACCACTGGGAACAGTCATTGGCCTCTGGTGTACCCCAGATGGTGCCAGGGTGTTGTTGGGACAGTGCTGGTTGGTACAAGCCAACAATAACAGGGTGCATGTTAACAACTGAACATGCCTGCAATTGTGTGCCCATGGCTGAACCCTCACTCCCACCTCATTTTATTAACCAGTATAGATGTGCTTGGTAAGAATTACTTCATCCAGTTTTAGTTCTCTAAATCTTGCCACCTTCTAGATACGTGTATTATATGTTCCTAAGTAGCATGGATGGAAAAAGTTGAAATTTTTATTTAGTTTATGTCACAATATATCTGATTATTTTTCAGCTCATATACTTCATGGCTATTTTTCAACTTATATACTTCATGGCTATGGTTGAACAGCATGTTGAGCTATGCAAACGTGGTCTAAAAAAGCTTAAGAACTGCATCTGCAAAGGTGAGAAAGACCAGAAGAAATACATAGGCAGATGGCTTAGGGGACAGAGCACACTCAGAGTACAAGGTCTAGGAAAACCTGACCAAATACAAGTCATCCTGAAATTTAACACCCAGACAACCACTGATGCTTTCACCTACAGAATCATAAACTATTTTTTTTAATTTTCATCAGTGATCTTGTCAGCATTCTCGAGCACAAGAAAGCTAATCAGCATCCTCCAACGGTCAAGGACCAGGAGGGTTTCTTTAACAGGACTAGATAAGCTTGATAAATTGTCAGGAAGAAATAAAGCCCACAGAGACCATTATTTTACTATTTATTCTTTACTAAACACCTTCATGTCTTGGATAGCTTCAGCCACGGTGTGAATGGGGGTGTGGGCAGGTGACATTGGCCAGGTTTTGGCAGGCAATCCTGCACAGCCAAAGACCACAGGCAGGTTCCTATGGTGACTGAGCACTGTAAGGCTTTTTGCCTGGCTCTCAGGAAGCACTTAGCAAAGCAGGAATGAAATGCTACTCTGCTTAAAACCTTTTCTGCAGGATTTATTCACCTGTAGCCTGGCAAGCAATTAAGCTGCATTAGTCCTGAGGCAAGTGGTAAATGCTTGAAGTGTGGAGTGTATCTCTATTAGTTCTTAGCTGTAACCATTTTTAGGACTCAGGAATTACTAGGGCTGAAAGCTTGGAGGTGTACTATTTGTGATTACTTGCATAATTCTCATTCACAAAAAAAAAGCCTTACTGAATTTACATAGTTATAATATGGCTGGCATCCCACGTAGCGAATGGATTATACACTGGTGGCAGAGGCAGGTTTTAAATTAGTTTATTTATTGAACTGGCAAAAAGAATGAAGAGCCAGATTGTAATTCATGTAATTCACAGCCTATGCCATTGATTTCTGAGCATCTCATACAAGGCCCTCCCTGTGCCAATGAAAAATAAGAGCATCTCTAGCCTCGTCACACTAGCTTGAACTGCAGGACATCATGATTTTAGCCCCAGAAGTCAACTTTTAAACTTCTTCTGTATTAGCTAAAATGGCACCTACCACATCTGCCAGTGGACCTGAGAGATAAACTGCCTCTCAGTTCCCCATGTGCGTTCCCCAGGAGTCACATCTGTTGAGCTCCTGCTTTCCCTACCATGCAGGTGGTCAGAAAATAGTGGAGGCTTCAGGAGCTCTGTGTGCTGCCACACTCTGCCATAAACACAGCCACTTACTCAGCTCACAGGTTTTGGAGACCATGTCACCTCTAGGCTGCCTTTGCAAAACACAGCCAGGATTTACCTGGGACAGTGCGCATCGATACCGCCCCTCACCAGGTCTAGGTCTGTTGCTAGAGTCTAACCTGCCTGCTGGTTTTATCTGATCTTTGCAAACCATTCCTGTCTCTGTGTTAGAAGCCTTCTGAGCATCCACAGGAAAAACAAGTAGTCCTCTGAGCAGTGGGATTAATTGGTCTTTTCCTGTGTTTGAAGCATGCATTACAAAGCTCTTTCTCTCTTCATTCAGTTACCTAATACGGGCTGAACTCAGACTGTAGCCTATCCCTCAGTACAGGCACTAATGGGGTCTGTTTTCTTCTCCTTTTGCTATGAAACCCATGGGAAATAAAGACCTTTGCAACTGCTACCTACTACTGACTCATAACTGTCTATATGAATGCAGGGTTTTGTGTAGGTATTGTACTTGACTCAGCTTATCAACACTAGGTTACCACAACAGACAGGGTATATTCCCTAGGAAGGGAGTATTTCTTAATCATGTTAATTTAATCCATTTTGCCGTACTTCTAATCTTAGTGTAGAGGGACCTCCCAAAGTGCTTCTGTACATAACAAGCATGCACAGTGTTCATCTGATGTTAGCAGTCAGGATATAGAACATATAGAAGAGCTACTAAACCATACTAGAATCCTGAAATGGTTACAGCTGTCCTGCAAATCAATGCAGCTGAAATTTGGTTGTGTCAAACACCCTATTTTGCACATGCTCAGAGTTCGTCTGGTTCTTCCCCCTGGACTGGCTTTCCAGCAGGAAGAAAGGAAGACACACATGTGGCTCCATTAGCCAGGTTTTGCCTCCAGAAGTCTGTTCCTAAGGAGGCATAAAAAGGCACAGGTTTCAACAATTAAGTCATTCAGTGCTGCTGTTGTATTTCACCATGATTCTTGCTCCTGAAGGAGTTTGGACGACCTTTTGGCCTTCTTCCCTTCCATAAGCAGAACCATTCAAAAATAACAGGAACATAAGAACCTGCAGAGGACAGGGTCCTTCAGCCTGAGCTCTCCGGATTTCAAAAGCCACGTGCTACACAGCAACCGCAAGACAGACAGATGGGAAATGCTACCAAGTGTGGTGGCTGCTGGCATAAGGCTGCTCTCCTGCCCCTCAGCAGATTCCTTCCTGCCTTTTTCTGATTCACCACCACCAGCTGCTCACATCTTCAAGAGCTGTCCTGCTTGGTGGCCCTACTTAGCTTATTCCAGAAGAGGAGTTCCATCCTGAACTCCAATTATTTTTTTTCTTTTCTCTTTTTTTCTAATCAATACACTTTGTTTTTCAAAGGTTATTGTAAAAATAGTTCAGTTTCTAGCAACAAAGTCAACAAGTGCTGGCAGATTTGTTGTACATCAGGATGGTACATGATGTTTCCTGAGAAGTGGCTATTTGCTACATCTGAATGGGGTCACACCTCACACCACAAGTGATGCACACTGGGTGCATGAAACAGCCTAAGACTTCAACCAAACAAGCCAAAGGAAAAGACACTGCAAGCAGAGCATGACTGGTTTGAAGTTTTGCATTTCTTTCTCTTGGTTATGGCCCACGAAAACCATTATTTGCTCATTCCTCAAGAAAAGAAAACAGCATTTGGTTCAGGTTCAGTAAGTTCCATGAAACTTTTGTCCTGGTGTGGACACCTCCATGTATGTATTTGTAGCATCTTGTTTATTTTCTGTGTGCCTCATGTAAACACCAGACAGACTAGAGCTGAACTTTTTCAAAAGAAGTATGATGTTCAAGCCCCTTAGAAACTTTCAAGCTCTGAGGACACAGAGGATGGGGCAATTGAGAGATACCCCATTCTGATCACAGCCAGCCCTTCAGGGATGACCAAGCACCTCAGCTCTGTCATGGACAGGAGGCAGGGCAGGAAGATGACTCCACCAAAACCCAGCACTTGGTATCAAAGAGAGCACAGACGTGGGACTGGTAACTAAAGAATAATCCTTGCAGGAAGAGGCACTCATTCCCTTTTTTGCTCCAGCACTGATGCCAACCGCTGAGACTATATTTAATATTGAGCACAGATACTTTCAAACAAACATCTTCTTTCTACCAATTATATGCATACAAACAGACTTTTGCTGTGTGCTGGTAAAAACTTTTTAGCCCTCTCTGTACTAACTCTTAAGTCATTACTGGAAGCACAGGTTTTTATCACTTGATAAGGATCTTAGATGCACAGATGATGAACTTGGTGGAGAAGAGCAATAAAACATACGAGGTCCAAAATAGATTACTCGTGTAGGGCCCAATAAAGGTATTTGCACCTGCCCCATACACCCGAAGAAGGATGGCGTATATGAAGTAGTCCATCAGTTCAGGAGGAGCCTCGAGGACCTAATCAGATATCTTGACACAAGAGGCCACTGAGGAGGGGATGGAGACAGGAACAGGGGGCATGGCTGAGGGTTGCCACTTGGGGAGGGCATGGGGAAACCCACGGGCCTAAAAGGTGAGGGGTGATGCCCTTGC
>VYZV01000930.1:23010-59205 GCA_013401275.1 Pandion haliaetus | reverse complement strand
TGATCCCAAATAAATTGAGTGTTCTTGGCACTCATTACATACATAATTTCTGCATAGACTGCATGTTTAACCACACAAGAAATGCATAGAGGTCTTCAGAGGTGTCATTTTTATATGTATTGCCATAGTAGCTATGGGATGCCCAGTCACAGGCAAGGGTCTCTTATGTAATAGACATTGACCAAAGAGAGAACAAAAAAGCTTTCTGTGTCCCAAAGATCTCTGGTTTTGAGTTCATAATTGCCTTTGGCATTATCAGGGTGTGTCTCTGTGTGTGTGTGCATGTGTGTACAAGTCCAGTGTAGCCCAGATTTGGCTTTCAGCATTTAACACTTGAAAAGCAAATTTTCCAGAAATGCATGCACACCATGAGTGCCAAATCATTGCTTAAGTTTCCCATTATCATAGACAAACTACTATACCAGTATACAGTGAAAAAAAGAAACCCAATGCCAACAGCATTGTTTGTGCTTGTAGAAATCATGTTCAATTATAAGTATATACATATTCATAAGCATGCATAATAAAAATCAAATATTGACAAATTAGAGTGTGAAAAGCAAAGACCAGATCCCAGGCTTTCTGAAGGGAACAGATTTTTTAACGTCAAGTAAGATGAAGACTTTGCCCTAACTTACCAGAACTGAAAGACATTGTTTGGGTTTTTTTTCTTATGTAATAACAAGAAGAATATAATATTGAGGAACATATTTTTACCTGAAGCTATCGATTTTTTTCATCACCATCAAAAAATTTGCATTTATTCTGTTTATTCTTCCTTAGATAGCGAACTTGCATTTCCTTTGATGCAAGTAGCATTTTCAAAAAATTTTTGTAAAATGACAGTTTTGTTAAATGAAATATTGCCTGCTTTTAAAAATTAATGACTATGTTTCCAGCACATAAATTTATTTCATCCTCTGATTTTGGCATTTGGTATTGAATCTGGAAAGCCAATGAATTTGTTCAAAGATCTAATTTCTTTGTATTGACTTCACACCACTCCCCACCCCCCAATTATTGGCATATATAGGTTGTATACTGGAACTTTTCATGAAGAACTGAAATTAAATAAATAAAAGACACATTTTTTCAACATTTAAATTCACTGTGTCTCATAGTAATTTGAAACCCACTAGTCAATATTTCTTGTGCCCTAATCAATTCATTATATGCCATACTGGCACTTTCAAGGACAGTTACTTCTGATTCAGCTGTAATCATAGAATCATTTAGGTTGGAAAAGACCTTTAAGATCATCGAGTCCAACCATCAACCATGCCCACTAAACCATGTCCTGAAGTGCCTTGTCTACATGTTTTTTGCTGTATCTTCTGTTAAGTGTCTGGAGTGCTTTGAATGTATTCGGGAGATGGATCAACATCCATGAACACAATTGACCTCCAAAATTAATTGTAAATATACAAGCTTTGAAAAAAAAGTAATAAAAAAAAAATTACAGTGTTTGGTGGCATGACCAGGTTTATGTCATCTGTCAATGCTGATCACTTCTCATTTATTTCTAGGACTGAATTTCTTACTCACAAGAGTTGTTGTTTATGGGAGAAGGCCTCTTCTTACTGAAGTTTGTTATGAAGTCCTACAGGACTGAATTTGGTGAGCCTATAATTCCAAAACCAGTTGAAATAGTTCTCTATTAGCTATCAAAAAATCCCATTTCAACAGTTTCAAATAGCATGCTCCCTTTTTCTTCCTCACAATTTAATTTTACACATTAAAAAAAAATTATAAAACTGCAACATTTTGCATGACCTGATATTCTTTTTGTTCAGTTAAAATGTTCACAAGTTTGGTGTCACCATTGTGACTGTACTCTGACAACTTTTATATAATTGTGGAATGGGGTAACCTGTTTCTTCCTATCCATCCTGACATCTAGTCCACCTCAACTGTCCTTAATATACATTCTTGTGGTCCAATTTCTCTTATAATCTTTTGAAAGCTTTAAATAGTATCTCACTGTTGGAAGCCCATCCCTGTTGACCATGTTGCATTCTGGAAAAGACTATGGTGATTACCTGGTCGCACTTTCTGCCTGGTATAAGATTTTTCTGAAGTAAACTTGAAAGTTATGGATAAAGTAGAACATCTTTTAGAAAGGCATCCTATATTAATTTAAAAATTTCCAGCCATAGAGTTGCACTGTAATCCTTGAAATTCTTTCAATGCTTAGTTATTCTCACTGTGAAAAACAGGTGGGTTTTTCTTAGTCTGCAGTCATCTAGCATCACCTCAGACCTTGAGTCTTAATACATCCTTGCTAGACTAAAGAACCCTTTTTAACCAGTTTTCTTTTTCTCATGCAGGTATTTAGAGATGGTAATCAACTACCCTTTATCCTTCAAGATAAACACTTACGGTCTCTTAACACAAGGAATTATTTCTAGTCTCTAATAAATCTTCTGGCTCTTTCGTGCACTCCACGACTTTTCAAAATAACTCTTGAAGTGCAGCCATCAGAATTAGGTCTTATCTTAATAGCAGCTGCATAAGCATAACATATAGAGATAATAGAAAAGCCGTTCTTCTAGAGAATAATCTTTCTCTGAACACCTATCCAAAATCTGTGCTTGGTAGTTTGGCCATACCTTCAAACAAAGACTATATTTTAAAATAATTATTAAATGGCAAGAAATATCCCAGAGCCTTTAGAATCCAGAATGATCCAGCCTTTAGAATCTGCAGCATCCAGAATGGCAGGTGTCCAATTCTGGGAAAGCAAAATCCATAGGCTTCAATCCTAAATACATGCTTCAATCCTGAAAACACATTCTGAAGTACAGAAATGCCTATTGGCCCTTGAATCCAGGCTACAAAGCTATCTGAACTGCTTTCTACCCTGACTTGTACCTATTATCGACCACTCCCTCGGCCTTTCTGTCACCTATAAACATAATGAGTCTTAATGTTATGATTGCTTCTCCATAATTAACAGAAAATATTAAATAGCATCAAGCCAGAAGACATAGCATCTCAACAGAAGGTCCTGATGAATAATGGTTTTTCCAGCTATGTTGTGAATCTTACCAGGTAGTCAAAATTTAATAATGTGATGTGTGCCACAATGATTTTTCTTATCACTGTAGCTTCTTAATCAAAATGTCATACTGCATCAAGTGAGATGTCTTACAAATGGACATTGTATCAACAGAAATGTGTAAGCTTAGAAGAGTATATTGAGCTAGTTTGACAAGATTTAGTTTCTATGAATGAATGCTTATTGGTGTTAATTTTATTATCCTCTACATTTATATTAATCTATTCCAGGATCAGCGGTTCCATAACTTTGATCGAGACCAATGCCAGGATGAAAAGCCTGTAATTACTTTGGTCATTTTATTTACAGTTTTTTGAAACTGGAGGGAGGAAAAAAAAAAGAAAAAAAAAAAAAAGGTGTTTTATTTCTCCTTAAGCATTCCTTGAGGACTTGTTACAAATGGGCAGTAGTGATCCCCAGTCAGCTCTTTAAACTATTGTAACCAAGTTACCAAAGGGTATGTTAGTAAAAAAGGAACTAATGAAGAGGTTGTACTGGGGAAGTGTCTGGTAACATTAGACTAGACTGGACTAGACTAGACTAGACTAGAATATTTCAGATGGAAATGACCTACAATGACCATCTAGTCCAACTGCCTGACCACTTCAGGGCTGACCAAAAGTTAAAGCATGTTGTTAAGGGCATTGTCCAAATGCCTCTTAAACACTGACAGGCTTGGGGCATCGACCTCCTCTCTAGGAAGCCTGTTCCAGTGTTTGACCACCTTCTCGGTAAAGAAATGCTTCCTAATGTCCAGTCTGAATCTCCCCTGTCACAGCTTTGAACTATTCCCACCTGTCCCCTCACTGGATCCCAGGGAGCAGGGATCAACACCTCACTCCATGTCCCCTCCTCAGGAAGCTGTAGAGAGCAGTGAGATCACCCCTCAGCCTCCTCTTCTCTGAACCAGACATGCCCAAAGTCCTTAGCCGCTCCTCTTTCACCAGCTTTGTTGCCTCCCTCTGGACACATTCAAGTACCCTCACATCCTTCTTAAATTGTGTTCTCTATTTTCCACACAAAAAAACAGTAAGCGATTACTTGCATTCAAAAAACCTGTAAGAGTTAGGTTATCTTTTACACTCTAACTTTCTATCTCACACCAAATTCCTTCGTGCTGGAGACAATGCTTTTTTAGTTAAGAAATTGTAAAGGGTAAGGTCAAGAAATTCCAGGGAATACTAGTATTTGGAGGAGGAGTGTTCTAGCATACTATTTCAGATCAAAGCTGTGTGGCACAGCTATTTCTTACTTCACATTATAGGTAGATGTGTTTTGTTTTTCTACAGAGGTATTTGGTAGTCTGTAACAGATGCAAGCTTGCTTTCTGTTTGCTGTTTTATCTGGTAGATTAAAGAAAAATATTGATCCATATGCATTCACACTTATTTACTTCCAAGACATTTGACAGCTAGAAAAATGTAATGCCGCTTCTGACTGACTGTTATTTTTAGCTCTTTCTTTGCCTACTCAAGCCTTTCTAACTGGATTATTATCAGTCTTACATTCCAAACAATGAGTATTTTGTCTCTTCAAATTTCATTGATACCACCTTTTCAAATATATATTCAAAACCAAGCCATGACTATTGCCTTTATTAAATTCCCTGGCTTGTACCTCTGGTATTCACGGGATGTTTTTTCCTTTGCATTCCCTAGTGCCTTTGTTGCAATGTGCTGTTAATAAATTAATTTTGTGCTAAATAAATGCTTCCTTTTTTCCTGTTCCTACTAGCCCTTTTTCTTCAGTGTACTGCCCTCCTGGATTATCTAGTTGGTCTGTTGGGTACTTCCCAGTTCCTTTGTGATGAATGAAAAAGCCAGTCTAAACCTCACCCAAATCCAACTACTTCTTATCTGTTCATCTCTGTTTATGAGTAATATTTTTCATTTCTAAACTGCACGCTCAAACTTTCACTTGTTTTTATCAGATGTATTCTCTTCTTTTGGTTCAACTGGCAATAAACTTGGCTTTAACCTGCCAATAGTGTTAGCTTAAAAATCAGAGATTTAGCCCAAGTCTCTTGATATTTCTCTCCTTGCTGTCTCTAGGGAATTGCTTTGGCTTATTGATGAATTCTGTTTATCTGATATTCTGCAGTGTGAAATATTTAAATTACAGGAGAATAACAGGCACTGATTTTTTAAGGGGGTCCTGTTAAATTACACACTGTCAGAAAAACTACTAATGCTACCCCTGCTGCAAATGAAGAAATAGAGCTGTTTTCCCTGAGTACCTTTCAGTGACACCTTTTACTCATTCTCTTCACTCCTGGGCAAGAGCCCGCATGTCTTTCTACATCTTCCCTGCATGATCCGGAAAAGGAAGAGTGGCCACAAAGAACTGCAGAGAGAAGAAAGGACTCCTGTAAAATTCTGAAGAAAGGGATGAGCAAGTGGTTCAGTGACATGAAAGTGATGTTTTGTTTGCAATTCATAGTTAATTGTAGAATGGAGCAACTATAGTGCAGGAAGATATCGACATCCACTGATGCCAGAAGTTAATTAGTTTTTGGCAAACAAAAAAACAGTTCTGTGTAATGAAGCCAGACCAAACTATGGATTTAGTTTTCAACTATGCTAATTTTTGAAGAGCATATGGTAATATCTTTGATTATTACTTTATAGGTTCCAGTTTTCCTCAACTACAAATACTCATGTAATTACCTAAAAATGTATGAGTTTTGGAGAGGGTGGAGTGGTCTGCTGTATTTCAATGCATGAATAGCCATTAATAACCTATTCGCATGGGCCTGTGTGAAGAGGACTGTATGTCAGATAAGTGCAAGTTGAAAGGGAACGAGATGAATTCTGACTGTAACACTAGAAAGTCTTTGAAAATTCAGCAACTTCAACCAACTATTTATAAGAGGAGAACAATTTGGGAATAGCTAAATATGGGAGAATCTATTTGTTTTTTAACTATTTAATGACTGTGCTTCTGTGGTGGCTGAAGCTCCAGTCTGCACATAGGAGCAAAGAACAGAGCGTGTGATTTAAAGTTTTTTTTTACCAAATGTCTGTAAAACATTAAGTTTTCATTCACATTTGATTGAAAGGGCCAAGTCTGTTTCATTCATGTGAAAGGACTCCGTTAAAAATTTGAAGAGCTATGCTGGTGGAACAGAAAAAATACTGAAAGGCTGGAGGCTGGCAGTTCGTAATTCCTGTGTACCTCTGGTTGCACTGCTTGCTTTTGGCATGAACAGCTTTCGTTGCTGGGTCTTGCAGGCCTGGGACTTGTAACCTTGCCCTGCTTTCATCAAACAACTAGGTGTGACCTCTAGCCCAGAGGACGTCTTCTGCTGACTGCAGCCTAAATATTAGTGGTAGCACTTTCAAAAGCACTTCACTCTATCGGAAATTAATGAGGTACAGGTTTCTAACTCACTTATGCCACATATTTACAAGGTAGTTGGATGAGCATGAGGAAGGCTCTAAGCACAGCATACTCTGGCACCAGCCCACTTTGCAGCTATATGAATGCCCTGCTAATACTGATGGATTTCCAGTCTTAGCGGGATCTCTTTGGGACCACTGCTATGGGCCATCCGCAGCGTGCAAATCCCTCATGACTCTATGCACTGGACAGATTGACAACAGGCACTTTGGAGAGTTTTCTCCTATGTACATTAGTTTTACATATGCAAACAGAATCTGTCAGTACTGGTCATCTAATGAAAAGAGTATGGGACGTACATTCTTTATATTTCACTTAAATTAAGTCTTCTGAAGAAGAAACTATAGGGATGTTTCTATTTCTGAAGGGCTTAGGACCACAAAAATGAAGTGTTTAATGAAGTACCTGAGGGGCAGCCAAAAAATTTCACTGGTAGTCTTAATTTAAGACACTGATTTTTTTTTTCACAGCTAGCAGTCTCTTTGCCCTGAATCTAAATGCAACATGGGGAGAAAATACCACATGCACAAAATGGTAACAGGTTAGAAATAAATAGCTGGTGAGATATGATTCAGCCCTGTGGGAAGGAAACTCAGGAAATTCATAAATAGTTAGGGTTCCATTTAAATAGCATACACACCTTTGCAACCTGACCATGTACAGAACAGCCATCACATTTGAGACCTGCTTTGCCTAAGAGCTACCCGAGTAACAGTCTACTTTGGGAAAGAAGCATAAACAAGTTTTTCATAATTCTCCCCAATAACAGTACAGATTTTAGAAACCACCAGACAGACTGGAGCATGAAGTACCTTATTTACACAGGTCTCAGCAAGACAATTAAGATTCACGGTGCTTAGTAGGCATCAACCTAAGGGAAAAGTTTGCTCAAGGAAGAAGACTAGTTTTAAGTTTCACTCCATGAAGGATGCAGTTACCAAGTGCTATGGCTGAATCTGTGGTGACAGCACAGCACCTGCTTACTGAACGCTAGCTTCTGACAATTCGGTGATTTGCAACATATACAATAATTAAGAAGGGCATTAGATTAGCCCAGGGTAGAGGTTGACACTATGTAAATAGGTGCTCGAGGAGTTTCTGTCAATAAGAAGTACAGTTTGCTGTGTATATTTGTTCCAATAAAAAGTGCTTTTGAAAAAAATCTGGGGAATGACCAAAACGTTATGNTTGTTGTTACTGCTCTTAACAAAGAGAGCCTATTCCTGTGTGCAGATTATACCTTATAGAATGAGAAGTGCCTTCTGAAACTGAGTTACCACTGATCAATTACTGTTGCATTGATTGATGAGCCTGACTATGACAAGAAGCTCCATGTGAGACTTACACTTTAGACAAACAGCTTAAGTATTTGGATATTAAGATTAGTTTTCCCTTAATGTGTTCTTTCTTTGACTACATAATTTGAGTTTTGACTACTGGTAATTTTATTCTACATCTAGACCTCTGCTGGGCATTATCTCCAGTTTGTACCAGGTTGTGCAGTAGGACTGCAATAGGAATAATGGGAATAAACATACTTGTGCCCTGCTCAGGTAAAAGGCTATCATGCTAAACCCCTACATGGTTTAGCCCCTGGAATTAGGTTTCTATGGCATTGCCAATGCGTTATGGCAAACTAGGTCTTTGTACATAAATAGAATGTTAATGAGCTGCTAATGGAAGGTGCAACCTCCTTAAACTGTCAGAAAATGAATAGAAGAGAATGTTAAAACTGAAGTGCTTGGAAGAGCCTGAAGGATCACTTGTGATGCAAGTAGGTTACTTTTCCATTAATATTTAGTGTATTTTTAGGACAAGGACAACAATATTGATGCATACCAAATTGAAAATGACAGATCACCTATGAGCACTGCCTTGAGTTTCTACTTTGTTTTATGTGTAGCTGCATTTGGTCAGCATTTCACAGAGTTTTTAGGAATGCATGGGCCATCTGTGAAAATGTATTCAGAACTGAATTTTGCCAAACAATACTGCAGCCTTGGAGCTTTTTACTTTCAGAGCTTTCAGAAAGATTACCTTAAAAAAAAAGAAGAAAGTTGTTCCATTGGTTAAAGATTTCTTTAGTACAATTTGTAACCTGGTTTGATTTAAACCATTATTTTAGCAAGTACTGTAATTAATGATTGAGATAAACTAATTGCTTTGGCTATTTTGGAAAGAGCACATTTAAATAACTACAATACAGAAAAAAACCCAAACCAAATCCCTTCTTATTCTGATAATATCTTCAAATCAGTTCAATTATGAAACCTCTAACCACTTCCTCCCTGCTTTTCTCCTTGAATCAACCTTCTTCTACCTGGTTTACTTCAGCTGGAGCTACCCATCCTCAAGCAATACTCATTTTTGTTTCATTATTTCCTTGTTATGATTCTTTTCCTACTTTAAGCAAAGAGATATATGCAATTTTTCTCCATCTCAACCTATCACACACTTTTTTTTTTCTCTAGCATAGTCCCTCTTAGTCTACAAATAGCTTTGGAAATTATCACTTCAAGAGTTTTCTATACATTGAATTTTAATGTCCGAAAATGCAATTTGTTCTTGAAAATAATCATTAAATACAGCTTTTTGATTAAGCCAGTGGGACCAATGAATAATGCTGTCATCTAAATACCAGCCAGAGTGACCTATACTCTTGCAAGATAACATAAATGCCTCCATCAGAAATGGCAAACATAATTAGTCCCCATGAGCATCCTGAAATATCTTCCTATTCTTGTGATATCTTTTATGATACTATTCATGAATTATTAATTTTAAGTTGTTTTAATAAAGGCCTGGATGATTTAATGTAGTAGACAGTATTATAAAAACATTTCTGATACAGTTCCATAGATGTGAAAATACATAAACATAAAAGATAACTCTTAGGACTGAAGCAATGCATGAAGTTAGCAGCTCAAGACTGTATGATTATGATCTGGTTAAACTTGGTATATATATTGTTCCTTGCCATCCCACCTTCTCAACCTTGCAGCAATGAACTTTAGCAATAACTGATATTCTGACTTCGTGGTTATATATGTACTTCATCCTTGAACGGATTTCTACATGAGCCCATAATAATGCAGATTAAAAAAAAAAAAAAAGATGAGGTGGAGGCCAAGACAGTCAGGACTATTTCTTATTACAGACAGGCAGTCAAGGATCTGGAGCTTCTAATCTACCTACGATATTTCTAATGTAATAAAAGACTTGGATGGACATAAGCAAGAACAGCTCTAAATCTAAATATAAACCTAAGCTCTAAATCCAAATATAAACCTAAGCTCTAAATCTGACACGCTCTCTTTTTGGTTGTCAGCTGTACATCTTTTCCCCTGTAAGACTTTTCCTGAAGAAAAGTGCCATTCTCTTATGTTAGCCTGTCCTGCTAAATGGGAGTCTTCAGATTCTCTCTTGCAGTGATTGTATAGGGTAATTCTTTAAACAGGTTCTTTCAAAACCAGCAGACTACAATGTTAAGAGCTGAAACCTTCCTTGTTGTTCCCTGTGTTCTGCAAGGGTCTTTCAGTACAGAGCAGTGCATTGTTAAAGCAGATTGCCTTGATTTTCTCTGCAGGAGCCTATCAAGTCTCACAAAGCCTGAAGCCCTGCCAACAGGGAATATTACATTTTTGGCAGTTCCTTCCAGATAGCAACAAATGACAAAAGCCAAAATGGTCAAAGCTTTGTGGTTGTTGCATTTAGCAGGTTGTTTGTTTGTTTGTGATAAAACAAGCAGCCTCATTTCTTGATTTTCATCCAAAGTTTTGCTAGATTCAATGGCCTCTATTGAATCTATCCACTTCCTGATTGAACAAAAGGTTCCACTGAACATTGTATTTCCTTACTTTATTTGTAGGCCATACGGCAGCCCTACTGATACCTGAGCTCAGTGACTAATACTGTCTATGATCATTTAGCCCCCAGTTCCAGAAATGGACAAAACACAGATATTTTGCCATGGGTTCAGAAGCATTTTGTTGAGAACTGGTGAGATCCGGGGGTCTTGGACTGCCTTCCAGGCTCCGAACAGCAATGTAATCTTTCCACCAAGCTTAATATATCCTGCCTCTGTCCAAAGCCTTTTCTCATTCACAGCTCCAACTTTCTAGCTGGTTTGTACAAACAGCTCCAGCACCAATTCACCAACTTCTCATCCTAGTCCCAGCCTCCTCATCCCTGCCATCTCCCTTCTCCCCCATGCCCCAGTATTTCCTATGCTGCATGGCTCCATTTCCTACAACAGAATTTTCTTGTCCAGCCTTCCCCAAGCTCCTTCTCTATTTTTCATTTTCCTTCTCTCACAAGCTGCTAGTCCCATCTTTCCCACTTTACCTCTCCCCGGGTATTAGTGTCCTTGTCTTGAGCAGTCCCAGCCCCCAATCCAAGCCTCCACTTTCTCATCACTTCCCAGCTCTGTCTTCTCTTGGAACCTTTTAAGATTGTTTAATGAATTTATTAATGAACTGTGAACAGTAATGAGGCAAAATCACCAAATGAGGCATGCTTTTAGGTTAATTAAGTTTGGAGAAATGTAAGACATGGAAGAGAGGACTTCTTTCCTCCTGGACCCTCAGGGCATTTTTGCCTTTCTCCTTCAGTGTGATCTCCCAACCGAAGGGAGACTGGACTGGGCCCACAAATCCTTCAAACACAGAATGAGGCAAGGTATTTTCCCTGGAAAGCTGTCACTCTGGATTTATTAACTCCAAGGCACAAGCTCTTCCTTGCATGCCTTAACTTGCACACAGGTGGGGTGAGGATATATTAAACTTCACTAGCCTTCTTCCTCAAAATGATTTATTTCAATATAAATCTATTTCCACAATTTTGTATTATTTCAACTCTTTCTTGTTCTACTTATGGAACAAATCTTTTGGAACAATTTATTCCACTGGTCATGTGCTTCAAACTAGAAGCAATGAAGTATTAAAAAGAGTTCTTAACTTACCAAAACTGCTTAGAATTTAGCTACTTAAATGGATGGGCAGGAGACTGGACCATAGTGTTCTAAACGTAAGGGCAGGCCTGTTCATGATTTACATTGTTAGATTACATAGTTAAAGAAAAAGGGAGTAGAGGGATATCTAATCTTCTCGACACTTCACTTCCCATTAAGTCAGTATTTCATGAAAATATTTCCAGGTGCTTAAGCATTTGCACTATGAGATTATATCAAGTTTTAATGACTTTTGGGTGGCTGAACATGTTTGATTAATAAAACTGCTGGATTTCATTACTTATACTAAGGTTGTCAACTTAGTAAAAGTTCTGAATTGGAAAAACAAAGCTGGAAATCATCAGTGATCCTGTAATACTAATGTTTGAGGCTACATTTACATGGAATTGCAGAGGTAGAAAACTGCATTTTATCATCAATAAAGCCAGTACATGTTTAATTCCACAGACACTGTTATAAAGAGGTTTTCCTGGGTTTGGTTTTGTTTTTCTCTTTTGTTTAAGCGTATTTAGCTGGAACTAAATGCAAATCTCAAAGTTTATAAATTGCAGCTGAACAAGTAAATCTTTCCTCTCCCTGTTTCTTCCTTCAGTCTTGTCATGATTTAACAGTCTCCAATTATGTAGATCATTTCATGTTCAGTTTTTGCAGTAAAAAAATGTCATAAATACATCTATAGTAGGAAATCAGTACATTTAAATCCTATATAGTTAGGATGTTCTCTTGCCTTTTTATGAAGTCAGATAAACTTTGGTAAAATAATTTCAAATATTACATACCGATTGGCTGTTATTTTTACACCAGCCTTAAAGGGATATAAGTTCCCACACTAGATTACCACTGGGTAAAAAACTGGCTGGATAGACGAGCCCAGAGGGTTGTGGTGAATGGAGTTAAATCCAGTTGGCGGCGGGTCACAAGTGGCATTCCCCAGGGCTCAGTACTGGGGCCAGTTCTCTTTAATATCTCNTGCCGGGTCCTGCACTTTGGTCACAACAACCCCATGCAACGCTACAGGCTTGGGGAAGAGCAGCTGGAAAGCTGCCCAGCAAAAAAGGACCTGGGGGTGCTGGTTGACAGTCAGCTGAGTATGAGCTGGCAGTGTGCTCAAGCGGCCAAGAAGGCCAATGGCATCCTAGCCTGTATCAGAAACAGTGTGGCCAGCAGAAGCAGGAAGTGATCGTCCCCCTGTACTCGGCACTGGTGAGGCCACACCTTGAGTACTGTGTTCAGTTTTGGGCCCCTCACTACAGGAAAGACATTGAGGTGCTGGAGCGTGTCCAGAGAAGGGCAACAAAGCTGGTGAGGGGCCTGGAGCACAAGTCTGATGAGGAGCAGCTGAGGGAACTGGGGTTGTTTAGCCTGGAGAAAAGAAGGCTGAGGGGAGACCTTATCCCTCTCTACAATTACCTGAAAGGAGGTTGTACTGAGGTGGGTGCTGGTCTCTTCTATCAAGTAACTAGTGATAGGACGAGAGGAAATGGCCTCAAGTTGCAGCAGGGGAGGTTTAGATTGGATATTAGGAAAAATTTCTTTGCTGAAAGGGTTGTCAGACATTGGAACAGGCTGCCAGGGAATTGGTGGAGTCATCATCCCTGGAGGTATTCAAAAAGCATGTAGACAAGGCACTTCAGGACATGGTTTAGTGGACATGGTTGATGGTTGGACTTGATGATCTTAAAGGTCTTTTCCACCTAATGATTCTATGATTCAAGGGAAGAGAGAATATGTTCCCCATCTCCTCTATTTCTTCTTGTTTTCCTGATTTTAGTGGTTTTCCTAAAACATGTATCTATCCACAGATCACATTCCATGAGGGTTCCTACAAGTATTGTGAACAGACAAGACAATATACCTCTTAAGCAGTTTGCCAAATTGATTTTACAGCATGAAAAGCTGCAGTTGTCAGAAGACAAAAATTTAAAAAAAAAAGGAAAAAAAAAAGAAAGAGGTGGGAAGAAAATCTTTAAAAATTCACTTTCTAATGCAACCCTGTAAAAGTAGGTTTGATTTTTTTCCTTTTGATAAAAAGTCATTTAAATAACCTGTGTTGATAACTGGATGTTTCATAATATGAAGTGGTGGGGAACAGGGCAGGCAAGGGGAAAAACAAAGTACCCTGCAGAAAGCAAATCAGGTTGAAATATTGCTATTTTTAATCTATTGTCAAACTGTGAATACTTTGAGTCAGTTCTGATTCAGAATAGCAGTAACCCCATGATCACAATCCCCCAGCAGAAGAGGACTGGGGACAGGTAAGGTAAATAATAAGAAAAAGAGAATTTCTACATTGGAAGAGGGAAAGCCTTTCATGATGCATAATACCACACTGAATCTTAAGTCCTCACTAGGATGTCTTCTGATTGCTTTCAGAAGAAGCCTGCTACACAAATAGGGATCACTAAAGGTAGTGTCAATTGCTGGCTTTATTGAATACTTGTGTTTATGGGTAACTCATTTCACCTTTGCTTCTCACTATGATGAACATTTCATGTTCCATGCAAAATTTACTTTTCTGCTTTTGTCTATCTTTTCCTTCTACAGCAGAAACTTTCTCAAGGTCCGGGGTATCAGGATTATTGAATTTCTTTGTCCATGCCCATAAATCCTTTCAGAGATAACACAATCCTGTAATATTGCATTGCCTCTAGTGCAAAAGCCACTGAGCTGTTTTTCTTAAGATAAAAATTCACTACGAATTAAAAATGGGTCTAAGACATTCTGTGTATTGTGGTTTGCTAAATCATTACAATACCAGCCTTGTGCACTGTGGAATCAACCCAAGGTGGAGGAAGAAAAGCAGAAGAGACATGGCCTTGAGGCTGTGACTTCAAAACAGAACACCCTCATAGACTGCTGTATGTCATGCCGCTACCAGGTGAAGCTGCCACTGCAGGAGTAACAACACCCTTTATTTTCTGCACTGCATGTACATGTCGTGCAACCATACAGCAACATTATTCATGCTTTCAGTTGAAGTGTTGACAAAAATGTTTCAAGTTTCTGTATGGCCTATATATGGCACAAGAGAGCGAGCGCATGATGGTCCAATGCACCATGGATGTTGCACAGGGCAGGGAATCCAGTGGCGATGAGAGTCAGTCTAGAGCGAAAGGAAATTAACTGCTGTGATGCAATATGTGGTTAGAACAAGCATCAGAGCAGGAGGAAATTCAGGCAGTAGAAGGCAACATTCACGAAGATCCATGCTGACCTTAACCCTTATTTGTTGTAGCAGATGGCCAAGGGAAATATACTACCAAATATGCAAAGAGGTCTGCATTGCTGATTTTGAAGCTGGTAGTGCTTGAATACCATCACTCTGCTGACTGCAGAGTGCAAGCAGACTGTATCTGGAAAGACAACAGCCACCTATGTGATTCAAAAGGTGACATCTATTATTCCTGAGGTTCTTGGTTGGCATTACCATGTGGATGATGGACTTGAAGCGGTCAGTCTGTTGATCCTGCTGTTCCTGAAATAATGAAATTAGTTGATCTTTACAGGGATCCGATTCCTGGGAACTTAATCTCTGCAATTGTCCCTGCTTTCACAAAGATCTGCTAGTGATCTGTGAATCCCTCTTCCTCCTTAGAATAGTAGAATTAGGTTTTTACAAAAGGGAATCCTAGATACTTTGTGGATATTTTTCTGTTGCATTCCAGAACTATTTTCTCATCCTCATATGACTCCTCATTCCAAACACTAATGTTGGGAATCTTTCATTAATAGTTCATTAATTAGCTTTCTTTGAGACCTTCCTCAGAGCCCTGGTCCTGCATTACTCCAGCTCCCTGGATCTCCATGTTGGATTATTTGTGTAAAAAAGTTGCAATAAGTCATATTAATGATATTAATGTGTTGCCAGTGAGGCATACTGAACACTCCAGAGCTCTATTAAACCCATTGCCTGTGTCCATGTCCAGTTTGGAGGGTGGCCGATAGAACCAGAATGTACATGGCTCACATGTGGCCCAACCCTCATTAGGTGATGGTCAAAGCAGAGATAACCCAACATTTTTGACCACATCTATATAAGCATAGTGAGATTATAAGTGGTTGCTAGTATTTACTGTGTCTGTGGTGGTTTTGATCCAATAGCAGGAGCCATAAACTGTACTTTTGTTGAACCCCATCCCATGATTAAAATTTCAAGATTTTAATTAAGAAATGCTATGGGCTATAGAAGACTTTATCCCCTTTTTGATTAACATATCATTCTCAAACTAAATTTGAGTATTGCCAAATAGGTTTGTTGTTATCTGTTTAGTATTTCTTGAATATCTTCATTAAACAATTTAACAATACAATTATTTAAAAGCCCTTTATGATATATCAACCACAACTGCACTGTCTGTGCTGTAACTGGATGCCAGCTTTCCTAAATAGGAGAATAACAAATGACTTTAAGAACAAAGCAAAACCAAAGTAACAAAAATGAGAAACCCAGATGTGAAAGTACTCAAAGATTTATGAACTACATGAATCAAAAACATGAATGCAATGAAAAAGTCTTCAACATTATTCTTTTGATTTTTTTACTCGATTCTACTCTGGAATGACTTATGGCCTTCTTTACTTACAGAAATTCAGATGAGATAATATGAGATGGAAGCATTTCTGAAATACATAACACTGAAGTTACTTCATTGTCACTGCCGTTCACAGTAGCTTTCTGAAGAAAAGCTGAAAATGGTAACAGCATCTTACAACTACTTTATGGGATCAGCATGAAGCTTACAATAAGCAGACAACATCTTCTGTCTTTTTTTTCTGAGTCAGTATCGGTACTAAAAAGCCAATTCCAAATACTAATTACAGGGTTGTACAAAAATCTTACAGTCAAAGAGGGATTATCTCAAGAAAATGGTGGACTGTAGTCTTCAAAATTCTTTTTTTTTTCAACAGTAGAAACACTGATTATCCTTAAGTATGCAAAGCTATGTTTACACTATTCTTCAAGAAATTATTACTTCCAGAAGTTGCAATGCTTGAGATCTGATTTTTTTTCTTGTCAATTTGTTAAACAATTTGGGAAGCAGTGGAGGAAAATGGGCATTTATGTATGAATATGGGAACTGCAAAAAAATGTTCACAAGTTATTTTATAATGAAATGCTTGAGGTGGTATTAGTAGGATTGAAACTGTTTCAGGATGTCATTGTTGGTTCAATCTCAGACAAAACTACAAGAGTAAATTCTTCTTTCCTCAGGACAACTGATACTAGATGTAGAATAGCTGTCAGCAGTGCTCATATTTTAGAAATGGTTTTGTGTATAGGGCAAAAAAGGGGTATATTGGCAGTTCAATATCAAACACAATCAGAAGTTACCAAGAAAAGGAGCAATGAAAAATGTTTTTTTTGCTATAATTTCTGAACTTTCTTTGGAGCTCCTCTGTCCTAAGAAAGGTTTTTTTGCCATAAAAATGTCAGGTTTTGCTCAAAGAAATTAAGTCTGCTTAAGGCGCAGTTACACTTTAAGGTTGTGACAATGGGAAAACTTTGTATGATATTTTAAGGAATCCTCCATTAGTAGATGATAGGGTATTTATTAGCATCCTGTAATCCTATTCTCTGCATATCTCACCATAGATCTGATTTTTAAACACATGATGTTAGAGGATGGGATTAAGCACTGTTTGCAACAGGCCTTGGCCTGAAATGAGTTGTGAGGCAACCACTGAAGTAAAGGGGCTTCTGTTATCTCAGATGACATGGCTAAACCCAAACTTTCTACACCTGTAAGTCACG
Source organism: Pandion haliaetus (assembly GCA_013401275.1). Taxonomy (NCBI): domain Eukaryota; kingdom Metazoa; phylum Chordata; class Aves; order Accipitriformes; family Pandionidae; genus Pandion; species Pandion haliaetus. The sequence goes on along the minus strand of VYZV01000930.1, from coordinate 42,027 downwards.
GTGTAGAACATCAAGACCAAAACAGCTTCCAACTACTTTATTTGCTGCTAAAGAAAGCTAAAGGTCAGCTCTGCACCCTTGCTAGTGTTCTCTGAGGGTGATGGAGAGGGATTTCGTCAGCCCAGTATTGAGAGTATTCTTCAAGGATGCACTTTGTTGTAAAGGGGATGGTCCCACCACATGATGCAGCTTTCCTGCTTCAATGTTTCTGGTGACTTCAAGCAGAAAAGATAGCCCAGGATTGCTCCTTGAAGGTTTCTGATGATGCCTGTCCTGGGAGCAGATGTAGCCTGGAGGCAGCTTGAGTTAAGAAAAAAAAATTGATTCTAGGTGTGTAAGCCAGGGGTGACCTGAAGTTCAGAGTTTGCTGAGGGGATCCTTGCAGGCACTGTAGAACCTGTTCAAGGACTCAGTTTTTTCAGACGTGCTGCTCAGCATGCATCCTTAGAAATTAATCTCTCTATTCATATAAATAAGAATAAGCTGCAACAAGGTTTTCTTCACATTTGAGTGTGCTTCTGTCTTTATCTATTGTGTTAACACAGGCAACATTTACCAAGTTTTCATTTTTCAAAGGAAGCATTTAGAAAAAGACAGACATGCTCTCTCTCAGTGGAGTAATGGAAGAATAAGGATAGAATAGAGAGTTTGGAATGGGAGTCTGTAAATTGGTATTACCACAACAGACATTTTAATCAATGTTTTATATTAATAGACATAAGTTTAATGGTATTTTTTTTTCTGGGAGGTATCCTTATAAAAACATTGACTAGATGGGGAGAAAGTCAAACCAAAGTGGACCAATGCACAGATTAAAACTATGATCTGCAAGTTTGGCTTTAGCTTTGCCTAAAGATTTGCATTATTTTGACAAGTGTCCAGTTACAGTAGGAAGAATTATGGGAATTTCAATACACTTAACATCTTTATGTGCTTCATAGCAACCTGCATCTTGTGAACAATGTATAAAATGCATATTCTTTTTTCCCTTCAAGCTGCTTTATAATTCCTCTATGATTCTCCTACTTCATTATTCCAAGAAAATTTATGTTTTGAACCAATAGTACTGAAGGAATAATTTGGCACACTGTTTATAGTATGCAAAAGATGTGCCTGAAGCTGTGGACATGAAGAGCAGAAAACTCTTCAGATGATTTTTTCATTCTAACTGCTCCAACTTGTAGGAGGTCTGCAATTAACTTTGATACTGACTTGAATTAGAATGTGGGTGGTGGTTCTGTACTTCTCAGATGAAAATCTGTACTTTATACTTATCTAAAAATAAGCTGTTCACCTTTGGTACAACACTGTACATTGTTTTGTTTGGGCATGTGGGGAGAAGGGGTGCTGGAGGGGGTGTCCCTAGGTCCAAGACAAACTTGAAAGATTTGTACAAGCTAAAGGGAACTTACTGCAGTTGCAGATACTTAAAACAACTAGAACAGGAGTAGCTGTAGATTGTTTCTGTTAAAGAAACATAATGTAGACGGTATTGTGAAACCCTTGCATTGGGGAGCAACCTAGGTCTTCAACATAGCTACGTGTAGTCTTCCAAATGCTAGTCTTTATGGGTCATGTCAGAATGAAAATTTTAATTTTCCTCTCCACTGAGGATAAATACAAGATGGTAAATTCTGAGAAAGAGCGAAAGGTTTTTGAAAGAGAGTCTGACAAGAAAACACCCCACTATCATGCAGAATTATCCTATATAAGGATATTGCCCACTGTTATAGTTCTACCACTGTTTTATATAACAAGGTCTAAAAGACTAAACAGACTCACTTGCAAGGCTTGTTCAAAAGGGCAATGTATTCAAGAGGATTCATCTGTTCAGTGGCATGAGGACATTGGCAGAACTTAGTACAAGTCACTTGAATGTTTTGAGATCCTTGTCATAATGCCACCTTCCTGTACTCTTGGGATTATATATTTTACTTCTATGAAGCAATGAAACTCTGGTCCCCACCTTCAGCTTGTCTCAAGTTGGCTATGATTAACTTTCTCTGATGTAATGAGTGATAGCCTATTTGGTGTTTTCTGCCAAAATTATTTTGTAAATGCAATGCATCATGACTGAAGGCAGCCCGGATGTCTGTCACTGCCAGATTGTCACACCCAGGTGCCAAGGGTTCAGCTCTGGTTCTCTGTGGGATGCTGTGGTAACCCTGGGCATGGCAGGCTTCCTTACATTTCAGGAATGCTATCTCATGTTATCTCATATAATTACTTTGGTTGCATTTGCTGGAAGGTTTGGAAACTCACTAAACACTTATTCATGTACTGTACCATTTTGTTAGCTATCTGACAGCATAGCTCATACTTGCCAGACTCTCTGGCAGGTAATGGTAAGACGCATATTGGTTTCAGTAGGCAGTGGGTAAATCCAGCATCAAGCAACTAATCATAGAAGAGATTTTGGTTCTTGCCAGTGTAACTAGGAAGCAGAAGGGTTTGACTGAAATGGAGTTGTTATTAGGAACACGACCTGAATGTTGTGAATATTACCTGCAGAAAAGGGCCCTAGAGGCAAAGAGCCTCCATGATCACATGGAAGAAATCTGGAAACATGACCCCCCATGTGAAAGAGTAAAGGCTAAATTTAGAGAGATCTTGCTAGCACATAACTAGTCTGTGCTGCGCTTCTTCTAAGGTATGGCAAACTAAAATCTAAAAAGACACTTAGCACCTTTCTGTGGCATGTGAATAGTCATCCCATTCTGTATCTTAACATTCTCACTAAGATTGTGGATTCAGCAGGGAATAACATAAAAAATATCCTGTGCAATACTGTGAGTTTTAAATTAAGTACAATTGCTGCTTGTGAAAGGCTTTTAGATAACATTGTGGCAATCCTGGGCAAAGGCCAAACCTTCATGGTTTGCATTAATATAAAACTTTTGATTGAGCCAACCATAAATCACCAATACAGTGGTGTAATGACACATAAGTAGGAACAAAAGCCAGAGGTGCTGGAATAGCCAGTCTAGAAAGTTGTTCTCGGCTGTATAAATGCAGAAAGGTTCACAGTTCTTATGTAATATGTCTTTCCACCCCCATTATGGTGATATTAATACCAGAAATTGTATTATCAATCTGCATTGTAGGCCAGAAAATCTCAAGCTATGTTTTGCAATTTGAGTCAAAATATTCTGTCTACATTTTGTACCTTTTTAGAAGTAAATACAACTTATCAATCCAATTCTGCTTTGTATTTTGTGTATTAAAGACACTTGTAAAGCCATTCTGACTGCAGTCATGTTTTTTCTATGAAAATACTTCCCTCTCTCCCTACTGCTGACGCTACCACAGACAGCGTGTTGTAGCCTTTATAAACGTAGCCCAGCAGACCAAGGTTTGTACACACTAGAAGTGAGTGCAACTTCTCACTTGGCAATGCCTGGTCGCACAATCGTCCTCACAGACCGAATTTTGCTGTGGGTCTCTGCAGCAAGCGGGGAAGCTGGGCATCTCAGAGTGAATCCATGAAAGCCAGCAGCTTACCAGAGTGTCATCTAATCTGGGCAGGAAAAAGTGCAGAAGAGAAGTGGCTGCTAGGAAGGCCTCTGTTGCTGTGAAGAATTCACAGCTCTGTTCTTTTGAAGTAAGGAACCAAAATCTTTTTCCTAGCAATACCAGCCTTCTGCTTTTTACCTTGTGGCCTACTGGTGAAAGCACCTGGGTATGTGAGACCAAAGACTCTACCTCTCAAGTGATTTGGCTAGCCTTCATGCTAAATTCTGAGATGGGTTCACCTAGTTCTTGGTATTGGTATTTAATAGTCAGTCATTCTTTCAAGCTCAGAGGAGAGCTCAGGTCAACAATTCCAAGCTCCAGGTTATGGCTACTGGAAAATGGAGTCAACCCTGTTATCCTCCTGTCCTGTCCTGGTGAATTATCCTGGAATGGAACATGATGTAGCTCCAGCAGAAGGGGGCAAGAGATCAGGACTCCATGTACAAAGAGGAGTGACAAATACATTGCCAATGGATGAATGAATGAGGACATTAATTCAAGACCCTCTTGAAGTTAGACACATGCAACACGGCCAAAATATGGAACTATCAGATAAAAACCTCAGCTGAAGAAGAACATAATGGCAAGAGACTGTGTGGTTTTTTTCCTTACAATATGAAAATCTTAAAAAAGGGCAGCTTGAGGTCCTTTAATAGGACAACTAGATTTTTTTTTTTAAGGAAAAATCACTCCCTACTGAAATTTTCCCTTAAGAAAAAAATGCAGGCGAAGACCTGCCTCTGAGTCTTCCACCATCTATTGTTTTTTTTCACTTTTGCTTTTACCTCAAAGTAAAGTTACTTTATTTCTAAATTCTCTTGCCATTTCCAGCAGTAAGGGCCTATACAAAAGACGCCAAGCATTTGTCTCCACAAGGCAAAGCACGAGAATGAAACCAGTTATATATGCAGTTCTGCCGAACTTAAAAAATACGGAGAGGGATAACATCCTTTCCACTCCTCTTGTTCTAATCATCTTTTGTACTATTTGTAAACAGAAGAAAGGTGGGTTTAGAGCATGTTATACTTAGCCCACTGGTATATTATTAAGCTGGGCTTTCTTTAGTTTCTAGTGACTGAAGGGTTACTTACAGTAAATAGCCAGTTTCAGGTTTCTACATTTCAGGATCTGATCCCAGGCCAGCATCAAGGAAAAGCTCCATTAACTGCAGTAGGCTGTTGATCAAGTTATAAATCACTTTCTTCAGAAGCTGTCTTACTATGAACTTTGTAAGTCATTTTTGTAACAAAATGGGCAAGTGATGAATTTGCAGGGCAATATAAAAGTTTTTATTCCTATAAGTGTCAGTCAAACTCATAACCAACATAGAAAACCACTTTAATAAAATAGAAGTGTTATTAGTAATCAGCTATTTAATTATTACATTTCCAACCTGAGAGGCTAATGACAAAATTATCAGAATCTGTTATATGAAGTTTACAATGTAAGTGCAAGATGAATTGCTGTTAAAAATAAAAATTGAAATTTCTCTTAAAAAAACTATGGCTTGTTCAAAATATTCATTCGGATCAAATATCATTTGACATATGAATATCTTTCAAAAGTCAATAGAGCCACTGTTGATTATCTCTGCTAAAATGGGATTTGTTTTATTGCAAATACAGTATCGGAGATAAAAACTCTGACAACAAAAAGATTATTGCTAAATGTTCTTATAAGCAGAAAAGAAGTTCTACAATATTCCCTCATTCCACAGATGATTGCAGCAGCAAGGACTTTCAGTATTATTCTGTTCCTCTGAAAGGATCCAAAGAACGATAGCCAATTCAAGTCCAGGATGTGTATTTAGTGCTGCAAACAAAGTAATTTTAAGCTGTATAAACATTCTGGATTTAAAGGTGGAGTCATATTTCACAATGAACTATGAAAAATGAATAGAGAAAAAGTAAGAGAGTTAATTCGTTACATATGCCATGGGTCAGATCTGTGGGTCAGTACTAGGCATTATTTTCAAGTACTAAGTAGTGTTTTCATCCTATTTGAAGTCCTAAATAGGATTTGATGTTCTTGCACTGGGTCTGCTGGATTTCATTAAGGACAAAGTTATGGAGAAAGCCGCAGATCAGAGAGAAAAGATGAGTGAAAACTAGGTTGCAAGTGCTAGTATGGTGTGCACGTCTGCCTGCATGAAGGCAGCAAGCAGAGGTATTTTCAGCATTGGAGCTAGAGGGTTGGGCAAGAAGGGCTTTGAGGGGTGCATTCCTGGTACCTGCTAGTTTGGCAGTGCTGGGGATGAGGGCCCATAGGGGCAGAAGATGCACAAGGACTCAGAAGTTTTGTGTGTGCATGTAAGTAAGGTGAGAAAGCAGAAAGGAGTGTGATGGGGGCAGCAGATTCTGCTGAAAGGTGGCACCTCAGGCATCAACTGTCCCTGTATGGTTCTGTCTACCACCTACAAAAATAAACTTATACTCAGCTTCAAGACTCAACACAGGATTTTAGCACCAGAGCATTTTAGCTTGTTTCCTAACTTCTTAGGATTTCCTTCTAAATGACAGAAACAGATTTTTGAAAGCCCAAACCTGATTTAATTGACCTTAGGAACAAATGCAAGCATAGCTTGTATGTTTGCAAGGTCTAAAATTCAGACCACAAATTTCAAGAAGCCAAGGACGGCTACAAGGATAATTACATCTACCTGATACAAAGGAAGACCCAACAAGCATGAGAATAGGTTGTATCTGGAAGTGTCTAAAGGCCAGGGGAGGTGTGTGGGAACTGAAGAGCTGGAGAGCAGAGCAATGGAGAATTCTCCTACCAAAACCATTTTCTGTTCTACCTCTTTGGGGACTGTCAGACGGACTTTTTCCACACACAGATGCCAGACATACAGAAGATACTGTCTGGCATCAGCGGAAAGCAGGTTCTGAGATCATAGAATCGAGCTGCCACTCCACTCATGCCAGGTTAAAAAAAAAAAAAACGGCAATTTCTCTTCTCCCCTTCTGCATTCACATTAGGAGCCAGGCAGGACAGGATAAGGGGAGGAGGGGACAGTATTTGGAAGAGGAGGGGACACTGTATGGAATCATGGGAACCCAGACTAGATGTCTGCTGAGGGCTGTAAACCAAAGCCTAACAATTAAAGCAATTGATATTATGTGATACCCTGACTGAAAGAGGCAAAGCTCCTGCAATGCCAGGTATTTAAAAATAGGCACTGTTTTCAAACGCTGCTGTGCATTTATCTGAGTCTCCACTTGTCTGCTTCAGGATGCCATCTGATTAAAGACAGTCTGTGTAGCACAGCCAGCTGAGGTAGTGTGTGCTGGATCCTACTGAATTTCTTATTTGAGGAAAAAAAATCCAAATTCACATTTGTCCTGGGAAGAGCACACAGATGACAAGCACTCTCTGATGTGCCATCAGGACTTAGTGGGACATTAAAAAATGTCAATGACTTTAAAAACCAAAAGTTTCATGAATATTCATTAAGTAAATGTCTTCAGATCAGTTAGCTGGTACAGGAGAGGGTGTGACTGAATCAGATCATTAAAAACAAATATGCGCAGACACAACCACATCCAGCAACTATGGCATCTCATGCATTTTTTTTCCACTCATTGTCAGGGCCGTGAGTGCACCAACAGGCTCCAGTTACCCTGATCAGCCTGTGACCATCCTTTGCTGCCACCCCCCTTGCAACCCCTTCCCCAAGCTGAGGGGCTTAGCGGCCTGCTGCGGACCCTGGCCTTGCCTTGCCAACCCAATGTCAGGGCTGGATGGTGGTCTTGCTCCATCAACACAGACCTATGGGGTGATGGCTGGACTGCTGGCTGAACCCCAGGACTGCCACTGGACAGCTCGGCTCATCTTGTGTGGGTACTCATCATGGGCCCTCTGCGCCTACAGCCAAGTGATCTGGGAGCATTTAACAGCAAAAAGTAAGCAGAAGTGCCAATTTTGAAATGATTTCTCAAGCCAGCTCTTCTTCGCTCACCTAGTAGAAGAGCTAGGCACATGAGCATCTTTTCCTCTGGATAAATCTCTGGGAGTGTGTTGGTCTTCTGACAAAGTCAAGGAGCATCAGCTAATGCCTGTCTCCACCTGATCCATCCCTTGACTTCATGAGGGCTCCCCCAGTGAAATTTGGCCTCCCTATAAAAACATGTCTATTCCTCCCTTCTTCTGCCAATAGCTATTTATGTAGGTCTTTGCATCTCCTTAAAAGACAAGTTTTCTTATTTTTGTTCTACAGTAGTTTTTTACTTGCCATTTACTGAGTCCCCTGCAACAGACTATGTACTTGTGTTATTATTAGCATCGTCCCAAGGAGCTTTAGCTGAATCTGTGACAACAGATAATAACCTTGCTTTGGAGCCCTGTGATATAGGGCTGAGAGCATCATGTAAGCTGAGGTACTTGATGAAACAGCAATTACAAAATATAAAGCACAGTTTAGAAGCTGTATGACAGGCAGACTCCACTAATCATCACCCATCTATTGTATGTATGCAAAGGTGTACCTTTTTATGGCAGTAGTTATGGCTATTTACTGGGTTTGGGTATTGATGATTGGGGGTTATTCAGAATGTATGAAATGGTAATTTCTGTCTGCTTCTGTATATTTCATTTGCAATGATCAGCTATTAAAGTTTTTAAATAGGGCACTTTTATCATGTTTTCTATTTCTGATGGATTATCTTGAACTTACTTATGCAAAGGCTCCTTTGGACTGCAAAAATCTCTCAGGCTAAAGGCATCTGAGGAAAAACACAAATAGGACTTGTGTGATGCAAAGAAGTTTTCAAGTAAATGAAAATTAGATTCAGTAGCTACAAGGTCTTTGTGTTTACCTAGCAGTATAAAAAAAAATGAGTGGTTTAGAAAAAAGGAATAGACTTTTCCTGGGGCACATGTCAGCAGAAAAGTGCAAGCAACACTACAGCTCACTCCATGAGCTTTACTTGTGGATTCCTTCATGATTCTGTTTGGGTTTTCTTTTCTTTTTATTTTTTTCCCTCAAGTGTACTTGGAAAGTCTAGGGCTTGGAAACACACACGGAATGCTTTTAAGGATGAAGTTCTCCCTCTCTTTCCTGTTTTCCTGGTCACCCTTCTGTTGGCTGATTTGCAGTTTTAAAATTTGAGAGTTTTCTCCTTACATGCAGTTCCTCATTTTTTTTCAGCTCAGTGGCAGGTGACAGTATTCCCTCTACCTTAATTATCTTTGACAGCCTTATTTGACATTGTAGCAAGAGCATACTCTTGCTGTATTATCTGAATATCTTGCCAGATGGCAACAGGGGAATTCTTCAGTATTTGTGGATTAGATTGATATCACCTGATGGTGAGAGCTTACTTAGGGTGTAAGATAATGGTTCATGACCACAGCAGCAGCACAGTGATTTCTGCTGCATATTCCATGTAAGCACCATACGCAGTAGATACTTATCTGGTTGTGTTTGTATCTTAGCATGAAATTAAAAAAAAATCCTCAAGAAAAAGCTGAACACCTCTTCCAGATGGCACTGAAAATTTTCTCTGGCTGCCAGATTATTGTAAAAGAGGATAGTCTTCTTGCAAGGGTAAAGCATGCCACTGTGGCAATGCTTTAAGCCACTACTGGTTTAATGCAAGAGATGACATTTCTCATCTTGCTTAGATTTCAGAAATACTCTCTTTGTGACAGCTGGCTTCCTACTTGTGTACCTCTAAAATCATCCTAGACTAACATAAAGGTTATTTAGATGTCTGAAAAGTTTTGGAAAGACTGGAAGAATATAAAATAGCAGAATTCTGCTGATTACTAAATCTAGTAATTTTGTGGTGAAAATGACTACCAAGAAAGGACTTGCGCAAATGCTGGAAGAAGAGCAGCGCGCTGCCATGTGGTCAGTGTGACCTCTCTTCATTATAGCCAGAACACTGCTGAAAACAACGTAAAAAAGGCATCCCTTAACTGGACGCAGGTAGGTAATGCTGCGGCAGTTCTCACATTATAGATGAACACACAATTTAGTGAGAAGTAATAGTGTAATAAACCAGCAGAAAGGTGTAAGTCAGAAGCAAAAAAAAAAGAGGGTTTTGAATCCATCTCCTGCTAGTGGAGGACTGCTCCCTGCAGTACATTTTCTCATAATTTCCCTAGTCTGCTTTTAAATGCCCTGTGTAAGAGTAGTTTCCATAATTTCCCTGCCGTTGGTATATTTCCCTGCTGTTGGGTACTAGCCATTGGTATCCTGCCTGCTTCCCTCTTCCTAACTCCACCTCATGACTCTGAATGATTCCCTGCACAGCACTCTGAACAACACTGCTCTTCCTTTCTGTCCTGAGTCTGTGAAGGGATGGCGGCTGGTGGGGCCTTTATGGGCTCCTGCATGGCTCAGAGGGGTCCCACACAGACCCAGAGGCTAGTCGGTGGGGACTGGTCCCTCTGGGGAGCCACCTGAAGTTGAGGGGGGTCCTATACCCATAGTGTCCTAAGGGCAGCCTCAGAGCAGTCTCCCTCTCTGGGAGCTTTGGTGTAAATACGACACAGAGCTTCCATGACAGAACCTGGCATCTCTTTTTTGACCACCTGTAGCCCCCGTGGTATGGCCGTAAAGAAATAGGACACCTGTAGGCAGCAGCTGCCACCTCCTTTCATCAGAGATTGTCCATGCAGTAGGAAACAGCAGCTTTGGGGGTTCCCTAATTCTCAAACTTTCTGGATAGGGCTACTTTTCTTCAGTAAATAGGCATGTACCACAGCACAGATGCCCCTTTATTCTACTCGTTCACATATACTTAGACACTTACAGCAGGTAGTCTCAGAATTACCTTAAATTTTGTCTCTGAGGCAGATTGCAAAGTCTCAGGTGGGTTGTGTCTTGCCCCCCTCCCTCCATTTTGGGAATCCTTGCTCTACAGCATGGGGGATACTCAAGGTTTTCCGATGTACATGTTAGTTTTCCCAAGTCCTGGCCCTGGGTTTGCTCCTGACAGTAAACACTGTCGAAGTTCAATAAATCTGGCCTCGAAAGTACCTTAAACTATAATGTAAAACCAGCCAGAGAGTCCATTCTATGCAAATTCAGGTCCATGTGCAAACTCAGGGTTTTATTTTTCACCTTTCATATATTTGTTGACTAAGAACCCCTTCTCAGACATCTGCTGAGATGCACAACTCATTTTTCTACCTAATAACACCAGATGACAATCTGACTCATACATTTTACATTATTTCTTCCAAGTTAGTTTCCACAACCTCCTGACAGGGTTGTTTGGGGTTTTTTTAGTGTTTGAATAAACTCGAGTTTGCCAACAACTTTCTGCCAGTGTGATGCCTTTAGGAGAACAGAAATATTATGTGATGGCTCCAGTAGGTTCAGTTTAACACTGCTACTGGGTTTTGCACTCATAAGCACAGGCAGAAGCAGAAATAGCAATAACAGGAAAAATATCATGTCAGCTCACTCATCTTAATAAGAACTGTGCATATACTAAAAAGAGCATAGGAAACATATTTTTCCTTGCTGCACATTAAGCATTCACTTGCTTGAGTAAGACATCTATAAAAATGGATTGTCCTGGGCAAAGGAAGAGTTTAATAGCTCTGTTTGTCAAGACACTGTCAACATATTAATATGGCTGACTCGGTAATTCTGCTTGTGTATTTAGCAGTTCTTGATGCAAACTCAGGATGGCATCACTCCAGATGTGAGCAAAGCAGAAAAAGCAGGGCTTTCTCTTCTATTCCTGCCATCACTTCCAATGAGCTCCATGGCTGCATACACAGATACGTTAATGATTTGGTATTTTGTACTTGACTGTTATCCACCACCTCCTGGATCAACTGATGGGAAATTTGCATTCCTGAGAAACTTACAGACCACAAGGGTTTGTCATAACAGAAGAGAACTTTTATGTGTGTGCTGTTTGCAACATTTTGTTCTGCTAAACTACCAGCCCAAAATAGTCACTAAAACTTTCGTGGCTCTTCATTACAAAAATCTCTATCCAGTCCTAAGAATACATTGCTGATGTTAGTGGGTGGGCCATGACCCAACAGCAGTAGTTTCACAGATTAATAGTTTTTTATTATCACTACTATACATAGTGTTTCCAAAAGAATAACATAGCTCTGCTTACATTTTGAAAAAAATATATAAAATGGATTTTTCAAATATTCACAACCAGTTAAGCAGAAGGTTGCTTCTAGCGGGTTCCTTCTGCAGCTGGGAGAAGACTTACCAAATGGTAATCATGGAGCTTACTGCAGAGTTGTCTATAAAGTTTAGACATTGTTTGAACTTTATGAGAATTTATCCAGTTCAAATAATGTATTCTATTTACATGTCTTTTTCTCCTATGTTGCTGTTATAAGAAACAGCAAGATTTCTGAAGAAATAAAATAGGCATCATTAGATTTTAATTACAATAAATTGTTAAGGTCACTAGCAAAGGCATTTATCAACTGAGAAATGAAGAGTGCCTTTGAAATATTAAGAAAAATACTAAACCTTTGCCTGAATGATTAACTACTATTGAAAGTGCCTAATTTCACTAACCCTACCATTGTGCTCAAAATCGTTCTCCTTAATTTATGGTGAAAACACGTATCTCAATGCAAGAATGGCTTAATAAACTTATCTGAGGAATGAGAATCATATAGTAACTTCAGTTATATAACAAACAGCCATGTCAAGTTAGCCTTTATTCCTTGGTTTGTGAAATTACTAAAAGAATAGAGAAGTTACCAAAAATCTAGACACAGTCAATAGTTTTGGAGTCTGCACTTTAGAGGTTTTAATATGAACATTGGTACACATTGAAATTAAATTACACTCAAATGAAAGCAAACTTGGAACAAATATTTTGAAATATTTTCCAAAACAAGCACTACCATTTGTATCATTCTTACCTGCAGAGGTTTTCACAATTTCTGAAGTATTCCTGAGACCCATAAAGTCAAACTGATAGAGTCTCCAGGATTTCTGGTCAGCAGCCTCCACTGAGTTTTTCCTCCACCTGTAAATCATTTCCTCTTTAGGGTAGCCATCTAGAAATTAAAATAAATAAATAAATAAATGTATAACATATTTTATATTTCATAAAAAAAATAAGGTACTGCAAACCAGTATCTATTCACTAATTTAAAGCTATTTGAGAATACCAAAATTTCTCATCTGATGCTTTCTCAGTGAGTTTGGTGGTATAATTCAGCTTAAGACTACGGCACACAAAAATAGAGTTATAATACCGGCAAAACTATGATTTTTCACAATTGTTCTTTTTTTCCAATGAATTAAAATTCTGATTTGTTCTATCAGAAGCAGATCTCTTCAGAGATACAGTTGAATGTACTAATTTGAGGTCCGGACAGAGAAGTATACTGCCTTACATATGCTCTGAAGAAGTTGTGCAAACCAGCAGAATTAAAAAAAGGGGTAGGGTGTCAGTGTAAGATGTAAACAATTGAAAAGGATAGATTGCTTTAAAAGTGGCAATATTTCTAATGTGGTGTGTGCTACCATACTTATGAAATGAGCTCAATAGTGCAAAAAAGCAAAATTTTAATTAGTATGAGATTTTTAAAGTGATTATGCCATCATATTACTTCTAAAGGCTGTGGTATTTAATGAGACATCACCTGATCTCTACAGTTGAAATAGCTTCTGAAAGTTTTCCTTTATCAATTTAGCACTCAGTAGTCATAATTAATCCTCATGCCAATAATTACCTTTTTGTTAGAGAATGGCATTTTCCAACAGAAATGCAACAACAAATCTTCAACCAGCCCAAACCATAATAATAGACCATCTAGAAAACAACAGCACACCTATGCTAGTTAAAACTAGACATAATACAACAAATTCTTTTTAATCTAATAATTAATATAGTAGATGTCGATTACAAGGCAAATGAAAAGCCTAACAACAATAGCCAGTTACTATAACTGTCTCATCAGTAATTTCTTTGCCATTGGATACTGATAAATTTTTAAATTTGCTTTGCAAAACAACTTCTCTCATCGTGGTGCTATTTCCTTGATGTCTTCCTCCTATGAGTGTCTTCTTCATCTTGTTTAAGCTTCCACCCTGCTGGGGCACTGCGGTAAGGTGTGCATGGCCTCATTTATCCCTCTCACTAACACAGCACCCACCAGTCCCTCAGTTCTAATCTGTACAAAATGGATTAATGTGTTATGTGTTAATTCAAAATGCCACATCCGTATGTTTCCCATCAATGTAAAAGAAAGAACCCGTGAAGGACCCGACTGAGTAACAAACACAAGCCCTACAATTCTCTGTGACAACTCTTGCTGCCAAGCAAATTTCACTGCCAATTCTGCTGTGCCAGTCTGCAAGATTGATCTAAGGTTAATTGTTTTTGGCTGGCAGATGATGTCAGAGGGTGCAGAGGTACAGTGAAAGAAGTCAAGCTTTGGAGGCCCTCCGAGCCTTAGCCCTCCATCCTCTGAAATCTTCTTGAGCCTGGTTCCTATTTTACCTCAGGAGCCTTCTCATATTGGCCTTATCTGTGGAGACTCTGATATCTTTTCCCCGCTGTTCGGGAGGGAAGCAGCATCAGATGGCATCCTCGCCATGCTCTGGCTGCTGTACCCTCACGCTGGGTGGTGGTTGCAGAACCGCCCCTTCCCCATAAAGCAGTATCAGGACCACTAAGTGGGCTGTCACACGGTCTGGATCCTAATCCTGCCTCCTGATTTACTTCCTGATGTGGAGGAAAAGGAACCCTTGCTCTGTTGCACCAGCTCCCACTGCAGAACTTGTGGCCCCAAGTGCTGATTTGCAAATTTTGTAGCATGCAGTAGATGTGGCCCCTTTTCTCAGGTAAATATCACCATAATCATAGCAAGTAAATATGTTTCAAATATCCTGGAAGTAACAAAGATTGTATTTTTTTTTATATATTATTTTAAATTGATCCAAAATTAACTTTTTACATTTTTTCCCAAATTTTACTAAAAAAGCATGTAGTCAGGAAGAAGTTCATGAGACTCATCCTTCAGGATTTTTCCTATATTTTTGACTAAGAAGAGAGAGATTTCATTTCAGAATAACTACTTTTGGCATTATTCATTGTCATTAAATAATAAGCAGCTGACTTCAGGGAGACCATCATGCCCTTTCAACAGTAGACCTCTTAATCCACAGTTGCTAACATCTGCTCTTAAAATGGTTGGGTTACTTACATCAAAGGAGATAAGTACTAGTGATTCAATGGGAGTTGTTTCAACCTGTTAAATAACTGCTATTATGTTCTGCTCCAGTGCCAGGTGACTTCACTTTTCGATTAATTTAAAAGATATAATACTTCTTATGGAATAATGACACATCTACTCGAACAGTATATTGCTTCTAGGATTCATTTAACTTACAGAACAGACTATTCATGATGGTTCTTCTTTCAGTGATATCCAATATTTCTTGTATACAGCCTAATTGCTTCTAGCCCTCTAAATGCTTAATTTTAGAAAATATGAGAATTGGAGACTTCAGTACTTCCACAAGAAAATGCAACCTCTGCTGTTCAGCCTGCAACACAACTAAGACTGTATTATCTATAGAAATGTCTGTTTTCTTTCACTTCCCTAGCATGAAAGATGGCAGCAAATTACCTTAAATTCTTGACCTTGTGGCTTCAAGCCATCCACGCTGAACAAATTGCTATCAAGTGTATTTACCCTGTCAGGTTGCTTTAGGTTATGTAAGAATATCCATACTGCAGCAGGGCAAGGCTCCAGAAGGTCATGGAGGCTTTCCAGCAGGTGCTGGTAAGATGGCGAGGGGTATGGCATGGGAAGAAGACAACCAAGTGTGTGTTCTGTGTTACAGCTATCCAAGTTCTGGCAACCTGCAACTCAGGAGCTTCTCAACCAAAGTCTATGTCAACACCTTCATTTCCCCCCCCATGAATTTACTTGATTGCCTTTAAATTCTCCTATTTTTTGGCCTAATGGTTATTTTGTAGGCTGTGCTGTAGCTATTCACATCTTCTGCAGGTTTTGGATTTATATACTACCTTGTCAAAGACTTTTAGAGACCACCTTGACCATTTGGCTTTCTGTAAGACTGGTACTATGTGCATTTGTAAAATTAAGTCCAGAACAAATTTGGTTGAAGTTATTGCTTTAAGAGCCCAGTAGAAAATATCCATGTAATACCTCCTGTTCACTTTCACCAAACACACTTAATGGTTTTTCTAGTTAACACAAATGATGGGTACCTTTGTTGCTTTACTCATAAGCTTAAACTACACATTTTCAAAGCGTGCCACTGATTTTACCTTCAGTAATGCAAACATGGATAAACAATAAATGCGCTTTTTGCTGTTTTGGAGGTGAACCTATTATAAGAGAAAGACAAATTGTCATGACAACCTGTGCAATTCTCTGGATTTTGTTTTCTTTCCCTTTTGTTATTGGAATAATTGAACTCATGTTACCACATCTTCTCACATCACCACCATATAATTTATAACTGACAGGTTAAAAATATTTAAACTTCATTCTTCATATTCATACTGCTTCACTTTCTAGGGAGACTGAGTGATTTGTGCGGAAGCCTCCACCAAACTGCTGGCCAAGGCCAGAAACATCTCCAGGCTATATGAGAGGTATATGCAATCACAAGATAGCCATGAGAATTGGTGTCAAGTGGCTGTGAAGCACATCTGCTACAGGAGTCCACACTGATGGAAAATCAGCAATTTCTGTAATACAACCATTGATGTATCTATACCTGTTAGTGCATACTGCCTCTAACCATGATTTCTCTAATGCTGTCGTTGGCCTGGGCATCTTAGTGCAATGCTTGATTTCTTTGTTTCACTTTGTTTTCTGTGATAATGGGTCTATTTTAGGAAGTGAGTAGAGATGGAAAGAAGATAGCAGGAAGGGGATCATGTCAAAAAGGACACAGACTACTTGAACTAGTTTCTATCTAAAAAACTTTCCTTAGAAATGTATCCAAGACATTGAAAGACAGAGGCATGGGAAAAAACCAACCTCTTTCAGCTCTTCAGACATATTTGTCACCCTCTGTGAAATCAGTTTATTTTACTGCTAGTTCCCCACACTTTGTGTTCGCACATAACACAGATAGACCCAGCTTGTAGTAGAAGGAATAATGCAACAAGGAAGTTCATCTCTCCTTCTTAGCCTTGGAAAAATTTGTATGCTCAGAGCATGTGATGAGGAGTTAATGAAAGCAGCAGCAAAGCTGAAAATGTGGGGGAACCAGGCATGAAACGATCAGTTCAGTTAAGTATCTTCCAGAGGGCTGATGCTTTTGACAGGAATTGAAATCATTTAGGTTGGAAAAGACCTTTAAGATCATCGAGTCCAACCATCAATCATGCCCACTAAACTATGTCCTGAAGTGCCTTGTCTACAAGCTTTTTGAATACCTCAGGGATGGTGACTCCACCACTTCCCTGGGCAGCCTGTTCCAATGCCTAAAATTGCCTAGGAGTACAAGTTATAAAATGCCTAGGAGTATATGTTTGAAAGACATAGCTGGATTCCGGGAAGGTTCTGATTCTCCAGGGGTGTTAGAGATACACATCAAGAGACATTAGATATATATGTCAGGAGAAAGCACGATCTGAAAGACAAGCTGTTGCCATCAGCTAGTGATCAGAGTTTACACCACGGGCATGGAGGGAGTGTGGTACAGTTGACTGCTGCTGATAAAGGTGGTCAGGAGAGGGAGGATGCTCTGACTCAATTAGAGGCAGGTGATGAGCAGCTCTTTACACCTTACAGCCAGCTGCTTCCAGACATGCTTTTCTTCCTCCAATGCTGCTTACTAAACTCTTCTTCGGGCTGAACGGGAGACCTCTGTCAACACAGCCTCAGTCAGATGGAGAGGGAGACCACTATCAGCACAGCCCCAGCCAGAAGAGGACAATGAATTCTAGAATTGCACCTTTCTCTGGTACCCTGATGTGGATGACAAATCATAACCTTCCACAGAAGCTGCTCTTTTTCTTGTTAGCAGTCTTTGTAAACTCTTCTTTGCTGGTAAGCAAACTGCATTTTTAATCCAAACTTCTCAACATTTCGGAGCAAGAGGTTTCTCAGTGATCTATTCCTGTATCTGTCCGGTGTTTGTTCTCAGAAGGTGTGTGTGCTTTTAATCAGGAGAATCCTGGAAGTTCCCCTATTAAAAATGATACTACCTTAGATTTCATTCTTGTATGCACATATTAAACATAATTAGATAGCAGAAAGAGCAAAGTTTCAGTTCAAATAATTTAAAAAAAAAAAATTAGCAAATATAGAAAAGTCATTATGTCTTTTCAGGAGGAACCCATCAGGCTAGACTGAAGCAGAAGTAGGGAAAGAGAATGGAGACATTTAATTGTTTACTTAAGACCTATGGAAAACAATACTCGTAATTGAATGCATATTGAGTTCCCTCTGTCCACCAGTGAGGGTGACTAGCTTTTTTCTTACAGATTAAAAAAAAAAAAAAAAAAACGATTTTAAAAGGCAG
This sequence comes from Pandion haliaetus, assembly GCA_013401275.1. Taxonomy (NCBI): domain Eukaryota; kingdom Metazoa; phylum Chordata; class Aves; order Accipitriformes; family Pandionidae; genus Pandion; species Pandion haliaetus. The sequence continues at coordinate 24,047 of VYZV01000930.1, read as the reverse complement.
CTATAATAAAAAAAGATAAACGTGAATGCTGTGAAGATAGCTTTAAACCCTGAAGTGATTTATTTCAGCAGTTTTAGATAATTGCATTTAGGTGATAACTACAGCAATTACAAATGTTATTCTTTGCCCTGTTTGCTTGCATCAGGAGTTGACACCTTATTAACAGTACATTAGCTCATGCAAAAAAAAAATAAAATCAAACAACATAACCATGACTGCAGAATAATGGATCTAATACTGCCCTGAAGTTAAACGATACATATCCCATTGAAGAGAACAAAGTTTTTCTACCTAAAAATGTGCTTTAATATGATTGTGATATCACTTTGTCTAGGAACTAGAGGATCCAGTCACCACCACCACCAGTAATGCTTAATTATCTTTTTACCCTGACCTAATTCTGTTTTTTGAGAGAAGTGTTAGAACGTTGATACAATTTACTGATACATTGTATGGTAGCTTAGCTTTTGGGAGGAACTTGGGGCATCAATGCGTCTTTTGGGCCTTCAAAAGAGAAAGAAGGAAAAGAGAAGTGTTGCAGTCAGAGAAGTAAGTCCCAGAAGAAGGATTTTCTGTTAACCAGCTGTCATGGTTTCTGTTTTAGCTCAGTCTGTAACAAAGCACCACGAAGCCGCTCACTCACCCCCCACCCCCATGCCTGGCCACGTTGGGATGAGGAGAAAATACAAAGGCAGGCTCGTGGGTCGAGACAAGGACTGGGAGGGATCACTCCCCACTTATGGTCACGGGCAAAAGACAGGCTCAACTTGGGGAAGAAACAACATCAATTTAATTTACTACAAATCAAAACAAAAACAAAACACAAGGGTACTAGGAAGGGAAACCAAACATCAGAACAACCTCCCCCCACCCCTCCCGCCTTCCTGGCTCAGCTCCATTCCCGGTTCTCTCTCCCTCCTCCCCCCGGCGGCACAGGGGAACAGGAAAACAGGGGGTTAGGGGGTCAGCTCGCCACACATCGTCTCTGCCGTTCCTTTCCTCAGGGGGAAGATTCCTCACTCATCCCCTGCTCCACC
>VYZV01000930.1:1996-22763 GCA_013401275.1 Pandion haliaetus | reverse complement strand
CTGACTCTTTGGAGCCAGGGGAGCTTCCAGCAGCTTCTTAAAGGAGCCACCTCTGCAGCCCCCTCCCCCACTACCAAAGAAAACCGCGCCACACAAACCCATAACACCAGCTCTCGTAGGAGGTAATAATTTTCTTCATTTTTTGCAACTCATAGACAAATTGTAATCTTGCCGCAGAGAAAACATAGAAGAGAATAGAAAGGTGAAGATGAGAAGGGAAAGAAGGAAGGCAGGAAAGAATGAACAGGATTGGACTGAAGTGAGAGGCAGAAGTTTTCCCTTGAAGATGTTTTGAGAAGTGGCTTTTCCATGTACTTTCTGAAAATCAGTTTTCTTTCAAAATCTAACAGATACTTCTCATATAGGGGTGCTATGATTCTGTCACACACAGCCCTAGTAGTAAAAAATCCCTGTTCCAAGTATCAGATTCTAAAGGATAGGTGGAATAGCTTGAAATTACATTAAGAAACTAAGGCAATTCTGTTGCATCATCATACCTTTGTACTCTGTCCTTATGTTCACCAAACAACTTCCCTTTTGACACATTTGCAACTGGTACCAAGAGTGATTTGTTTTTGGAAAATGGTTGGTTTTATCATATGTTGTCCTTATAATTAGACTTTTCTATTGTTTTGCAAATGCCTTCACCTTTTCTGACCACTCCTCCCCCAAATAAAACCAAAACAAAACCCCAGTCTCACAGCCTGTCTTAGTGTTTTGCTATGCATTGTTATTTATATACTTATTTTTACTGCTTTCTAACAGTTTTATTGGAAAGGCAATTTTCAGAAGCCTCATGTGCAGCAATTGCTTTTGCCGATCTGCTTGCATTGCTCTGGCCAGCAGATTATCTCACAAATTATTCCACTGGTATTTAGAACACCTGATAAATGTTCAGATTCCTCTGATTTAGCTATATTGCATTCCCATTCCTAACATCATTAATGGTTAATGGGTTTATCTGGCTCCTAGCTTGCTGGATATAAATTTTACCTTCTCTAATGAAAGAGTTTTTGCACAGATCAGTGTAGTGAGGACGTATATGGAAACCTTGCCTAGCCATATGCAGTCTTGGTGATGCTTTTTACAGAATGGTTACTTCACCCCTACCTCCTGTTCTATTATGTATGGAACAACATGAAGATTTTACCCTCAGTTTTCTGCAATAACAATGTCTTGCAGAGAAAAACAGAAGTCCAGAAATCAGTTTTCCTAGCTCAAGTTCTCGCCTGATCTGAATGATTCTGGAATATGTACTTGTTCTATTCTCCAGTATTTAGAAGTTTTTTGCTTAGAAACAAAGATGCCAGTAAGAGACACAATTTTATTTTCTAAACTCCCTGTACTGATTTTTCATTGCTAACAGCTATTTCATAATAATCTTGTGATGCTTCACATTTGTGTGTCATTACAGATAAAGAATAGTCCAAGACTTTACTCATAATGTGGTTTAGATAATTTTTGGCAATATAGACCAAGTCTCACATTTCTACTGGCTGTGAGACTGCAGATGGTGATTCTAGGTAAGAGGCAATTTTCAGAAATGTATGGCCTTTCAGTCTGCTGGGATCCTGCGCTGCTAGCTTTGCCCTGCCCTAGATCTCTTACACCACAGCCAGCTCTGCATAGAGATGGGAGGCTTCACCTCGGCACTTGCTGTTTTCCAGAGGATTTGGGGTGAGATTTGAGCAGCTGGCAGTCTCTTCTCTTCTCCCTTCTTTTACATGGACTTCATGTGGCCTACAACGACTGAATGATGCTGAGAATTCAAGAGCTACGTACTACTGCCGAGACATCAGCCTCATTGTTGTACTGCTGACTATGTACATTGACGTCTGTAATAGAAAACAAACAGTGCAAAATGAATATTTTAGCAGCTAAAATTTTGTGTTTGGCTGACTGCATGAACTCAAGTGAGAAGAGAAAAATCACTTCTCTTTACAGTTGGTAACTGACTATCAAAGAATATTAAGCTGCATGCAAGATTTTCTCATGTCTATTTAAACATTAATTTTGTGCTGGATGTGCTGAGGGCTAATTTTGAGGTGCTTCCTAGATTTTTGCTGAGATGTGCAAAGTCTGAGTGGCTGCATACTCAAGTAGTATCTCAGACAGATGTAGGTGATGGCAATCACTCACAATTTTCTGTATAGAAGATGACTCTCAATTCAGCCTTATGAAAAAGAGGAAGCCAACATCACAACAGTAGAGCAGATGAAAAATATTTGGATAAACCACAGCAAGTCAAAACTCCTGGCATCGGAATTTAAAACTAAACCTAGTAGCAATTATTTTGGACAATTTAGAAAACTATGCTATAAAATAGCCAAAGTGGAGCATAAACCTCTCAGTTTATTAAAGGAATATCTGTCAAATTTGCAATTCTTTGATCTGCTGACTTTCTCTACAGCCAGGATGCAGCCTTCCTCTTCCATTCATTTAAACTGCACTTATATTGAAGGTGCTTAGTGACATAGCCCTTCTAAAGCAAGTGCTTAAATTCCTTATGACTAGGATGGACATTAGTGCCAAAAAAGGTGCTGGCCAACTGAGTTCAAACACCCGTGGCAGTGGAATACCATTCTCCAGAGGACTTTAAAAATACCTTTTTTTTTTTTTTTCCTACTGACTATGTGGGCCACCTCAAATTTAGGGGCAGAATACCTGTGCCAGTTAAATGGAGTAAATTCCATCAAAGTTCTTTAACATGAATATATGTGAAGTGAATTAAAAATAGACCATAAATGCTCACTATCAACTTCAACTCTACTGAATAATACAAGATAAAACAATCTTGCCTTTACCCATTTAATGGCAATAATTAAGTGTATCCTCCATGTAGGACTACTAAGATTTCCTTAAGACTATGCTGATGAGAAAGATAACATTGTTTACTTCATCCATTGCTTTGTTATACAAAGTGCTGAGAAAATGTGTTTTGGCTCATCTGACAATATATAATGGACAAGCAGAGATTCCAATGGAGACTCAGAGCTCTAGTAAAGTAAACAACACGGCAATAAATAGCACAGGAAATGAAAGAAAATGAAAAGAAATGAAAGAAGCATATCCATTAGCAGTAAAATAATACAACATTATGATTAGAAATATACTATTATCAACATGTAAATATAAGTAAATAAGCTATTTCTTGTATGAAGTATATAAACAGAACTGGGAAGGAACAGCCTGCATTTCTAAAAACAGGCAAGAAGACTTTGTATTCTCATACAAAATAATAATGCTAATCGAGTAAGCATAGATGAAAAAAAAACCATATTCACAAATTGAAGGTAGCTGCTACAATGAGATAGTAATGGCATCCACAGAAGTATTAGCATTCACCTATTTATCAGTGCCCAACTTCTTAGGCTTATACTTCTTGTAGTGTCTTTCTATACACTACAACCTATCCGCATTATCCCACATACAGAAATTTTTTATCCAATTTCAATTACAAAAGTCATTGTAGTTATATATTCATCTTACATAGTCCATAGGGTTTGTGACTAGCCTGAACTGTACATTTTCAGACCCATGAAAATGAAAATTTAGATATCAACAATGTTTTTTCTGAATTGCTGTGAAACCCATTTCAGGCTTCACAGGAGCTACACCAGCAAAGCCTGTGGGTTTACAGAAGCCATTGGAAATGTACTATGCTCAGTCAACATAGCATCAGCGGAAGCACATTATGAATTAAAGATTTCCATACAAGATTATTATGTCTTTTTTATAGGTCTTCTCAGAATGAATCACAAATGGATAATAAAAGGTAAAACAACACAACACTCAAAGCTGAAAACACAGTGTCTTTCCTGAATACTGCCTTTTCATAGAATAAAACGATAATTTGCAGTGTAATCTCAAAACTAAACAGAAAATTTCATTAAGCTGGGTTAGCTTTTAAAAGATTTCTGAAATAATGTTGTTGCTGGTGAAAAAAAAAGCCCATACAAATATTTGTTTTCAAAAGACTCATTTCTCTGTTTTGCATCACAGTGTAACTTAACATGTGACGTGACATTGGAAAATCAAAATTAGTTATTTACAACTAGGTTCCTCCAGTCAGTTTTTTTTCAGTCTATCAGCTATTTACAAAGAAATCAGGGGTATCTGCTTATTCATGTAGTTATTATCATTCTGTATGTATATTTATTGTCATTTACACACATTTATAGTCATTTGCACACACACTAAAATCCACAAAAAAATGAGTTTTTATAGCTCTGTAAAGTAAAGCAACAAAGAGATTTCTATTGTTTCAAAATATTTTGCTAGTTTTCAATTTTAGCTCCCCAGGACTTGTCTGCACCTTATTGGCATAGTATGCAAGACTAGCAACCAAAGATAAATGTTAACATACTTTTTTTGTGTCTCATGCTTACAAAAAGAACAGTTCCTGAAAAGGTCATGGCTAAGATGTAATCTCCCTGTTCTTAATAACAGCTCATCAGAAATTATCTGACAAAATGAAGTTTCAGATGAACAGGACACTTTGTTGAGTCTGATATATTTATAGTCACACCCAATTAAATTAGTGACAGCACTGCACTGTTTTCATTTAAACATCACCAACAGTGTTATGATGAATTGGTAAATACATTAATTTTACATTCACTAAATTTGGCCTTCCTCTTCTCTGGAAGCATTTATTGGTGCCTTAGTTTGTCATTTACTTTCCAAGCATTTCAGGGCTATTACTTCTCCAGTTAATGCCTTGTTTTTTCTCCCCAGATTCTAGTATTTGTATCTCATTTGCTCTCAGGATACTGCTGATGGAAATTAGCTGATGCTCCTATGTAGTACACCAGTCCAAGTATTCTTCATGTCCTTTTCTCACCTTTTGAGGTACATGTATTGATCACAGCGATCTTTCTGTGATGTATCTGTGTATCTCAATGCCTTAATCTCTTGTCCAGCTATGTTATTTCAAGCACATGAAACTGTTATTTTGGTTAGCTTTACTTTAGCTCAGCTAAAACATTCTTTCTAAAACTTCTGAGAAGTCATGCTCTTTTACTGTTCTCCCCAGATCCCCAGAGTGACTGCAAATCTCAGTATTTTACAGTACATCATAGCATAAATTCTGAGTCTCCTGGTAGTTTCTTTCTCAATTTCTGGTCCCAGACACTAATAGTGACCTAAATCTCCTCAGATGATCAGTTATTACTCTAAAATTGAAGAGCTATTGTGGAGGTGGCTGAAGAAGCCAACTCACTAATATTTTTGCCTGTTAAAGATATTGGCTGTACTTTTCTCATGCATTTCAGTTTTCCTTGTGGTGCAGTATTCCTCAGCTCTTAGGTTCATAGATAGCTTTGCCTGTAGTTAACTGAAAAGTCTTAAAATAAATTTCTTCAGTACGTTGTTTCAGAACAAGGTACTATCTGAAATAAGTCCACACACCAACTGTACATAGTTTTGTGCTGCTTCATTTTCCACTAAAGCTTTAAAGCAGCAGTATTGTGCAACAGCACACAACACAGCTGCCTCCAATAGCTCTGAATCCTCCAGAGGCTGCAGCTTCCCCAAGTCCTTCCAGGGCATCAGGCAGCTGCCACAACTCAAAAAACCCCAAATGTCATGGCTACAAGGGTGCTCCAAGCTGCAGCCCTGGGAGCCTGACAGCCCTGTCCCAGACAAAGGTGCTTGCTGGCCCTTGGCTGATTCACAGTGAAATTGCCTTTCCTGTGGCAGTGAAAATGGCAATGATGCCAGTTTCACAAAGCAGTTGCCAGGTTCTGTCAGAATCCTTTGTTCTTGCAAAATGTGTGCCCATGTTTCTGAAAGAAAATATTATCTGTATATCCAGCTCATGGAAAACCCTCTAAAAGAATGTTTTTTGTGTGTTCATATTTAGGGGAAAAAAAAATCATTATAAAACAGTGAGACTCTGTGCAAGATGCTATCTGTGAAAATCCTTTTTCTGGAATTTTTGGGAGAGGTCAAATTTCAGTTTCTTCCCAAGTTCTGCATTGTTCTGCACTCTTGTTACTCCTCATATCCCAGCACCAGTGTGAACACTGTTCTCCTGAAAAGTGCACAGCTGCCATTCCACAGCTATTCCAGGCCCTGTATAAATCATACTGACAACTATTTAAAAAAAAAAAATCCCCAGTCAGAAAATCAAAACCTCAGCAGGTTTTGCTTCATGTGTCTCTAGGCCAAGTTACAGTAATTAAATCTTTTTTAGCTTGGTTTGCTTAGGAAATGAGGCTTATGTAATTATATTCGTTGTCTATGTTTATGTGCGTGTTATCTGTCCTTGCTTCAATAACTTTTGCACCCATTCACCAATTTTACTGAAATTTGACAGAAGAAAGTAAGCCTCAGATATTACATAATCTGTAAAAAGAAGCTCCCAAACAGGGGAGATATTTCTTAATAATGCCCCCCAAGGAGGAAAAGGCTGCAGCCTTATTAAGGATCAGAGAAAGGCCACTCATCCTCAAGTCGCATGTCCTTGGGATATCTGCCTTCATTAGTTTCACTGCTCCTGCAACCCAAAAATGCTGCTGATGCTGGGAACACTGTGCTACTCCGATGGGTTGAGAAGACTGGTCCCACAAAAAAGGGGAGGGGAACAGAGCAACCTGCTCTTAAAAATAGATATATGGGCTCATCCAGTCCTAACACCACACATGTTGTGGAGCTCAAAGTCTCAACTTTTGAGCCTCAACAGGCTCTCCTGATATTGTCCTTAATACCTAATTTCCTTTGTGTTGCCTTCATCACATATTTCTCTAGCAGCACTACTTATTTTAGCATCCCTCCCGAAAGATCTTTCCCTACTACCACCCAGTGATTTGGCAGATGCTGCATTTAATTGGGCCTTAGACTGCTCAAATGGCTTTGCCTAAGGACACTGACAAGTAGGAGACCTCATCCTTCAGCCTACCAGCAGGCGAAAATCTGTCATCATGGAGGCTTCCTGGACACTGCTTTCTGCTTTTCAGCAAGCACTGGATTTTCAACTGCAATGGCCGACTTTGCCATGACATGGTATTGCTTCATGCCAATTACATTCATTTGAAGATTATTCAAAATGTGTCCCAACCAGATCACTGCTGACACCGTCTTCTCCATTCACATTACCTTAACCCTTTTGGGCTTCTATCTTTATCTTAAATTTTAGTCCTGGATTTCGTTTCCAGCCTATAGCATTGCCTTTCCTTGAAAGTATTTTGGAATAGGTATATGTTTTAATTATCTCCTTTTTCCCCCACCTGTGTCCTTCTCTTGCTGTGTATTTAAAACCCCACTGCAAGCAATCTTCATTCTGTTTGCCTGTTCACTGAGGACAGATGGCTGAAGATGCTAACAGTTCAACACGTCGCCAGGATGGGAAGCCCAGCTCCAAAACACACAGCCCATGTCCCAGGGGAGAGAGCCCTCACAGAAGCACGGGGTAAAGCAATTCAAATGCAAGGGGCTCAGATGGTTGGTCTAAATCTTTAAGTCTTGTACAAGCTTTCTGAGGCGCTGGCACAGGCAAGAGGGTCAGCAGAAACATGCACACTGCTGCCCCAAACATTAGACTACTACTAACTTTGCCTGTCCTTAGTTCTGCTTCTCCTTGCTTGCCAGGAGGAGGCTTTTAAAGCAAGGAAATCAAGATGACAAGAATTAATCCACAGGTGAAAGAGGAGAGCAACGAGAGCCTTACAGTCCAAAATATGCTCCTTGACTTATACTTTGCATGCCAGAACAACCAGAAGAATATAAGGTGAGATGGGCACAGGGGCAGCATTTCTCTTCTCTTTGGAAGAGAACCCCACTGAGAATGGAACAGGATAAAGTTCAAGCTGGAACCTAAAGATGCTGAAAACCTGTGAGTACCTATTACAAGATTTCCGGATCAAGAAAGCATTAAATTTTGTGAAAGTAAGAGCTCCTTTTCTTGAATGATAGGCCAGAAGCTGTTATTCAGGCTCAACTCTAGTAACAATAAAAATCTTGTTTCTCAGCTAAGGAAAACAGAAGCAGCTCCACTACCCACTCATTACAGCAGTGTATCTAGTTGTACAAAACTCCCTCTCCTAATTGTCCACAGCTTCCTATTTCCTTTGAAAGGTGTTACCGAAGTCCAGGCCTGCTCGCACGGGGACCCAACACCTTGCACACAAAGGTCCCCGCACCTTGCACAGAAATTATACCATCTGTAATGAAGCCATCTGTCTGTATGTGACAAATCCCGCTCCTGTCTCCCATGTCTGCTAACTTGGCAGCCTAAATAAACACAAGCACAGAATAATAACTGTCCTGGCTTTTCACCTGGTTTGGCAAAAGAAACTTTCAGTGGAAGGAAACGACAGTAACTGTAATGCTATCACACAGCAAAGCAAACAATGCTACAGCCCTCCCAGCACTGAAGTAACCCTCCTCTCATCGGTAAGGTTCAGTGGACTTCCATGAATGAGGTTGTGTGTTAGGTAAGGAGTGAAAATGGGGCTGAAGTCCAAGCTCACTACCAGCAGCACAGTTAGGCAAATTTGACTGGCATATGAAAAGAGTTGCTCCACCTCAGAAAACGCAGAGCTTTTCCACAGGAGGCTAGGATGAAAAAATATCATCTCCTGAAAGTAGCATCTCTACATTATATTTCTCTTTCTTGATTTTTTTTTTTAACCAATAGACAAATATATCTTACATTGACTCACCCTTCAGTTCACCACCCCCATACCTGGGTGCAAAGAATCGGAGAAATGGCATACTGAGGAACTAGGTGAGAGAGAGAGAAATTGCCTCTGCCTTCTGCTGTGCAGTGGTAGAGAGAAGGTGGGATGCTCACTACGCTTCATTTACCTTGGCGAGAACATGAGTGATGCCTGGTATTTTAAGTGTTTATTGGCACCTTTATAAGACTTCGGTATCCTTCTCTCTTCCTGATCACTCCATATACACTGCCATTTGCTCCGCAATGCTTCCTGTTGTGATACTTCACTATTTTGAGCCTCTAAGCCATTGTAACATTAAAAGAAAAGTATATATTTCTCATGTGCCAGAGATGCTAATTAGCATGTCAGGGATGCTAATTAGCTGCAGTGCTCCTCACTTCAGAACAGGATAGCACATGTGAGAGGACACTGTGCAAATGTCCTCCCTCTACATGAAAAGGTAGTCACAGCTTTTTTTTCTGGTGGCACAGATGCTCCTGGTGCTTGGAGACCCCTTAATCTGCTTTTATTTAAAAAATGTCATCCAGTCTCTGGGGAATTACTTTGGGCCTATATTACTTTTTGATGAGATTAAGATATTGGTGAGCATTATTTATAGGAGTTACACTGGCTACAGATGCTTTGAAGAGATCATTTCTTAAGGCATGTTTCCTTTCTAACTGCACAGAATTCAAGAGAATTTTGAGTGAAAATTCACTTTTTCAGACTCAGCGTCTTATAATGAGCTGGTACCTGCTGCTCATCTGTGTTATAATGAAGCCAAGCAATGCCCTTCAAAACTGGCTATGTTTTGAAACTGAGCTATGACATATGGAGAGATGTTGATGCTGCTGCATAGGCTGCCTAGCAGATTGCTCCAGCTAGGTGCTAATGTGTAAGTGTAATATGAAGTTCATTTTAACTGCAAAAGGGACCTCAAAGTCTAACCCTTACTGTAGACTGCTTATAGCACAGTTTGTATAAAACATGAGGACATAAGAGCTGAAGAGAGAAATTACTTCCAGTCAGCCATATACTGCTAGATTTTCAATTAAAACTCTAATTTAAAAAAACCAAACAAAACCAACCACAACAAAAAAAAAAAAACCACTGGCAACTTTAAAAACAATGACTGATTCAACTGCCTTTTTTTAGGTATCAGAGGAAAGGTGTCTATTGTGTATTTCTTGCATTCTTTCAAAATCCAGTACATAATCAGAACGCTTTCAGGAAAGTGCAGCTGCAAAACTAAAATTGTCCTGTGGCTGGAGCACAGGATATTTAATGGCAGAGTCATGGCTCTGGCAGTGATGATGCAGCTCATTCCCAGGAGATTTTTAAGACTTTGCTATGACTGTCATGAGGTGCAGGGAAGGAAGCAGGTAAGTGTGCTGTACCACAGCCAGGGCTGGGAAGCCACTGCGATCCAGTTCCCTGGTCTCTTTGGCTGAGGAGGCAGCCACACATACTTCTGATTAAAATCTGCTGTTTCTGACACACCGGCTCTGTTGGTGGGCAAGAAAGCAAAGTAAAGCCCTCATCTGCTCCCTGTCTCTGGGGTGGAATACAGAAATGTAGCTATGCTGAGTTTGCTGTCCCTCTCCTCTCTTCCCTACTTGTGCAGGCAACTCACCCAGGGAGCCTGATATCAATCTCGATTTGGATTACCATGCAAATCATACACTCAGCCTCCACTTCCAGGGGCTGCAATAGGTCCCCTACATAGATACAAATGCTTCATGCAGAGGAAACCCACACACCCATCAAAACTACACCATCATGATCCTTATGATTGCTGAAATACAAAAAAATGCAGCTGAAGTTAAACACTATGGTAGCTGGTATTTATAACAAGCCCAGCATGAGCACAGGCTTCTGAATTCCCTTCCATGGGCTTACGAGATGAACATTGCCAACAAAAGGGAGTTAGTAGAACAGCAGTACTGAAGATATGCGTAATACCAAATCAGTATAGCAACAAAAAAGCCCATAGACTACACATGACAGACTTCTCTAATACTTTTTCTATATCCTTATGTCCTTCCACTGTACATAATTCTTTAATTTTTTACTTTAATTTGCATCTCACTAGGTATCAATCTGTCCTACTGTGTTTTAAATAATAATAAAAGATAGAATTTCTGTAAATCTTAAAAATTTAGTGCTTTGTTCAAACAGATTGACACCTAGATTAGTATTCTGAGTCAAAAAGATGCTCCTTTCTGTATTTTTTGTCAATCTTTGCTTTTGAAAAAAAAAGATGAGGTGGTAATGCAGACACATGGTACTAAATTCAGAAGCTCCATTAAATTTGAAGGGATTGCTTGCATAACAGCTTCTTTCAATGAGATGTCAGATATTGTTTGAAATGAATAGCCTGGCATTATGGCTAGGTGTGTTTCAAGACATTAAAGTTTCTAGGTGATCTGAAAGAGATTTCTTGCTTTACCCTTGCAATGTGCCATTGGATTAACCACTTTTTAAGAATAAAGCACGCTTCTGTAATGGAGAAGCAGATATAGTTTGGGGGGTATATAATCTATATGGCTCAAGGTCTGATTTTGCTCGAGTTTTCTCATTTCTAGTGGGACATGATGTCTCATGAGACTAGTTGTCTTATGTCTAGTCATTGATGAGATATAACTGAGCCTGGGAGCCATGAAGCAGAATGCAATGCCTGTTATGGCAGGGCTAAAGATGATCACCCTTGGGAGAGAATGGCTTTTCTCCAAGGCAATGTCAATCCCATTCAGCTCCAGTGTGTCTCTCCAAGTTTTCACATTCCTATGCTCCTTCCCCAAAGAACAGATCTCACCAATGTGAGTGTTGACATTCAGCCACAGGGAATTATGCAGCTATTCCAGAGCTTTTCCTCTAGGAGATTCAGGTGTGCAGCAGAAATGGAAGGCATTTGAAATCCTTGTTACCAAGTGTCTTAATTCCTTTATCCATCTCACACCTACCCTACTACTCAGTGGTGGTAATCTAAAACATCTCACTTACCACGTTCTTATTTGATATCTGTTACTCCTTGCAACAACTCTAATAATTGGCTGGTAGTTCCTTGTCACTTCTTTGGTGCTGACCAGCGTAATGCACTCTGGGTGGAAGACTCTGAGTTATTCAAAGAGCTTCCCACTATCTAAATTAAAGCTGTAAAAACTCAAGGAGTTAATTGAAAACCTTGCCATCCAAAGGCCTGCAGCAGTCAGAAAATAAATACATGGAATGTTAGAACTAACAAGAATGGGAAAATCAGCCTGAAAATGTAACATTTTCCATTACAAAGTGCACTGTCACCTGACACATGGTGCTCATCTCCAGCTGTCCTTTATTAAAAGATTGAGAATAGAGGGAGCTGAGAGATTAATGATGTGGATGGCTGGATTCAGAAACCACATTTGTATGAAGAGAAATTGAAAAGTTTGGAATAGTTTATTTTAGGAAAAAAGACAGAGGTGTTGACAATGGCTTTCAAAATAAAGCATGAAATCAAGAAGGTAGCACGAGTGCTTCTAGATGTCTCCCCACAGAATACAAAAAGGAGAGAGTTTGCTATTAAATTCAGAGGGCAGACAATTAAAGAAAAAGGTAGAATTATTTTTCAGTGAAGTACACAATCAGACAACAAAGTTCATTGCCCATTGATGGTTATTATCAAAGCTGTCATTAAAAAAACTCCCCGAACACTAAACAAGCCTATGGCTAAGATACCAGAATGTATACATTAGGAATTAAAAAATGAAATAAGGATTGAGAAAAAGAGAAACCCTCATTTCCTTTCAGGGCATCTCAACCTGCACCCAAGATCATCAGGAAGAAAGTTTCCATCTTGGGAGGAGTGATGGGGTCACCCACAGGGAAAGGAAGGCAGAAGGGCTACCATGGCTGCTGCCAGGAAATCTACTGGTATTGATGGATGCATGGTCTCCCCCTCCTCCCTGGATTGCCAATTTTGGCAGCACCTTTCATCTTGAGGTGCATAAAATAGCAGAAATCCACGGTCTTGTCCTTTTATCACCTGGTTAGCCTCTGATATGTCTCTGGCTGCTGGGTGATTAATCTGGGGAAGGTACAGATTCTTGACCTAGTGGTTCTCACTGGCCCTGGAAATGATGCAGAGATACCTGAGCCAGCTGCCAAAAAGCCATCCAGGCTCTTGGACAGCCTGGTTTGGAGGTGCCCTAGCCTGGCAGCCCAGAGCAGAAGGGCACAGGGAGCCCTTGGGAAGCCCTGGGCAGTGGGATGCTGCTGCAGGGGGATCCCACCATTTAAGCCCGCTGAAGTGAGGGTGCACACGTTGCACCACCACAGCAGCTCCGCCTGGCCGCCCAAACCTTCTGAAGGGAAGAAGATTGCTATCGATATTTCTGTTGTGTATCTGTGACAGCAATGACCAACAGATGTTCACCATCTTCCAGGACTCTTCAGGAACTGTAATTTAAGGCAAAAGCAAGATAAAGAGCCAGCACAGATCAGCTTGTGATCTGATTGAAGTTTTGGTCTGATTTGCACCTGTGCAGAATCCACAACCTTCACATAGCTTCCCAAATTAACAAAATCATTTAATTTTCTCTTGCAGAGTTTCTCAGAAACTTCAGGTATGACCTGTTGCTAGAACATGATGCTGGACTAGATATAGGGTCCGGTTTCATCTAGCAACTTCTGTACTTATGTTAATAAAATGCTCCATTTCTGCTGTTCTTGCACACTCATGAGGTGTAAGCCAAAATAATTTCCTTCCTTGCAATATTAAGTAGAGCTAAAAGGGTAAGTCCTTTTCCAAAATAGCTTGGAGACACGTTCATTCTTTTAGTGTTCTTCACACTTTGCTGATAATGCATTTCTTGTTTATGTCTGGGAAACAAATATGACCCCTTTTGTCATCAGTCTTAGATGCTGCTCCACTTCTGCTGAGCTCTCCACCCTGGATGCCATTCCAGCAGCTATGCTGTAAATCATTTCTTTGCCGCAGGACCTTATATTTCCAAGGTCAATTGCTGCTGAAATGATGATTACTATAAAGCTGCTATGTATAAAGAGGCTGACAATCACAGTGCCCTTGAGCATTGACTGTAGGAGGTGGCTACCATCCCATTTTCTGCAGCAGACAAAACTATGGTCAACCAGTGTACTCTTCACTCTATGGTATGGTCCCAGAGAGGGAAAAACTGAACAGCTGTCCTGTGATTTCAACTATGGTTGTAATATTACTAAATATTGTACTAATTAACAAAAATGTATGCAGAAAAAAATCTTTAAGATTAATGCTCTCACAGACATAACGTTGATCCTGGCTTATAAATTTACTTCTTCTTAGATAATTCAAATAAATGTCTCCTTACTGCATATTTTCATATTTGCAGCTGGAACCCAAGACTGAATTCCTTATCTGCTATGGAAGAATGGAGTCTAGTTTCTACATCTTAAATATAAAACTGCACAAAGTAGAGGAATAAGGCTTCAAAATTTCACAAAGTAACTGCATTTCTTGACTGACACTCTCCTGTTCTGGTAATGTCCACCACAACCTAGATCTCAGGTGAGCAGAGGGGCAAAGCAGACAAGCACCAGTGCATGGTGGCATGAGAAGCCAGGCTGAGACCTCCTCCCTGTTTTGGACACGGACTAGCAGGGGAAGCAATGCGGAGAAGTGACTGGCTGCAGACCATCCTGCAAGACCAACAACAAAGTCAGAAGAAGTACTGACCAAAACAGAGTCAGAAGTATGGAGGGCTCTGGTGACTCCAGCTACATTGCACTGCTTATCCCAATGGGTTTCTGAATGTACTGCTGCATGTTTGAGATGATCCTTCAAAATGTTCCTATTGTTAGGGTAAGCTTGTTTTAAGGTCCATACACTATCCTGGTCTCTAGACCTTCAAGTTCATAGCCTTGAATATGTTGGTGTCTTCGGCTATTGTTAAACTTGGTAACAGTTCTCTCTGTACATGACCTGGAAACCAGCTTAATGGGCCAATGCCAACAGCATCACCCTCACTCCTCAGCGATTTTGTTATCCTTTGTTGATAGAACAGCATGTTTTTTGTGCTCAGGGTATCTTAAAATGCAATGGGCATCTCAGAAAAGCTTGGGCTTTTGCCATCCATTGCAATTACTAAATCTGAGGGATTTCTGTAATGGTAGCACATAGTTAATTAAACTTCATTCATAAGAAATAAAAAAAAATAAATTATGTTATCAATCATCTTTCCTCATATAACACAGCACATATAATATATCTGGTTAAATTGAACATGTAGAGTAGTTTCCTCTACAGTTTGGCATTTCTTGCTGACATTTTTTTTCTGATTAAGCATTAAAAAAATGAAGGCTAATTTTTCATCATCAGATTTTTTTCTAGCTCTTTCATTAATAATCCACCCAAGTTGCTAAGAAACAAGACTGCCAAAACCAGACACCATGTTGCACTAGTCCTTGAAGTGGGACCATGCATGAAAGAACAATCATTTCACAGCCTCCTCCTAGCTGGTGCCAAGAGCACAAGGGGACTACAGGATTTGAGCAGACCCAGGCACCTCCAGGCTCTGTTTAGGATATCATCTGTGGGTAATACCATTTCCCGGACACCTAGCTAAATGACTCCATTTACTCCAGAGTGGCTAAATACTTTAAGACACAGCCCAATTTTAATCACGTAAATGTGAAAGGGCCTTGAGACATCACTGAAAGGTTAGTAACTGCCGCTAGTGCTGGTGTTGCTCACCAGTCAGAGGCTGGTGGTTTATAGCATGTTTCCACCTACAGAAGATTAAGGGAAGAGCTCAGTGACTGCTAGTACTTTTTTTCAGGGTAAACTGTAAGATATCCCCTCAGAGCTCCTTTTCCCTGCATGTTTCCTGGGAAGATGAAGCAAAATCTACACTTTGGTTCAGAAGGAACCAAAACCAGGCAAAGAGTAACGGCTGCTCTGGGAATTTCATGAGAGACTTTTGAATGTGTGGGATGTCAATGAAAGCAAATAGCACCTGGCCTGCTTCTCTCTCTGTGATAGTTTCAGAGCAAAAGGATACTGTAATAATGAAAAAATATTGATAGTTTTTCCCCAGTAATGAATTCAAAGTTTACAGAACACAGCGGGGACTCTGACATAGCAATGTCACATTCCTTGAGAAACACAGTTATTACAAAAGTATTAAATTATTTTTCAATAAAATATTTCATACACACAAACACATAAAACAGCTGGAGAGAAAAATCAAATTGTAATTCTGTCTTTAAACCCAAGTGATAAATGGCTTCCTTCAGATTCCAGGAGATAGATAAATTTAGACAGGCTTGCATGCAGCCTTGATTTCTGCTATCCTCTCAACTAGGGCTCAGGAATGCCATATAGAAGATAAAATTTAATTTCCATGAGAGGACTGCATGACTCTGGGAACTGATAATGGCTCATACACTCTTTTGTCTTTGTATGTCACTGGTTCAAATAGAGGTCAAACTGTGACCGATCTTTGCTCCCCTCTGACGGTTGTTGGATATATGGTCCGTGACATGAATCAGTCCTTCCCGGCTGCTTTCTGCATCCTCACAGCTGTCACAGTCCCAGGTATTTTATCTGCCAGATACTGCAGGGCTATTGAAGCAGTGGTGGCAGTGGGTAGGCCAATGACTTCTTTGTCATTGCTGGATTTTTGTCCTTCTTTCTTCTGACCAAGGTGGAAGTTATACACTTGCCAGCATAACAAAGCTCCACTGCTCATATTATACTATTTCTATGGCTGGCAGAGAACTTATTTCTCCACTCTTGTCAGCCGAACAGCTTTCAGTAAGACTAAAAATCAATTTAAAACCAATGCTCTTTCCTCCTCCCCATACACAGTATATTTTCACATATATAAAAAACCCCAACCCAAACCATGAATAAAGATACCTCCACCTCCCTGTATATGAGATGATCCTTGAAAGAGTATCAGTCATCGCAGTGAATTGTAGATTATTTACCACTAACCTGATGCGGGAGGGGGAAAGTAAGTCTATTCTTTCAAAATCAGAAGGAGGATATGAAGTTAAGAAGATTTTTCTCAACTGTGCTGCTATCAGTCTGAAAAAAACCCTGACCTTTTTAAAGGCTATAGGTTTATATTTTTATGCTGTGGAACAGCATCATATTGAAGGCATGAGAAGTCCAGAGTGAGAGGGTCTGTAGAGGATCTAACATTCATGAAGGGAAAACAAAACGCAATTTAAGTCTTTGAATGTTTGCTGTGTATCTTCCTAAGGAGCTCTAAAAGAATAGGCAGAAATAGAGGAAGGATGAAGTACATCCTCATCTCCCTTCGTGCTCTTACCTTGAGCTGAATCTGCCATCCCACTGAGCCTGCTGCCCACAGTTACCATCTCACTGAGTGTATGCACAACACCTTGGTGTGGGAGGTTCTTACTACCTTATATGTTTTTCACATACTACCTACAAGATCACCAAACTATAGCTCTCTGTGGTACTATAACTTTGCATAGATCAATATGAAGTCAAAATCACCTTGCTGTGGCCTAAATTTAGTTGCCAGTAACACTGGCTATATCCATAATTGTCTTTCTGCTTCTTTTGGACCATATAAGCATTTTGGTCTGCTTCTGTTATCAGCATGATACATCAACTACAACAACATTAAAACTTTAGTTTTGACAAGAGGAATTGCCTGAAATACACCAATGCTATCATTTTCTACTGTCTACAGATATAAAACATCTACTCTGTTTAGAAGAAAAAAATTGAAGGGCATTTAGTATCTCTCTGGATAAGCTTAATTTTACATAGAAAACTATACCAAAACATTTAGAAAGAAAGTTGTAACTGATGTCACAGGTTTTAGAGAGATCAAACATCCTATAAAGTGAATGAGGAATACTTGGAAACTTACTACAGTTTGTAGAAAATTGTTGCTTGTTTCTCAGGAAATATTAATTAAAAATTATTTCCTCAGCAACTGTATTTAGGCTTAGGGTATTTCTTGGTTTTAATGCAAAGCAAACATTAAAAAAGCCCCTAAAAGATTTGGGCAAATGATAAATATTTTTTTAAAATTTTGAATTCATTAAAAGCTTTTTAGAAAAAAAAATCATATAAACATGATTAATTTTCAATCAAATAATTTTGATCAGTACTCATTCTACATTTAATTAAAATAAACCCCAACTGCTCACACGCTAAAGTGAGCTAAACTTCAGCATATACCTAATTTTCAGTAGATGAGGTCCCTGGAATACCTTAAGGTTAATCACAAGCCCAGAAGACTTTGGAACACATTTGTCTGGGTCACAAAGCAAAATTCAAGTGGAAGAGATTTGCAGAGATTCAGCTGTGGAATAATTAAAGCTAGAACTTTCCCTTGGAAAGGGAAAGATCAGCTTCAGCAGGATGTGGTCTTTTCCGCACCACACACAGCTCAATGGAATCACTGATCAGAGGTATCACTGAACTGATCACACTTCACGCTTCCTACATATAATCACTTGCAAATTCACTTATATGAATAAATAATAATTATGCAAAGTTATATAAATACTTGAAAAACACCTTAACATATTTTAATGTGTTATGATTAATAAATTATTCTTGATTATCAGCAAACTTTCAGTCTAATGACATGAACCGGTACATTTAATCGGCATTTGAAAATAAAGCACAAAACAGGTTTGGAGATTTACTTCAGAAGATTTTCTTCCATGATTTTTCTAACAAAATCTGTTTGCTTCCCAGAAATACCAACATGAGTAACCTCTTCATATTCAAATACTGTTTATATAACAATAAAAGCTTAGTGTTGACGCACGTGCAAACTGGAAGTGTTGCAGCTGAGACATTAGATTTCTCACTTCTTATTTGATTTTCAGGCATCCAGTCAGAAAGAAAAAGCAACACTGAGATGGCTATGTACAAAAAAAGGTATGCAGTTAGTTTTTCTCAAGTAAGAATTTTCTTTTATATACGTTAGCACAAATGATTCATCAACTATTACAAGTAGCATACTGATTAAAAATGAAAATATATTAATGAATTATTTTTAAAAGCAAAAGCCATGTTGAAATGTAGGGAATCTCTTTTACGCTCATCATCATGTGTCCAGTTCTTCAGTGATGTAGTCAAAAACAAACAAAAAAATCCCCACTCTTTAACTTCAAAAGGCCAATATGAGTCTTTAGTTCAACAGCTAATATCTTAGTTTGTGATTCTAGATCTCCTTAAATGTTTAAAGCTAGTTTTGTTGAGGGATATCCATTTTTCTGGTCTACTGCCCAAAGAGCTAATAGCACTTACTGATGTTTTTCTTGCTGTACTATCAAAAAATATAATGAATGTAAATAAATGCTGTATGATTGACACAAACACTGGGGCAAATTTGCTGTATAAATCGAGGGTGCCTTAAAGGACAGCAGCAGACTCAGAGGATGCAACTGATACCAGTTGTTTAATGTCTGGTAATATTAACACAGTCTAATTAATGTGTCTGGGTTAACACTGAATTTTACTGGGTAAATATATGCCTTCCTTAACTGTAATAGTTAAATTTGATCCTGAACTCCATGCCACATAGGTATGGATCAGGACAAATTTGGAGCCTAGTGCTCCTGGAACACTGACCATTACCTGACACTGTTCCTGATGAGCAACGTTTGACCTTGGAAGTTGCTCCCTTTGTTAGGAGCAAGGACAGATTGAGGGCACCTAGCCTGTAGTGTCTTGACTGTTTGAATCATGGCATTCCTTTTCCATTGTTCAGTATTGCACTACAATGGAAGGTGGGGCTGTTATGATTATGCATGTCCTTGTTCTCTGTGTGGTTACAAAGCAAGAGGTTCACAGTGCTCTCCAAAGCGGTCAGTTGCAGCCCAAGCAGGACCAGCACCTCCATCCACTGTAAGCAGCAGATGAAAAATTTTCACCATATTTTTAGTGCAGCCTGTGGTTAATTACACTGATGTATTGGTCCATGAATTGCTCAAGGACGTCTTGAACTTTTTAAAGTAAACAATAATTAATTATTAATTGAATAAATTAATAAAATAAATAATTGAATAAATTGAATTAATTGAATGAATAATCTTGCATTTAATATGTATATTCATCTTGAATAGCAACTGGGCTCATGCAAGTGTTCCTTATTGCAGAAGACTTTAGAAGAATTACATTTTGATTGAAGACAAAATGCAACCGTCCTTTTTTATTTGAGGGTAGGGATTAAAATAACAAATACTTGTGCTTTTCGAAGAATAGCAAGCCATATAACATTGGGAAATTATTTTAAAATAAAGATAATAACAGATCTTTGCCCTCTGCAGGAATGTATTATCTAAAAAAATTACCACTATCATTTCCCTGGTTTTTTGTTTGTTTTGCTTTGCATGACTGCACCTCAGAAAAAAACGTTTGTCTTATTTCACTACTAGGGACCAGGT
The DNA here is from genome assembly GCA_013401275.1 of Pandion haliaetus. Taxonomy (NCBI): domain Eukaryota; kingdom Metazoa; phylum Chordata; class Aves; order Accipitriformes; family Pandionidae; genus Pandion; species Pandion haliaetus. Next base: position 2,682 of record VYZV01000930.1, on the reverse strand, counting down.
GGTAGCATATATTCAAAAATCAGAAAGTATATTTCCTCTGGTAAAAGGGAGCATCCAAGAACACTTTGCTTTTGGAGTTTCCCCAAAGCAGCAAAGATACGGTTAAATTTTTACCTCACATGAATTTCCTGGCATTCTTTAGGAATGTGTTAAACATGCTATTTACTAGTGAAATCTGCAAATAAGCATCACTCAGTCCAATAAGACATTAATTATAAATACGTCTTCTGCCAGATCTAAGTATCGGATGTTTATGGAATTTATTTGTGCATGTAGGGCAAAGATTGTAAAGCGTAAAACTAGTCATTAACTTGAACAGTATGTACTTTTCTCATGTATTTCCTAACATGAAGCCCAGAGCCTGGAGAGGGATCACAAGCCAGCAGGAGAGCACCTGAAGAGCAGCACAAAGGAATTCCAGCCAGTAAGTCAGCTTCATCAGGGGCCCAACTTAAATGCCTGTATGCAAACACAGCTAGCATGAGGAATAAACAAGAGGGGTTAGAGTTGTGTGCATGCCTGCAGGGCTATGATCTTAATGGCACCATGGAGACATGGTGGGACGGCTCCTGTGACTGCAGTGTTAGAATGGAAGGATACAGGCTCTTTAGGAAGGAGAGGCAGGGAAGACAAGGAGGGGGTGTCACCCTTGTTATGAGTTTCTGTGGCGCGGTATTTTTTTTTTT